>CABEGB010000600.1:0-393224 GCA_901521435.1 Crematogaster levior | reverse complement strand
ACCAGCGGCAGGTCCCCTCGTCAAAAGCGACTTTATTTTTAAGTAATCCGGTTTCTGTGCAATGCTCGGTTTACACCTCGCAGACGACATCTCTTGCTTCTTCTTGGCAGGTACAGGCGGTGCAATCTTCGTCTTCGCCATCGCTGTTGTCACCGTTGTTATCGCTAGCGTCGACTGCCGCGTCACGAATACTTCATCGACGTCGCTGAATATTGCACTATCCCGGAACGCCTCATCCACGTCAGCGTCCGCATAATTTTCGATGGTCTCGAAACTTCTCTCATAGAAACTGTCCGTCTCACTCTCGTGGCGCTCTATATCCTTATTGCTATCCGTTTCCTCTTCGCAGTTTCTCCTCTCCGACTCGGTGGTCTTTTCGGACTGATTAATATCAACGGCAGAGGATTGCGCACGTTTATTCTCGGCAAAGAGGATCTTTGGATCGGCGTAATCCGACTGGGCAATTCTAGCGCCCAGACTAGAACTACCTTGCTTGTAGTAGAGTTGGGGAACTCGTTGATCATTCGAACAATTTACCAACTCTTCCACGTCCGAGGACAATTCCCTCGCATGCTGTTTCGCCTTGGTCCGCCTTTTCGAATGCTTGCCTCCGGAGTTCAATGAGCGGAAATAGCGTGTTCGTTCGACCTCGTCATTGCACTCGAGCGTCTCCGTGCTCATGGTGTTTCTTAGACGACCATGCAAACGGCTACCAGCCTTGAAGACATTCCGGAAAATACTGCCGCTGCCGTTACCATTCGCTCGGTATATCTTGTGATCTGGATGAATATTCGCACTGTCGCTGGCAGATATGGCTCGTACGTCGGAGTAAGTATCGTCGGGTAGTCTTGTATCTTCCAGCGAACAGAAAAAAGTCGAACTGGAGCTTGTTGAAGCGACGGGCATGGGAAATTTCGCGATTCTACCCTCCGGCTGGCACGTGGACGCATACCTCTCCATGTCCTCTAGATTGATTTCCGCTGGCTTGTCGGATGCAATCGTGAACGGCCGCTCGCTCATCGGCTTGCCATCCCGCTGTAGGAAGCGCGACTTCGTCACGTTTGTCGGTTGAGAGTTTGGGCTTATCTGGAAGCTGCGCGGTAGCGAACCACATTTAGGCGGCGAGGTGGGCAGGCCCTCGCACAGCTTGGTGAGCCAAACAGCAGGCCGAGTCGGGCTGTCGTTACTGTCGACATCGCCCTTCGCCGTCTGCAGACCTTCCCAGACATGCTGCAGATTGTCATAGTTGCCGAAGCCCTTGGACTCGGCATCTCCTGCATCATTCGCGTTGCTTCTCTCGTCGTTACAGCATTTCGACCCATCCTTTTCGAGCCAGTCCGTCATTACAATAGAATTAATCTCCTTTCGCTCTACCGCCTGGTGATTTAACGCGCACGTTGCTGGAGACGATACGATCTCGTCGTTGTCCGTAGATGTCGAATTCTCGCGGATATGAAGCGCTGTCCTGATCACTTTATTGTCGGTGACGATGCTTTGTCGCTTTAATGTTTCAAAGAACGCCTGCTTTTCGTGGTTCTTACCATTATGCGCGACTTCCGTCGATCTTTGAGTAGTCTTTAGGTTGTCATAGAAAAGTTGCAGCGGCTGCTGGTTCTCTCGCGCCGGTGCCGAAGACAATAAATTCCATGCGTTATTTGTCCTGATCAGTCGCTGCTCTCGATGTGTTGCCCGAGCGCGCCCCAATCTATTGTTGTTGTTGTTGTTGACTGAGTTGGTGATATAATTAGCGTTTTCCGAATCACTCTCGTCCGACGTATCCGCTGAAATACGCTTGTTGAAGCGTTGGTGTCGCACGTTGATGATGTTGCTGGTTCGTTGTTTTTCCAACAATCTCTGGAACTCTTGATTCTGCATGAGAATGTTACCGACGATTTCCTCCACTGTTTGCGCCGAATTAGCATGTTGTTTATTATTTTCTTTGGCTTCAGCTGGTGGCGAGGAGTTCGATGTTATCTGACTCTCTTCTTCGGTATGAATTTCGACTGCTTCTTCGGCCTCGACTGTAGTAGGTTGAGCATTGCCGGCGGTATCTTCTTTTTGTTCCTCGTCCGAATGGTTGAGACAAACGTACGACTGGAAGCCTGGCTCGGATTTTCGTCTCCAACCGGTGAATCGATCCTAAATACATTCCAACAGATTTATTGAGATTGTACTGCTTTTCACATCGTTACATTATTCAAGATATTTTAGAAATTTTCCTAAATTAATAATTTCCAGTTAGTAATTTCTACAGTGAAAACTGCACTCTGTTTTTATCTATTGCAATACCTAAAGAAAATGTCAAAATCAAACGAGATAAAAGTGTAATAAGAACTAAAAGATAAGTAAAAATAATTATCTGTCTAAAAATAATTATTTATCTGAAGGGGGTCTTATTATTTGGACTACTATGCAACAAATAGAAGAGTATACAAGTACAAAAGTATACACTTACCTTAACTTTCGAACCGCGTGCATCCGAAGATCTGTTGAAAGTTGATTCCCTAGAGTCATTAACGTCTTCACTGTCATTTTTACGGGATGATGCAGGTGAATCCTAACGTGAGAAAAATTTATAAAATTTCTTATATATAAAGAAGAGAGAAAGCGAAATAAAAACAAAGTAAAAAGAGAAAAAAAATTCGCCTCACCTCCATCGTAGTATCAGATTTCCTGACACCCTTTTTGAACTTCTGCTTTAGACCAGTTTCAGATCTACGTCTCTCCCTCTCCTGCTTGCGCTTCTCCAAGTATTCCGGAGGAGCAGAGTGTTTCTTCGCCGATCCTTTATCCGCCAACGCGTCATCTGTTTGAAATATAATGTGCATTACTCTTTGATCGATTTCTCATAATGATTGAAAGTAGATTTCGAAATATTAAATTGTACCTTCTTGTTGCGTCTGACCCAATTGTAACACTAATTGTCTCGCATGCGACGGTATAACCGCATTATAATTTTCTAGTATCACTCTCTTTATCTGTAATGTCCATTCTCTCTTTTGCTCTAAATTGCGCGCCTAAAAAACAGACGAATGATTGTTCAGTGAGAACAGTTCTCGCATGTACATATAAGGTCTGCTTTCTCACTATAATAAGATATGATACGATGACATGATAAGATATAATGACACTTACTTGCAATGTGTACTGCAACCGAGGATTATCAAAAGGTATTACATGAAAACTAAGTGGTTCTCCCGGAATACTTTCAATCAGCATTAGGTTTGAACACTAGAAGCATGAGAAAATGAAGAAAATATAGTACTTGTTGTATTTATTTTCTAAAGAACTAATATTTAAATATATGAAAAAGAGAAATCGAAGTATCTTTTAAAACATTTTTAAATATCCGTTATGAAAGTTAAACGAGCAAAATAAATATATATACATATATAAATGGAAGTAAATTTTTTTAAAAGGTATAGGTAGGTCGTACAAAGAAGAGGCAGAAAATTATGACGGAGAGCGTACCATAATATGAGCTTTGTATACAAGGAGACCATCCTCCTTCTTCTTCGTCAGAAGAAGCATTCGATCAAAGAGGAAGGCGTGTCTCGGGGCCTTGGCTCCTCGCATCCTGAATCGACCTTCCGCGACCAATTCGCCACTTGTAGTTAGGTCTGGTCCCAGCCAACCGTACAGAAGTGATTGAATTTCTTGAACACGTACGGCGTGCTCGTGCCGCCTCTTCATAGCATTGATGTGTTTTGCAATGCCAGTCATTGCGGCAAGCGCAGCCTCGATGGCACATCTGCCTTCAGCCTCATTCTCTCTCGAATCACAATCAGCGTCGTACTCCTTCGATAAGTTCTCCAGAAGCAGATGATACTTAAGAATCCTTTGGACAGGCTTTAAAAGAAAGGATCCGAGCGGTAGCGCGTGACCCAGAGCCGCTTGTCGTTCGCGGAAGGCGGATGCGGTTTTTCCCTGGCCCATTAAATCGGTCAACACCGAGACCGTCCTCGGATAATTGGTGCAGTATTCGGTATACACTTTGAATCCCGAATTACGTTTGATGAACGTATTCGCGACGCAAATGGGATTCAGGCCGCATTTCTCTATTTCCCACAAGAATTCTCTATTAAATTCGAAGATATCCTCAATATTGCTAAACAGATCGTCGAGATGCAACTGACGTGCGAACGACGGTGGATCGTCTCTCCAGAATATCAGATAACCCTGAATAACTTGACGCAGATGCTCCACGTATATCGCCTCCGTGTCCACGATCTCAAGGAGCACTCTCTCGACGGGATTGCGATGTGGATCACAGTAGCGCGGCCTATGGCGTAAAGGATCCTCCTCGGCGCTGTTCCTCCTTTGCCCGTTGTCGTCGTTCAACACCCGACAGCTAGCTTCCGAAACCGTCACGACTCCGCTGTCCGCGGAACCCTGGGAGCTGGCACATGTGTCGGCAAGGGATTCGACGGACGCCAGATAGAGATTGGTGGCACATGTGTTGCCCTGATTGCTGCTGCTGGAAGACGTGCTGGATGCGATGGAGCTTCCGGAGAGCGGTCTACTGCCGTTCCTACGTCGCCTATTGTACCTCAACGGGGTAGTGAGACCATTGGTCTCTCGCCTCTCGTACATCGGCTTCCCAATGGTCTTCTCGTGCTCCAAACCCGGGATGACCGTCTCTACCATGGTGTTATCAGCGACGTCTACAACAACCTCGTCGTATTCGTCTTCCTGCTCTTTGCTCTTCAGCATGTTCTGATGCACGGACTTGGCTAAGTCGCCGCTTGTGCACAGCTGACCGAATACAGAACCCCGATGGGCGACTGGTACCATACTCAGACGTTTTTGTAAAACTGCGGGTACGCCACAGGACGATGATAGGACCATGCGATCGCCTTCATAACCGCGACGTGCCAGCTCGTCAAACATTCCCAGGAGTTGCGGGACCAGATCCGTGCTGGTGCCTGAAAACGAATAATCCACCCTGATTAAGAGATATCAGAGCTGTATTATCAAATATCAATGTATATCAATGTAATTTAATGATTAACTTCAGCAGTAATTAGCTTCAACTTTCCAGCATAAATAAATTTCTACGATAAGACGATTACTGCCAGATTCCTTTAATTGCTCGGCAATTAAAGATTTTCCAACAATTTATTTCGAGCCTAATTTTCTTCAAGTATTTCTTCGAACAGACTCGATATCGTTCCTGACGTTTCATTACACGATTTGTCGCGCGAATTTTTTCACAGTCCATTTATTCAAGGCAGTCGTAAAGCAGCAATATTATAACGATTGGCAACGCAGATGTTCTGGCAGAGAGAATGCCAGTGGAAGAGATACACAGATGAAATTTATTCTTATTAACATTAATAATAACCTTCAATTCACACGAGAAAGACAATGGCTTCGCGTGAAAATGCTGTCGACACTTTCTTTCGTGTAATGATCAATCATTCCCAAGCGTATTAGAGATTCTGAGAATGCTGTCTGAAATTACCGTGCCTTTCGTGGCACTCAACTTAATTCACCGAATGCAATAATTAATAAATGATCTCTCACGCGAATCGTTATTGTCATAGCAACGTAATGAAAATTAATTTTTCTCACTTTACAGCTACATGACATATCGGAGAAATAATTTTGCGCGTCTTATATGTATCACTGACCATACATATACATATATATGTAACGACGAATTATAAAGTTTAAACCGATAAATGTATTGTTAATTTGATGATTTATATTTTAATCTTTTTTATGATTATTTTTGAAAGTTGCGGTCTAGAAAAATTTTACTAAACCAAAAATTTTCTCTGTTTTAAAAATTACAAATAACTTTGTTATAGACGGAGTCATTTCTAGAATATCACATATTGTTCTATCTATTGTTTTAAATAAAACTGCATTTTTTATTTTTTTACACAAATATTTTTGACTTTTTAATATAGATGAATTACACTACTTATTCTTCGTATTACACCAAACTCATCAAAAACTTAACATTTATCAAAATTTTTTTTACTTTTTGTTTTTTTAGAAATCATCATTTTCAGCGTCAAATTATTATTTAATATAGATTCCTCTACAAGAGCAAGTTATCGTAAATTTATCAGAACCACATTATTGAACATTAGAATGTGCGTTTTATGAGACACCCCCTATATAAGGACATAAAACAGTAAGAAATTAATTAGTACTCATATTTCCATTTATATCAAACCAATAAATCAACACAGGATGTTCCTATTGACATATATCCGTGATATTTCATAAATCATTAAAAATTGTCGATAAGAAATATTACCGTTGCCGTTGGCTGCGTTTATCATTAATGCGATCGCCTCCAATTAACTCGCTACCCGTTTATCGGCGCTAAAAGATTGGCGGACAGCTTGCGCCGATCCGATTACACGCATACAGACGAAAATCACGATGTAAGTACACACACATATGTAAATATGCACACATATGCTTAAGCCCATGCATGTCGGTATTTATATGTTACAGAATAACCCTATAGCTTATAGTCTTATTTCTTTAATGGCCAGATTCTTTGGCAAATATAGAAAAAGGGAGAAAGGAAAAGAGAGAAAAAGAGAAGGGGGAAGGAGAGAAGGGAGAACAGACTCCATTTATTATATCCACTAAAGGATTTCAAAGTTGTCTACATGGATCATTGTTTAATGAATATCAAATAGATTTAAATCTATGTTTGAAACTCGATGTATAAAATTTACATATAACTATGCAGATGGAAATCGTACAATTGATATCTGTCTCGTTGACATTGCGCCCAAACTACATCAATCTAGAAGCTAATTAAAGTCGAGGGATGTAACAGATAAGTAACAGATAGAAGTGTGTGCAATTAAACAAATTCTAAAACTCACATATTCTTTTGTGCGTTGCAGATAAGACTCAGTCAAATAAAAAAAAAACCGCAACGTCTCCTCTTGTGGGATACGGCACATTATGCAGACATTTAACTGTTATAACTACGCGAGATAGAACCAATGTCAGAATATACAACAGTAAATAATAAATAAATATATGTCATGTGTCAATAATAAAATCATATATAAAATTTAAAAACTTGTTAACTAAAATTTAATAAAAAATTTATTAATACAAAACTCATTAAAAATATAGAAGTTTCCTCCCTCTCTCTCTCTCTCTGTTTAATTTGACCTCCTATCCTTGCTTCCTTTAAGAAAAGAATAGCTCCAAAACACCCTGTATATACAAATCGTGCTCCATCGTTCGACCAGAGCTCGATCGCCGCAATCGCGGTCATCTCGCGACTTCGCTGTCCCGTGCACACGTGTGTGGAAGCCGTCGATTGTGCACGGCAAAACAAACGAGCAGGACGGTGGTTTCCAATTTCCGCGGCGGCAGACGTGAAATCAACGTCCATACCGGTGCGCGTGACCGTGCATTTATGCGCGCTGCACCCGCGGTGCCGCCGCTTGAGATTTCTCTATGGTCACCCACGGAGTTGCCACTCCGAGAACATACATGTAGCTTAGGATTGACCCTAAGCCCTTAACTTTGCCGTATATTTCCCTCCGGATTTACCGTCGCAATATCATCTTGGCTGTCGCAATCCCTTGACTTACCTCCTGATGCACTTGGCTTGGAAATCCTCTAATAATAGAATGGACCATGGATTTTTGTCCGTACGACTAACCAGCTAGATCGTCTAGACCTCCCAAACTTGACTACACATTACACTTTAAATTTATAACAAGATATTTAAATTATTTATTTTTACTCATATTTTATTAATTGATTAAATAAAAACTCTCGATGTCAAAAACGCAACAGGGAACTTAGTGTCTAATTAAAATCCTTAAAGAATTTATTGACACAGAACGTGCTGCTGAAACTTGAGACTCTTACAAACGTCCTCCATATTGTTTTGAAAACAGGAGAACTGTTCGGTTACCAACGAACACGCGCGCGATACATTTAACGTAACACATAAATACGAATGACATAAAACGAATTTTTCGAGGAGAAAATAGCAGCATTTTATTTATATCCTTCCGGCGTGAAGAAACTTAAGGATTTACGAGTGAACACTTTTTGATCTTCGAGTTATTATGTCTACTAGCTCTCAGGTCTAAGATTTGAAAGTGTCAGTTGTCGTTTTTAAAAATGTATCACAGACGTGTTCGAATTCTTTCCGAGCGTACGAAACCAAAAATAATATCTCATAAATGTTGTGTACAAAATAGATCCGTAGACTAATTATATCGAAAATGGTGCACATTGTTTCTGAAAATCTTTATGATTGTTTTGTCAACTTATTCATTAAATTTAATACGGCTCTACCGAGCAGTGCATCCGTTGAAAGACTATTTAGTATTGGTAGTTCTGTATTTACACCTTCTAGAGGTCGGTTACATGATGATGTAATCGAATATCAGCTTCTATTAAAAATTAATAAAAAATATCGATAAAGTAACATATATTTTGTTTCTTGTGATTTAGAGTTATGTAGATAATCTTATATCTTAAATACATCAACTATATTGGCGATGGGGATTCGAAAACGTATAAAGGTATTGTTGATGCGAAGCCCTATGGAGATTTTATTGTTGCAAAAAAAGAGTGTATCGGACACGTGCAAAAAAGAATGGGTAGTCGTTTGCGCAATTTAAAGAAAAATACGAAAGGTCTCGGCGGTCGCGGTAAATTGACAGTTAAGCTCATCGACGAGCTTACTATTTATTACGGGCTTGCAATCAGGAGAAACACAGGGTCAGTAGAAAAAATGAGAAATGAAATTTGGGCGACCTTATTTCATAAAATTTCTACTGACGAAAAGCCGCAACATGAGAAGTGTCCGGCCGGAGCAGACTCTTGGTGCTCTTGGCAGCGCAGTAAAGCGCTGGGTTCCCTAGCAACTTCCGAACACAAGCCTGCCATGCATGAGGATGTCTTCAAGGCCATAGAACCAATTTATAAAGAGCTTAGCTCTGATGACCTTCTTTCGCGCTGCTTGGGTGGATACACACAAAATACGAATGAATCATTCAATGCAGTCGTGTGGTCCATCGCGCCGAAAAGTGTGTCGAGCGGCAAGACTGTGCTCGATATCGCAACGGATATCGCAATTATTTTATTCAATGATGGAATGTCGGGCCTTTTCGCCGTTTATGATACATTAGGATTGACAACGGGACCGAATTTTTACGATTTCTGCTTGGAAACGCTGAGCGAATCAAGGCTGCCGAGCGCTCGATCTCCGACGTCGCAAAAGAGGCGAGACGCGGAATCCTAGCGTCAAGGAAAGACGAGGAGGAGCAATCTACGGCCTTGGAAGGTCAACTATATGGTGCTGGGATAGCAGAGTGAAGGTAAAAAAATTTGTACATAGTAAATTTTTGAAATTTCACAAATCTATAACGTTTTGAAACTTTAAACGCGTTTATCTCGAAACCGTGTTTTTGAAATCGACCGGAAACGAAACTCTTTCAGTTTTCATCCGATTGACTTGAAATTTTAACTGTAGCTTCTTGATATGATTATCTAGTGAAGTACACACGATTTTAGCGATTGGTTTTTTTAAAAAAAAGTTGCAAACAATTAAAGTCATTTTTTTTGGTCAAAAATGCAACTTTTTGTTTAAACGGTCGCCATTTTGCGAAAAATTGATATTAAACTATTATCGTGTGTACTTCACTAGCAAAACGAATGTAGATTATGAAAAATTTTTTTTTATTGTTCCAGATGCTGATGGGGCTGCGTAATGTGTCCGGCCGCGGAACATCTTTTTAAAATACTACATAACTTATCATGTTCTAGAGCCGCCATTTTGTTTTAAATTTCAAATAAAAAAATTTTTTTGTACTCTTGAAGAGTTGCCCTATCGATTGGTATATTATTTGTAAAACCTTTTTCCCAAAATCCATTTAAAAAAAAATCCTGAAAAAACCCTTGTTTTTTAGCCTTCACATAGATATAACCCCTTAAAAAAGAAACGGGAAAAGTAACGAATCGTTATTTTTTAAGTAATGATAACGATAACTAGTTACTTTTGAAACTCTGTAACTAATAACGGTAACTAGTTACTTTTAAAAAGTAACTTTCGCATCCATGCTATACTATATACGCCATAGACTTAATAGACGGAGCCTAAGGCCGGTATTCATAGTCGGGTCTTAAATTTAAGATCGTCTTAAGTTTATCTTTAGATGCTGTACGAATCAGTTCATTGGCTACGGAGTATCTGAAGATAAACTTAAGACGGTCTTAATTATAAGACCCGACTATGAATACCGGCCTATGACCGGTATTCATAGTCGGGTCTTATAATTAAGACCGTCTTAAGTTTATCTTCAGATACTCCGTAGCCAATGAACTGATTCGTACAGCATCTAAAGATAAACTTAAGACGATCTTAAATATAAGACCTGACTATGAATACCGGCCTAAGCTGCCTAAATGGGCAAGGGGGGTAGTGATCTTTGCCGTAAGGGGAACGCAGTAGGTGAACAGTAACTTCGGTTAAACTCGGTGAAACTCGGTTAAACTCGGTAATATTTCGCTATGGTTTACGTCACGTATACTATAGATTTTGTGTAGTGATACAGCGAAACACAGCCGAATATTTCCGAGTCGCGCCGGCGAAACTTTCCGAAGTTAGTGTTCGCCTATCACATGTTTTTTGTAAAAGGCTCCGTCTATTAAGTCTATGATATACGCTAATTCTCCATCTAGTAGGAACCAAAATGGCGGATGAGAATACCTCACGGACTAAAGCCCATCGCACACGAAATGCATAACAGAGCATACGCATAACATAAGACCGCTGGACCAATAAACACCTAGAAAAAAGTCGCCATATTGATTTACATAAGATGCGCATTGGTCCAGCGGTCTTATGTTATGCGTATGCTCTGTTATGCATTTCGTGTGCGATGGGCTTAAGGAATAGAGGGACGGAGCACAAGCTGTACCGGTGGGGCACGTTTGCGGCGGGGGGGGCCGCCATATTCGTTTAGTAATCACCACACATAGAACTCACTATTTGCGTACGTGTGAGAAATGAAAGTCAGATCCTGCGCACAATAAACAAAATAGAAATAGGAAATAATTATTAAATATTATAAATAAGAAATTGGAATTATTTATTTAAAAAATAAAAAGAATAGAATAAATTAATGCGTGAATTAAGAAATAAGAATTGGAACTAATTAATATATTTTATTCTCTTGTTAGATGTAAAATAATTTCTCTTTTCAACAATAAACAACAATAACAACAATAACAACAATAATAAAACATAAAATCACCGCCTAACCTCTTTACGCTTGTCACTCGTTATGTCTCGTGGCACCACTACACGAGTGTAACCATGTCACAGACACAGGATCTCTGTGTGAGAATCGCTACATCAATATGGCGGAAAGCAGTCCCCCCCGCATGCTTGGTTACCATCCCCTCTCGCCTAAACTAGGATTTTAGACTCGGTCCCTCTATTCCTTAGTCCGTGGAATACCTACATATCTAGTGCCTTAAGCCGACGGCACACGGTACGAGTTTTTGTAGTAGATCGCATACGAGCTAGCCACTAAGCACGAGAGTGAGAGAGAGCGAAAGCTCGCTTTTTCTCGCTCTCATGCGTAGTGGCTAATTCGTATGCGATCTACTACGAAAAATCGTACCGTGTGGTGCCGTCGGCTTTAGTTTAGGACCCCTCTGTCTCACGTACTCCGACAACATACATGCGCAGTTCACAGACATTTGAATTTGAAGGCAAGACAAAGAACGCCTATCCCCATTCTCCGATTCTCCTTGTCGCAGAACGCTTTTCGAGCGCAGTGCTCCTTTTAGTCTTAAGGTATACGCGTATCAAGTAGTATATTCGAGCTGATCAGCCAATAGCTGAATCAATGTACTAGTTATTTACTATTTGATACGCGTATCAAGTCCACGATGTAAACATAGCCAGTAAGTAATGATTGTAGTAAAGGACGGAACGAAATCAATTTTATATAGATAATCTTAAAGAAACGAACATACACTATGATGACAATCATAAATAGATGTGCCATCAGAATACATCTAATGCATAATATCTTGGCCACTAATTTTCAATAAAATTATCTACATTCTGTTCAATTTTTAGAAGATTCTATTTTTTCTTATTGAAAGTCACGGTGCCACCTTAACCCTCCGAGAACACACCTCTTTTTTCAAGCATGAAGAACACTCTGGGTCAATCTGACCCGACGCTAACTTTAAGAGTCCGCCATTTTAAAACGACGTGTTCGATCGGCTTGAAAAAATTCCTGGATATACTTGAAACTTGAATAAATGATGTTGTAAATATTAAAACTGTTTTTATAAATATTAACATATCTAAAAAAATTGTCGAAAAAAAATTTTTTTTCAAAAAATTTTTTTTACATAAAACTATAACTAGGTACAGAGGGCGCCGATCCCGCCAATTTTCAAAATCCCTTTAAGATATTCTTACTCAAATTTAAGGTACGGGTCAAATTGACCCAGTGTGTTCTCGAAGGGTTAAGTATAGACAGTTATTAGAATTTATGTTGAATGAAATTATTTTTGTGCAAAATGCAATATATATCAGTTACACATCGAAGATAGTAGCTGATATCCGTGTGTATTAGGTATTTGCACTATTGTCGTCTCTGTCGCACAAAATATCCGATCTGAATAAAGGTTGAAACGAGATTACTTAATAAAATTGTCAGTTTGATCAATTAACTTTTTTTTTATTAAAAATTTTCTAATTAAAAATGTACATTTCTGTCCTGATTACAAAATTTGAACACGTACAAAATACAGTTGATTATTTTTTATTGGATAAAAAATGCGTGAGTATGTGCGTGCCCAGTAAGCAAGAAATCATTGATATAACGTTATTTTAACGATATTTAGTAATATATAACATTGTTAAATATATAAATTTTAACGTTCTAATCGACGTCATTATAAACAAACTTTGACACTCATTTTAAGGTTTCAATAACGTCGAAACGGGAGTGTCCTAATATTATGAATAATGTTGCGCAAATGCTTTTTATAACTTTAATATAATGTTTTTCATATAACATTAAATAAATGATTAGATTTAAACTTACTTTTAACCTTGTTTTATCATTATATCAACATTGACGCAATATTAATATAATATATACATTTTATTATTTATTTAATATTCTCAGTAATACAAAGTAACATAACATCAATGTTATAATTTTCCACTCAATAAAGTACAGCAAGATATGTTATGTGCAGTTAATTGTTAAACAATTCAATAATGTAACTGCAATGTAATATACAGGGTGTCCCATTATAAAACATCCAGTCGAATATTTTGAAAACCAAGCCCGGGAGAGAAAAATTTTTCAGACAAAAGTTATTTGGTTTCGAGGGGCCCATAAGATGATACCATTGGTTTGACCTTGAAGAATTATTTGAAAGTTACATGAAAGTCACCTCAATTTTTTTAAATGGCATCCCCTATTTTTTATTACATATTCTTGTAGCTGACCTCGAGAGCTTTCCAAAACACTATAATAAAGTATTTTTTCATGAAGTATTTTCCGAGTTATAAAGCTTGAAATAATTTCTTAATTTTACATAAACTGTAAAATATCTCGTAAAATATTTACTTTTCGATGACCTTATCTCAATACTTTTATGCACAGAATAATGAGAGGAATCAATTGGTGTAAAGAAAACACATAGTTGTTTTTAAGAAAAAATATGTAATTGTTAGTTACAAATTGCATATTTTTTCTTAAAAACAACTATGTGTTTTCTTGACACCAATTGGTTCCTCTCATTATTCTGTGCATAAAAGTATTGAGGTAAGGTCATCGAAAAGTAAATATTTTACGAGATATTTTACAGTTTATGTAAAATTATGAAATTATTTCAAGCTTTATAACTCGGAAAATACTTAATAAAAAAATACTTTATTATAGTGTTTTGGAAAGCTCTTGAAGTCAGCTACAAGAATATGTAATAAAAAATAGGGGATGCCATTTAAAAAAATTGAGGTGACTTTCATGTAACTTTCAAATAATTCTTCAAGGTCAAACCAATGGTATCATCTTATGGGCCCCTCGAAACCAAATAACTTTTGTCTGAAAAATTTTTCTCTTCCAGGCTTGGTTTTCGAAATATTCGACTGGATGTTTTATAATGGGACACCCTGTATATATGCCTTGCTGCACATTATTGAGAAATTATAACATTGATGTTATTGTGTGTTTACTAGAAATATTAAATAAATAATAAAATATTAATATAGCGCCAATGTGATGTAATGATAAAATAATTATTTACTTTTTATTATAATTAATAATTTATAAATTATTTTAAAAATTACTAAATTTTTCAATATATATTTTTTATATGTAAGGATGCAAAAAAAATCTTGGTACATTACTCGATGAGAATTATTTTATGGTCATCTCGCTAGGAGAACAAAACAAATTATTGTCAGGCAGTATGTATATATACATATACAGGAAGAAAGTTTTTTCTATAAAAATAGATTATCATAAACTAAAATAAAATAAAAATGTAAAAGAATGTAAAAGAATAATTAATTAAGAAGTATAAAATATTTTTTTATTTCTAACATTATTACAAATATATTATGTTTATTTCGCTTTATATTCTACGTATAATATATGTATTGCATATAACATATAGTAGCAATGCCAAAAGTATCACAGTATTATTATATAACATTGCATTGCATTATATTGTATTTTAAAACAAAAAATAAAAGTTTTTTAAATAAAAATTAAATCACATTTTTTTAAAACAAACATTACATAACTTTATGTAGCTGCTTGTTTTAATTCCTTTTTTTTTTGTTTGCGAACATTGGCAAATCTAAACCATTCCATGACAGAATGTTCGAAATGTTTTTCATTTGTTCGAGGATATGCTGCTCTAAAAGCTTCTGAAAAAAGAAAAATGTTATAGATAAAAAGACAGACAAAAGATACATTAATCTTATCATGTTTTTAATAAGAAGCAAATGAATAAAATTTCAATATCATGTGATATATTATGTAAAAATAAGTCTAATTTTTCAGAAAGTTTATTAAATAATTATGAAAATCCGAATCTGTGATAGAGAATATTGCGTTGAACAGAAAAGTTTAATTCATATCTCAATAACTATATAGTAAAAATTGCAAAATGGAACAGGATTTTTCTCTGTTCAACACAATATGTCTTCTACTTGCTCGTGACTGCTTTTTCTATGTACATATATTATCAGACACACATACACACCATTGGTTTTCATAATAATTTAATAAACTCTCAAAAATTGGAGTTGATATAACATATTACATATCACAGGGGTTTTATATATGCAGATTTTGTTTCCTGCTTATTTTACTATCTCCATCTTTTTATACTGCAAAAAATGTGTTAGAAAGAAGTTGTTTGTCGTTCAAAAAAATGATTTTATGATAAACAAATTTCTCATTTTTATCATTTTAAAAAGTAATTGTTTTTTGTGTTTTAAAGTCATTAACATTTTTTGCATAGTAATAATGATATAATAGTAACCCAGATAGCACAACTGATCCTTTTGATTTCAAAAAGAATTCACTTTCTTGAGTTCTTTTCGAATTCGCGTAATCTGTTCGAAATGAACTAAAAAAGAATTCCTTTTCATTGCGAATTCTTATGGACTCGAAAAGGAATCCTTTTTGAATCTAAAAAAGAACTCACAAATAGTGACATAAAAGTGAAGTCTTTTGGAATGCTGAAAATACTTTTAGAACAGAAATGGGATGGAAAAAGAATTCATTTTGTAAATCGGGGACCAAAAAAGAATTCTTTTCGAATTCTCTGTGCTATCTGGAAATACAAATTAGTAGCATCATTTTTATTATTTTCTTTTTATAAATCACAAAAAAGCGAATTCAAGCATGTATCATAAGTTCTCTTTAAATCACCTTCGATTTTTTTATTATAAAATATTATAAAATATTATCTTTCCGATAAAGTTCTTCCTAACCATTTTTTTATGGTACCAAGATGACGAAAATATTAAAATAAGTGCGATAAATGAAGTATCTTTTATAAATATATACATGCAGTAGATAAGGTAAAGCAATACATATATATACAGCGAGCTTTACAATCTGAGTGAAAAAAACATTTTTGCTACTATTAATGAAAGCAAAATTTAATTCACAAAAATATAGAAATAAGAAAATAAAAAATGATAATGAAAGTTGAGTACAAGTTAATGATTATCATATTATTCTCTTTTTTTTATTGCGTTAAATATCATTTCTGATTTCCTGATCTGTTAATTAATTTTTTCTTAATAATTAGATGATAAATACAAACACTTTTTGAATCAGACTGTAATTCCCGAGTACATTGATTGCGTCGCTTTTGAAATATTATGTAAAGCAGTTACAAATTAATATTAAACATTGTTTTTCATATACAAAAACTTACTTTTTATGCTCATCATAGTATGTGTATCTCCAGTTTTAAAATTATTTTTCTGTCCTGTCCAAGAACACATAGACGCTAAATTATCAGTAAATGTTGTTGTCAAAGTTCTTCTAATAAAATCTCTTTTATTTGAAAATGAAAGAAATAAACAGCAATTGGAAATGGTCTAAGTTGTTTTAATTCATCATTTTTTATCAAAATAGGCCAAAATTTGTTGCCACTGCTCTTCGTTAGAGGAAGTCCGTCAATATTAATTGATATGTTGATTTCATTTCCTTTAAAATTATTCTGGATTAATTGTAATAATAATTTGGGTTTCAATCCAAAGTGATAGTATTTTCCAGGAGGCAGATTACTTATTTTGTTACTCACATCTTCCGTTTTTAAAATAGTGCGTGCATCTGAAGGCAATGAGCTCAATTTGAAATGTAATTTTAAAATTTTGTAATAAATTACTAACAGCAATTAGAGCGATATGATGTGCAATTGCCCAACATCTAAGATGGTTTATTAATATTTCAATTGATGATTCCAAATTATGACATGAAAACAATTCAACATTTTCAGCAGGAGTACGAGATGGACTAATACATTGAGATGATACATTGCTTAAAATATTATTGATTTTCACAGAATTTTCAACAATTGGAAAATTCTTGGCGTATGATTGTTCTAACGGGTCAGATGAGGAAGCAGAACTTATAAACATTTCTTCTTTCTGAGAGCATATTTCTTTTTGTATATTTTTTTTTACATTTTTTCCAATATTTTTGTATATCATTTTTTTTCAAATATTTCTCATTATGACATTTTTTGTAGAACTAAAAATTAGAATTATATATACATACACATATGTACAACAAAGCTCCTTTTTTAATTTTTTATGTTCTATTTTACAATATTTGCATAAAATTAATTTTACTTCTCTAGTATTTTCTTTATTTAAAGCAAATAAAACAGGTGTAGGACTTTTAACTTGTTTATATTCCAATAAAAGTTATATTTGAAATTAAAATATATAAAATATATATGAGAGTGAATAAAAAAATAACATTAATTTATGAATTTATGAAGTTTTTTTAATTTAGAACAAAAAGAAATCTTACCTTATATGATGAACCTTCTTCATCTATCATCATCAATAATTAATTATGGATTTTATGGAAAATTTTATTTATCTTATTTCTTTAATGTTTTCCGCTGCAACAATATGTCACATCTGAAACTTTTTGATACAGTTGAATTATAACCAAAGTAAAATGTATAATTGTGCGACTTGCATAGGTTAACAATTTCCCATGCAAAACAAAGTTGACTTCTGATGTTTTGATGTTTGATGGAACTTTTGATGTTTCTACATGTCGGACGATTGCTTTATCTAATATACCCAGGCAACACACAATACATCTAAATACATGAAAATAAGAATATTCAGATCAGAAGACGTCCTGTTGTCCCAAATAAGTTTTAGATATGCTGTGCTGTCTGGGTATAAAGTATTAAAGTCTAATACATATTTTCTAATATTTTTTTACTCATTTATATAACCAAATACTGGCGTGATTTATAATAATTTTTTCTTCCTGTAATCACTTGCAAGAATCAAAGATATATGAGATTATAAAAGCAGTGCTTGCACACACATCACGAAGCTGCCGAGAAGGATTACACATACTCTGCGTTTCGAAATTCACTGCTGCCAATGCTGTAAATCTATAATTTATGTCACATCTTATAGATTTTCAGTATTGACAATACTGCACGTTGCGCGTTCACGAGTTGACGCTTACATTGAGATAGAGATAGCTATATAACTGGTAACAAACGATCATTTTCTTTGCCAGTAGAAGTTAAAACTCAAATGAAAGGGATTAGTTGACATCAAACTGGCATTGTGATTAGTGAGCTGCAAGCCGACTTGGTTTGTCAGACTTTAAACCGCAGTGATTCACCAACTTTTTGAAATCTAAATTCGATTTCCATTTTAAGGGTTTTAATAAATATCATCTCAACTTGTGAGATGAAGAATTTATTGCGAAAAATATTATCTCAGCCAGGATTCGAACCTGGAACTCCCCCCGTGCGGGTGTCATACCAATTCGACCACCGAGGCATGTGATAATATTTATCGCAATAATAAGTACACTAAGAGAGACGCTTTCTCAGGCAGCGCCTCTAGTGAAGGACACCAAATTTTTAAGTCATAGCTATATATATAATAGGGTTCTCTCTCGCAAAGAATTTTGACATTACTTATCTGCAAGTTTAATGTTAGTTACATAAATATTAATTAATATCACATATTATCACTTTATATAATTCTATAAAATAGTTTTGTAATATTTCTTTCTTATAAATTTAATATTAAAATAATTAAAAAAAAAACATTATAACAACACAAAATCTTTCTTATTAAAATTCAAGAAATAAGTAAATAATTTACTACGGCTCCTTAATATAAAATCAAGTTGAAGTCTTTCTTATTATAACGTTATTTGAAACAGAAGATTTCATCAAATTAAAACTATTGTAACTATGTTGAACTTACAGCAAATAGATGTTAAAATAACATTGATAACAAAGTTTTAAATAATGTTTTAAAAATATTTCTCTGATATTTAATAAAACTATATTATAAAATAATATATTTAAAACATGTATACAACATTATATCTAAACATTATAAAAATTTACATAAAATTAATATTTCGAACGTTGATTTAATGTTTCTTGTTTACTGGGTGATTATCTACAATAGTGTTTATTTTATTCGGATATTTGTCTTTCAACTTCTGGATTTTTTCCTTACACCAAAAGGAATCCGACAAATTCCAGATATACATTATTTCCAGTTTAAGACATTGTTCGAAAATTGTGTCACCAGGCATATACATCACATGTACTTGTTTTAAGTTTTTGCATAGCACCAAAACTTGGTCAAAGTTGACCTTAGGCCTGAAAGCTATCAACTTAATTTCTTCCAATTGTTGACAAGAGGAAAATAATATACGTAAACTACGCATACTGATTAAGAACTTCTGGTAATCTGAGGGCCTCATGAATTCCACTCTATTCCTGTAACAAAAAAGCTACACTGTTATTACGGATTTTCAATAAAAAGAGAAACAACATAACCGTTTTACAATGTTTGCAAGAGATATAAACATATAAATTTAGATAAAGAATATGATAATATCTGTTTTAAAAGAAAATATAGTACATATATACATACACTCCCGACAAGTCCAGTTTTCGTAAATTCTTGCATTCAGCGAGGGCAATAATGCCCAATGATGTAATATTGCTGCCCGCTAAACATAGTTCTTCTAAGTCTGGACACGAATTTTTTAACTGCATTGCAACTGCATCTAGATTTAGTACGTCATAGTTTAGTATGTCATAATTACAATCAGACTTATAATAAGCCCCTGATAAATTTAATTTGCGCATTCGGCAAGTATTTTGCAGTATTTTGCAAATAGGTTCAACCGTTTTAAGAAATATTCCATCTTTAAGATTTAATTCTTCTAGACGTTTTAGATTTTCAAGATGTGAATAATCTTCTACCTTGAGATGTGTACAAAACTTAATATCCAATGCTAAAAAAAAATTTATATGTGTTAGTCGTGTACAATTTACCTGTAATTTTAACAATCATATTTATTATTTATTATTACCTTTCAAATTGATGCATGTCGAAATTTTAGGTAAAGAAATATTGTTAACGGCACATGAATAGTAATGGAAACGTAAATGTGTTAAACTATTTCTACAAAAATCTAATAATGTTGCTAGATGCAAAGCAGTAAATTTTTTTGGTGAACAAAAAATGTCAAATTGTTTTAATGCCTTACATCTTGGTCCGAGATAAGATATAATTTGATCAATATTGCAGCGGTTCATTTTCATGTTTCGTGAAGTTAACCATTTAAAGAGAAAAGGATCGCGTGCTAAATCATTAAGACGTTTATTTACACTGCTTACACGACATAATGACTTCGTATTTAGGTTTTCTAATATTTTCAATATTATTTCATCCTGTAAAAAAATAAAATTTTAATACATAAGATTATAAAATATATTATAATAATTATAATAAATATTATAAGAGAAAAATAGACTTCTCTGAATATTTTACCGGAAGATCAAGAAGACTGCAACGCGGTTGTTTTTTAGATTTATAAGATAGTTTGGCATTATTTATATACTCTGCATTCGAGCGATTTTTTAAATGGTGAGGGATATTGGTATATCCCTTCTTAGAGAAAGAAGATGGCACTTTTTTCTTCTGAGATACTTGCTCGTGCCCGAGCTTACTTTTGTGAAAACTTTTTGCTATATCGCTGCGTGTAATACTGGAACAAATTTATTTTTATTGTTTCAAGAATAAAAAAGTTTGAATATAACTTAATATCGATTATTATAATACCTTTTAGAAATAGTGCAATATTTAGAAAAATTCTCTTGAAGATCGAATATATCCAAATTTGCATTTTCATAATTAGGTGTTAAATTATAGAAGTCCTGATTGCAAAGATTCTTGCAGTTGCTTGTGAACAAATCAGTTAAACTCTGTTCAGGATTTTTAGGAAGGATCAATTTTGATGTACCGATAAGCATCACAGCATCTAGTTGTATGTGATAGTCCCGAAGATTGGTCAATTTTAGTCTAAGCATTTTGGTTTTAAAATTGCAAAACTGTAAAGGTGGGGAAAATATCCGTGATGTCGGAGGAACATTCTGATGCTGTCCTGTCCATAATAGAAACCACTCATCACCATTATCTTGAGCCCAAATGTGAGTTACGTATCCAGGATATACTTCATATATGGAAACTCTGATAGGATATACAGCGTCTTGAAACTCAAGATCTTCAAAATAGAAAATTTAATTATAATCTTTTTTTTAAATAGAAACATATCTTTTTTAACAATATATGATTTATCAATTCAAATGTTACTTACCAAGATAATTATAATGGATGTTATTATCTATTGATTCATTATTATATGTGATTGATTGTGTTTGTGATGAAGATATTGAAATGTCAGAACAAATTCCCTATATTAAAAAGTAAAAAAATGTTGAATTTAAAATAAGTATAATAAAATAAAATACAAGATTTTGTATAATAAAATTTAATAGAATTACGATAGATATAAAGTTAAATTACAATTACTTTCTACAAAACAATAACAGATAATATTATTAAGAAATACATATACCGTGCCAAATGTTTCTGAAAAATCTCCATAATTTTTAAATTTGGTAGGTGGCCCAATTATCTCTTTAGAAATATTCTCTATGCTGGTCTCATAGTTATGCTCTACAGTTCTATTATTACTATCCTTCACAAATTGATAAATAAAATCAATGATCTGATTCTTTTTTATCACTACACTGTAGACACAAGGATAATGGTTTTTCTGATTAAAAGGATAGTAATCGGATGTCATGTTGTCTCTGAAAAAAGATGAAATATAGAGTGTAATAATCTTTGAACTCTTTTTTTTAGTATATGTTAAAATCATATTATAATATTATATATCTACTTGTAATTGTAAATAATATATCTCTCCTAATATATCTCACCTCTAATTGTAAATATTATATCTTAATTGTAAGTTATCTTGCTTGTTTTCATGCTATAAATACCAAGTAAGACAATCAGAAATAACATTTTTATTCATCAGGATATCATACAAACACTATTTGAGCCGAACAATTGGTATGATATGATCAAAATATTTAAACGATAATTTTTACAATTAATAATCAACAATTCTTAAGATTAGAATGGATTTTATATGTTTTTATCTCTATTAGGAATTAAAGATTCTGTATTATATTCGTATTTAAAATAGGGACATTCAATTAATTTTGTTTACTTAATTAAAATATGTGAATAAATATGAATAATTTAGAAAGAATATAAATTGAAAAGAAATCTTATATGTTCAAAATATACAGAATAGCAGATTCTTGAGATTATTTGAAATAAAAATTCTAATATCTAATCGCAACCACACATTCATATATTCTTCACATTTCTCTCTACTTTTTTAAAATGCACTTCTGTATCCTATTACATATCTTTTATCACGGCCTTATTTCCACAATCTTTCATCACCTATTCTTTAGTCCTCTCTTTATTTTCTATGCTACAAATCCACTTTCTAATGTTCGCCTTCCAGTTCCTTATTTCCAGATTTCTCAAATCCTTTTCCACCTGGGTATCGATCATGTAATTTTTCACATAAAAGTTTTACGTGAACTTAACGATTTCAACCAATGGAATTAGACTCATTGGGCAATTCATTGATTTCATTGGTTGAAATCGTTGAGTTCACGTGAAACTTTTCACGTGAAAAATTATATGATCGATACCTAGATCTTTAAATCTATTCTTTGGCCCTTCTTCTAGCTCTCTCTTTCATCATTCTCTGGTTCATTATCTGTTTGACAGACTGTTTTTCTGCCATTCTTTCCACATGACTCCATTCAAGACGTCCTATTTTTATGATCCTTATGACGTCTGGCCCTTCATATGTCTCGTAATAATTCATAATTATAACGTTTACGTCAGGTTCCATTTTTCTCTACTCCCCTGTATATCTTTCTCAAAATTTTACTCTCAAAACATCTCAGTATTAATTCATCGTTCTTCATTTCTATGTCTCCGATACATATGTTAATACCGGTCTTATAGATTTTGCATTTTGTATTTCTTGATGATATTTGTGATGTTACATATTTTTTTTAGTCCGTAATATGTCTTATTGGCAATATATATTGGCAATATATAATTTTTTTTAAATTTCTCTGTTCATATTATTAGTATTGTTTATCTAAGTGCCTAAGTATATGAACTCTTCTACTTCTTCAAAGCTATAGGTGTCAACGTATTTAGTATACCGTATATCAAATTCTGTCATCGCCTTAAACAATGCCGTTCTATTTTCTTCATTTTAACACAAGTAATTAATATGTTTTATTTTAGTTACCTATAAGTAATTGTTATTGACAAATTATTGAGACTGTTAACTAATGAATATATCAAATGATTTTATTTTGAGATGTTTAATATGTTTATTGTTGAACTTGAGTCGTAACTCAGAGTGATGTGCGTTGTCTTAACGATCCGAAGACCCGAGTTCAAATCCGACCAAAAATCGTCGGTTTTTATTCGATCGCCATCTCTTGGAAAGACACCGCAAAACCACTGAGAATATATGGAAGGGGGTTAACAATCATATTTATTTATTATACCTTCAAAGTGGTGCATATAGAAATTTTAGATAGAGAATGGTTGTTAACAGCGCACGAATAATAATGGAAGCGTAGGTATGTTAAACTGTTTCCACAAAAGTTTAATAATTTTGCTAAATTATATATTGAATAAAATTATAAAATTATATATTAATATATTGAATAAAAATTATATATTGCCAATATATATTGCCAATAAGACATATTACGGACTAAAAAAAATATGTAACATCACAAATATCATCAAGAAATACAAAATGCAAAATCTATAAGACCGGTATTAACATATGTATTTTGCGAAACAGTGAATTTCTTTGATGAACAAAAAATATCAAATTGTTGTAAAGCTTCGCACCTAGGTCCAAGGTAAAATATAACTATCAATACTACCTTTACCTTGGACCTAGGTGCGAAGCTTTACAACAATTTGATATTTTTTGTTCATCAAAGAAATTTACTGTTTCGCATTTAGCAAAATTATTAAACTTCTGTGGAAACAGTTTAACATACCTACGCTTCCATTATTATTCGTGCGCTGTTAACAACCATTCTCTATCTAAAATTTCTATATGCACCACTTTGAAGGTATAATAAATAAATATGATTGTTAACCCCCTTCCATATATTCTCAGTGGTTTTGCGGTGTCTTTCCAAGAGATGGCGATCGAATAAAAACAGATGATTTTTGGATTTGAATTCGGGTCTTTGGATCGTTAAGACAATGTACATCACTCTGAGGTACGACTGAAGTTCAACAATAAACATATTAAACATCTCAAAATAAAATCATCTGATATATTCATTAGTTAACAGTCTCAATAATTTATCAATAACAATTACTTATAACTAAAATAAAACATATTAATTATGTTAAAATTAATTGGGTTAAAATAAAGAAAATAGAACGGCATTGTTTAAGGCGATGATAGAATTTGATATACGCTAAACAATCAATGAGGGAAGGGGGTGCCTGCCCTCAAACAACAGGCACTCGCTACTAATCTGTATTATTGGATAGTGCAAATGTATTACTGGATAGAGCAAATTTTCTGTGAGCTATTGAACACCATGCTGGAAAAAGTTTGTAATTTTCGGGCGTTATCGGTAATCGTCATATATCGTCGGGCGCACAGTCATATACGTCGAAAAGAGATAGAATGACGCTTTTAGCACGTGAGCGCTACGAACACCTAAATCGAACACGACGTAAGTTATATTCCATCTTTGTCTTTCATTCACGAACGTTAACGAACGTTCACGACGACCTTCGATGATGCCCAAAAATGATAATGTTTGGGTGCAGCCAATCTTTCTAATCAAATATTTTATTAGCCTGTATATTCTATCTGCTCTATTACTTTCGTCTTTTCCCTTTTCCCTATGCTTCCTTATCAATATCTTTTGTTCCAATACTAATGATTTTTTGCACACACAACGGAGAAATAAAATAATATCAATCATGACAAACACTGTACGACCCTTCTGAATAATAAAATTCAATTGCTACATTCAATGTAAATTTCTTGTAATATTTTCTTATAACTTAATATAACTTAACTAAGGTTGCATTCCAAAACATCTTATTTGAGGAAAATTTTACTCAATACTCTAGAGCTCACGTCACATATACTACTAGAGTATTGAGAAATTTTCCTCAATTAAGACATTTTGGAACCTTGGAATGCAACCTAAGAAATGAAGATTTACCTTTTTTGAAATATAATATAATAAAATCTTCGTCAAGGCGAACAGAATGTATCAGATCCGCGTGTATCCAGTTCAAAAGCAGAGGTTTAAAATGGCAGCACATGGAAACAACGCAGATTAAGAGAAATTTCATGCACACACTTGTATAGCTACACGCATGCACAACCATGCGCAGTAAGATTTCTCCAGTGTGTGTGATGGGCTTTAGGACTCCACTTGTTAAGGCCTCTCCAGATAGAACGCGATGAGCGATATCCAATGAGAGTTCTGCATTACGATGACGTGGGCTCTCGAAACGCAGAACTCTCATTGAATATCGCGTTCTGTCTGGAGAGGCCTTAACAAGTAGAGTCCTAAAGCCCATCACACACACTGGCCTAGTTTACATCCGAGCACTTGATATGCGATTATTGGTCCAGCAATCTTAAGGCCCGTCTACAATGGCAGTAAGCAGTAGAGAGTAAAGGCTGATTTATGCAGGCCGTAACTGGTAATTTATGCCGTAAACTGTAAGAAACTGACCAATTATATTCGATTATTCTTCTCATACTCAACTGTGATTGGTCAATTTCTTACAGTTTACGGCATAAATTACCAGTTACGGTCTGCATAAATCAGCCTTAAGGAGTAAGAAGTAAAGCCGACGGCACACGGTACGAGTTTTCGTAGTAGATCGCATACGAGTTAGCCACTAAGCACGAGAGTGAGAGAGAGCGAAAGACGCTCGCTTTCTCTCGCTCTCATGCGTAGTGGCTAACTCGTATCTACTACGAAAAATCATACCGTGTGCCGTCGGCTTTAGATTTGACAAATTAAAAACGACAGTAAAGGCCCGTCTACAATGGCAGTAAGCAGTAGAGAGTAAGGAGTAAGAAGTAAGGAGTACGAAATGGGATTTGCCCATTTCATTACTGTCGGTTTTTAATTTGTCAAATCTTACTTCTTACTCCTTACTCTCTACTGCTTACTGCCATTGTAGACGGGCCTTAATGAAAATGGGCAAATCCCATTTCGTACTCCTTACTTCTTACTCTCTACTACTTACTGCCATTGTAGACGGGCCTTTATGCGTCGTCTACAATGACAGCAAGAGTAACCATAAGAAGTAAGAGTAAGAAATTGACCAATCGCAGTCGATTATGAGAAGAATAATTGACTGTGATTGATCAATTTCTTACTTTTACTTCTTATACGGTGCTTTCCATCTAGCGACACAAGTCGACACAAGCATCATTCTATCTTTTTTTAACATTCATAAATAACAAAGATAGAATGATACTTGTGTCGACTTGTGTCGCTAGATGGAAAGCACCGATAGTTATACTCTTGCTGCCATTGTAGATGACGCATTATGTTATGTTTATACTACGCTATGCATTTTGTGTGTTATGTTTATACTACGCTATGCATTTTGTGTGCGATAATCCTAAAACCCGTATCAGACTACAGATTAAGATTGATATTGGATTAAAATTTAATCAAAGCAAAGTTTACTAAACTCAAAATTGATTTTTGTTATTATGATTGGTTAAATTTTAATTCAATCTCAATCTTAATCTGCAATTTGATACAAATTTAGGCCCATATCAGACTACAGATTAAGATTGAGATTGAATTAAAATTCAACCAATCAGAGCAAAGTTTACTAAACTTAAAACTAGTTTTTTTTAAATTATAATTAGTTAAATTTTAATTCAATCTCAATCTTAATCTGTCGTCTGATATAGGCTTAAAAGTACTATAATATGATATGTACACTTTTAGCATAATGCATTCGTGAGTTACACCCGAGTGTGGTTTCGTTTTGGTTGCGTTCAGATTCCCTACCAGGGTAACTATACACTAGAAGTTGTTATAGTATATGTCACGTATGTATAGTATTTCTAGTATTATAGTGCACCCAGGTGGGGAGTCTGAACGGTCTCTAGTAATACTAAGGCACTAAATATGTAGGTATTCCATGGACTAAGGAATAGAGGGACCGAGTCTAAAGTCCTAGTTTAGGCGAGAGGGGATGGTAACTCAAGCGTGCGGGGGGGACTGCTTTCCGCCATATTGATGTAGCGATTCTCACACAGAGATCCTGTGTCTGTGACATGGTTACACTTGTGTAGTGGTGCCACGAGACATAACGAGTGACAAGCGTAAAGAGGTTAGGCGGTGATTTTATGTTTTATTATTGTTGTTATTGTTGTTATTGTTGTTTATTGTTGAAAAGAGAAATTATTTTACATCTAACAAGAGAATAAAATATATTAATTAGTTCCAATTCTTATTTCTTAATTCACGCATTAATTTATTCTATTCTTTTTATTTTTAAAATAAATAATTCCAATTTCTTATTTATAATATTTAATAATTATTTCTATTTCTATTTTGTTTATTGTGCGCAGGATCTGACTTTCATTTCTCACACGTACGCAAATAGTGAGTTCTATGTGTGGTGATTACTAAACGAATATGGCGGCCCCCCCCCCCGCAAACGTGCCCCACCTGTACAGCTTGTGCTCCGTCCCTCTATTCCTTAAGCCTGTTCTACAATACGTCGTATGTCGGCGTCGGATGTCGCTTGTCGTTTGTCGTATGTTGAATGTCGGATCTGCATACGACTTGTCATTCTACAATTGAGTCGTAAGTCGGAATACATATTATATTTAACAATGGAAATGTTGGGTATTTATTTAAATTTGGCATCAATCTGGATGCAAATTACAAAAATTAGATTACGTTTAAGGGGATCCTAAAGCCGTCTGTTTTACCGACAAAATACGGTCAATTAAAAATTAATACTAAACTTTTTTTAAATTTGGTATCTTTTCTGCACAAAACAGCTTGACTCCCGGTTCCGTTGAAGTGTCTACTTTAATCCTACAAAAGGATTTATCGTTCCATGCAGCCAAAAAAAAGTTTAAACTTTTTTTTGGCTGCATGGAACGATAAATCCTTTTGTAGGATTAAAGTAGACACTTCAACGGAGCCGGGAGTCAAGCTGTTTTGTGCAGAAAAGGTACCAAATTTTTATATAAAATTGATATTTTCACGAGTTGACATTTGCTCTGAAGATAAATATAATGTAAATATAATGTAATTTTGTAATTACTTTCTTTTTCGGCGTAAAATTTGTACCTCCAGTGTTCGTTTGCGTGCATACTTTAATCCTGGAGAAGGATTTTTAATTCTGTGTAGTTAAAAAAAAGTTTAGTATTAATTTTTAATTGACCGTATTTTGTCGGTAAAACAGACGGCTTTAGGATCCCCTTAAGGAAAAGACGTAAAATAACAAGAAGGTGGTGGGTAAAACCACATATTTCTATATAACTCCCATTCTTTCGTAGGTTCATATCCAGAACCAGAAGGTGGTAATTTTTGTCGCCTATTTTCTCTACTAAACATATCTCTTAAAGACAACCACCGTTTTTCAACTCCTTCAGCTACAAAAAATAATTTTACATTATGAAGTGTTTGTCAAGTTATATAAAATAATAATTTAGGTTGCATTCCAAAACGTCTTATTTGAGGAAAATTTTACTTAATACTCTATAGCTCACGTCACATATATTACAGAAATTAAGTAAAATTTTCCTCACATAAGATGTTTTGGAATGCAACCTAAAAAACAAAAAATTTACCTGATATATTCACATCATATAAATTTTTCATAATTTCGGAAAATTTTTTCCACAGCTCTTTTTTTTGTTAATATTTTTGAAATCCACATCGCGTTTGTCATATAAACAATGATTTTCACGCACAAAATCAATAATTATTTCATCTACATTTACGCTGACTGACATGATAAAATATAAAATAGGTTATATTGCATTCGGTAGTCAAACGTCGGAAGCAGTCGGAAGTCGGAAAAGATGGGAGATGCCCATCTTTCATTCCGACTGCGACAACTTTATACGACAGCCGACAACCGAGTGCGCATGCGTCCGACATCCGACGCCGACGTACGACGTATTGTAGAACAGGCTTCAGTCCGTGAGGTATTCTCATCCGCCATTTTGGTTCCTACTAAATGGAGAATTATAGCATATATAATATAGTAAAGCGTACATGTGTAGCACAATTGACGTGTTACACATGTACGCTATACTATACTATATACGCTATAATTCTCTATCTAGTAGGAACCAAAATGGCGGATGAGAATACCTACATATCTAGTGCCTTACATCAACTGAAGCTGGGAATGAATTAGGTCCGAATTTAGGTCCGAATTTATGGCTGGTTTATGCTTCAGTCTTAATCTTAATCTTAAGATTTGATAACGTAGAATGCATAAGGGCTGTATGGGAACCCTAAACGCCTCTATGACATTCTACGTTATCAACTCTTAAGATTAAGATTAAGACCGAAGCATAAATCAGCCATTATAGTCGTTTCTCAAATCTTGAGACGTAAGAATTTCTCAAATCTCAAGTTGTTTCTTTATATTGTGAGAGCTGATCTTGTCTACTTTATAATCTATGGTTCAAGAGAGAAAAGGAAGAGTACATAAGATTTTATGTGCCCTTCCTTTTCTCTCTTGAACTATAGATTATAAAGTAGACAAGATCAGTTCTCACAATGTAAAGAAACAACTTGAGATTTGAGAAATTCTTACGTCTCAAGATTTGAGAAACGACTATAAATTTGGACCTTAGACCGGTATTCATAGTCGAGTCTTATAATTAAGATTGTCTTAAGTTCATCTTCAGATACTCCATAGCCAATGAACTGATTCGTACAGCATCTAAAGATAAACTTAAGACGATCTTAAATATAAGACCTGACTATAAATACCGGCCTTTAGACTCATTGGGCAACTCATTGATTTCATTGGTTGAAATTCGTTGAGTTCACGTGAAACTTTTCACGTGAAAAATTACATGATCAATACCCAGAAGTCTTTGCTAACGGTAATTCAGACATTCAAAGTGCATATTGCTGTCCTTTTCTTCAATTTTGACTATGGATAGAATGTTTTTTAAAGAAATAGTGATTAGCTAAAAAGAATATACTATATAATAAATTGTAATAAAATGATTTATTAAATTAATAATATTGATCCCAAATTAGTAGGCTTTACAGTGTTTGAGATGGTCCTTTTTTACTTTTAGAAAGCATACGTTAAGGAATAAATAAAGGAATACATTAAGGAATAAAATCTAGTATATATGGTTTGTAGCCACACTTTTGTCAAAGGTGAAATATGATACTAAGAATGGATACAACAGCAAGAGCATCAATCAGACAACCAAGAGATTGAACAACAAAATCTCTAGTCTCAACAACAAATCCTAGATGAAGAGAGAGAAAAGAAAAAGACGGTTATCCTTCCGTATCTTCAAGATACGATGGAGCGCATAGGCAGAATTTTGAGTAAACATAACATTAGAGTGATCTTCAAACCCCAAAAGAAGATTTCTCAATTACTCCCAAATCCCAAGGATCAAAGACCACGCCTGGAAATACTAGGTGTGTACAAAATACCTTGCGCCTGCAAAAAAGTGTACATAAGAGAAACCGGGAGGAAGATCAGTACACGGATCAAGAAACACTGGCGGTGTACCAAATACAATCACTTTTCTCAATCAGCCTTAGCTGGACACTGGATGGAGACTGGACATTCTGTGCAGTACGATAAGTCTACCATACTGGCCCCTTCACAAAGCTATTTCGCCAGAAAATATCGTGAAAGTTTGGAAATTTTGAAACATTCTGACAACTTCAACCGTTACAAAGATCTTCAAGTAAAGCTTATTTGATATACTTCCGGGTTTTTTAATTGACCGGCCGATCAATTAAAACTCCCTCCTATCCCCACCAGGAACAACGGGGGTATATAAGGACTACCGCAACCGAAGAGAGCTCAGAATCGGAGCTCTTAGCCCTGATAATGCAAGCTGCAATGTTTACGAAACGTCGGCAAAGTGCCTAACACGCACATGGCATCCATCCGGAAACCCTCTCGGTTAACGATATCAATTGCCACGAAAGTCTTAAAACTAGAGTGAAATATGATTTTTTATTTTTTTTTTAAATATATCAACGGCGCTACAGTCCAAGATCCTGGGGCCTCCTCATTAATAAAAAGTTTTAAAAATCAGAATTTTAAGACGGATAGGTGATTAGCCAATCACACCATACTCAACCATACTTCTAAACGGCTCATCACACCATACTTCTGAACGGCTCTGGAGAGACCGGAATTATGTTGGCGCTGGAAGTTTAAATTTTTTAATGAATAATAGTTCGAATTGCTCCTTTATTGCTCCATCAAAATTGACAATTGCTCCTCTTTTAAAACTAAACTTTTAAAAATATTTACAAAAAACGTAAAATTTATAATTTTCATTGAAATATACATTTCTAATAGTTTTTTGCAACTATATGTAACATAAGACGATTGCTCCTCATTGCTCCATCATTATTTTACCGTTTTATTGTCTTTTTTAATTAAAAATCAGGGAGCAATCCTTTTATATTATATTTATAAACATAATAAAAAAAATATATTTTTTGTAAACTATGTTACAAATATTAAAATTACAAATGGAGCGATTGAATATACTAATAGAGCAAACGAAGAACAGTTATTCTGCCGGAAAATTGATAGAAAATGTTGGTTGAACTTTTTTTTGTAAAGTTGTAATTATTATAGTTATATTTGAATATTCCGCCATTGGCTATCGAGTCTTAGTTTCAGCAAGCCGATAGGTAGCGACGTCGTCGCTTATAAAATGATTAATTTATTAATTTTTAATTAAAGAAGACAATAAAACGGTAAAATAATGATGGAGCAATGAGGAGCAATTAAGGAGCAATCGTTTTATGTTGCATATAGTTACAAAAAACTTAGAAATGTATATTTCAATGAAAATTATAAATTTTACGTTTTTTGTAAATATTTTTAAAAGTATTAATTTTAAATGGAGAACAATTGTCGATTTTGATAGAGCAATGAAGGAGCAATCGTTGAACTATTATTCATTAAAAAATTTAAACTTCCAGCGCCAACATAATTCCGGCTCTAGAGAAGGGTGTTGATGGCAAGTACTCTCGGTGGGTTGCCTTCCAAGAGGTCGAATATAAAACCAACAATTTTTTCTAGTTGTACTTAAATTGATTCAGAGACTCACAATCAGATCTTTGGCTCATTAAAGATTAGAACAGCAAAAAAAATCTTTTTATATCAGGGCGCGTTCGAGAAACGTTACTAGTGCTATCATTCTAGCTTTGTCACTCAATAAGCAAACAATAAACTCAATAAATACACAGCAAGGCTAGAATAGCGCTATAGCAGCGAACATAATCGCCATCATTTTTAAAAATATTTTTCTTTCATTTTGAAACTTTTATTTCTTTTTATCTGTTTTTTTATCCTTTTTACCTTGTAAAAAATTATTATATCCATATTTATTTTACTAAATTATCTTTTATAACATCACAATTGCAAAATACTGCCGTTACAATTGTCACAATCTTTATTTAAGTTATATAGATCTATAAATCACGATATAAACACGGCGATAAAACAATCATGATAAGTAGGCAGTAAACAGTCACTTGATAAACATATTCGATCCAAGCGACCAGAATGATCGACAATGTCATCGTTCTCTAGTTATCCTCCTCGATGGCCCATTCAAGCTCCACATTGCTGATCATTTATTGGTTCCATCTTCTAGAAGCTTCCGAGATGCGCCACTGAGCTTCTCGTGACCAGCGCTACTGCTACTCCCAGTTTGCGGATTGGAGTAAACACCAGGTGGTGTCCCGTGTCCTGAAAGAACGGTTATCTCGTAGAAGGTGGTAAGGAGAGGAGAGGAGAAAGAGGAGAAGGTGAAGGAGGAGGAGGAGGAGAACGAGGAGGAGGAGGAGAAGTAAACGCGAACGACGTCAAAGGGATCATTTCCGCGTGTCACCACGGTACTTGTCTAGGGTACCTAGTCTGCGGTGTTTGCATATGCCAGTTCGCAGCAGCTTCGACGACCGGCAGCGTGAGCAGTGGATCTGTACGCGCAAGCGTAACACGGGATTTACAGCATGGCGGAACGCAGGAAAAGCAGGAAGCGCAAAGACGTAAGCGTCGCATATGGGTGAGGGTTGCGTCGTGTCCCGTACGGGACGTGATACGTCGCGATCGGCGAGGCGCAGAACGCGACTCGCGTCGCTTGTGACTCGCGATCCGTCGATTCGTCGAACGTGTCAGCATGACTGCCGATAAGCGCCGTACCGAGTGACGTAGACAGATCGGAGGGATACTTCCCCTGAGATACTTCCTGCGATCCTTCCGTTTCAGGAGGAATTGCAAATTACAGCTCGCGTTTCCCTTTGTGTCGATTTGATTCGCATACTCTCTTGCGCCCCTTTTTTGCACTCGGATTTCCTTCAGATGAACAGTCTCTAATGGATCTTATTGTTTTTGTAACCAGGAAGTAACCAGTTTGGATACTAAGGTCGCTCAGGACAAACCGTCCAAGAAGGAGTACGCGGTAGCTAAGTGGATCCGTAATAATGTACCGTCGAAGAAGACCAAGTTTGATAGGACTCACATTGTCGAATACTTCACTGGGTCACGGGCAATTGATGCTCTACTGGAAAATTCACCTTGGAGCACGATGTTCGAGAACCGCGAGCAGGTCTCCCAGTTCTTGGACCTAATGCTCAGGCACAAGTTCTTTCACAGAGCCAAGAAGGTGGTGATTTCAGAAGAGGAACTTAATAAAATGCGCGGCATTAAAAAGAAGACTAAAGATTTAAAGGAGGACAAAAAAGCCACGGATAAGGAAGATTCCAAGGAGAATAAAGATGTGGCAGCGGTAAAGGATGAGAAAGGCGAAGAGAAGATCGACGAACGGAAGGAGCATAAGAAAAAGCCAAAAGTAAGTGTGAAAGTTTATTTCATCCAGCTGAAATTTTCTACCTTCGTCTTTCTTCTCAATGAGAGCTACACGTGTGCTTCTAGGTAAGACTTGAAATGCACATGGAACAATACTTTGTGGATTGTAATGATGCATACGTGTGGATATACGAGCCAATTCCTGTGTATTACTGGTTCTTCGGTACACTCGTAGTCTTAGGTGCAATAGGAGTCTGTCTCTTCCCGCTGTGGCCCTTAACTATTCGTCATGGAGTTTATTATCTAAGTGTCGCAGCTGCGGGATTTCTCGTATTTATATTAGCACTGGCTATTATTAGAATGATTGTATTCTGTCTTCTGTGGGTACCTACATTGGGTAGATGTCATCTGTGGCTGCTACCTAACCTAACAGCAGATGTTGGCTTCTTTGCATCCTTCTGGCCATTATATCAAGTTAGTGGTTTATTTCATTCCCATTAGTTTCATTCGCGCACATAGTGACGTTTAAATGTCTTTAAATAGTGACGTTAAAAATATCTTTACAGTATGAATATTATGGTCCCACATCGGACGACAAGAAAGTCAGCAAAAAGAAAAGAAGGAAAGAGAAGGATTCTGATTCCGAGGATTCGCCATTAGTTCAGTAAGTATCGTGATTCATATTTCATTACGTATTTTATGAAATCTAATATATGTATCTCTGATTCTGTATTTTTATGTCCTCAGAGAAAAGAAACCTGTAACGACGGAAGCGTCTAACGAGGAGTTATCTTTGCCTAGTGAAGAGAGAAAAACTTCGTCCGATTCGGCCGAAGGGGAGGACGGCAGTGAGGAAGGTTCGGAGAGCGAGAAATCTAATACGAGTCGAGATTACGTTATGGTTTAGAACATGAGAGAGTCGGACAGTAGATAGCTTCATGTTTGCTGGGACAAACAGCCGTATTATTAATTGTTGCATTAATCATCACTGAAATCAATACATGCTTGCGGTGCGTTAATTCAAGTGTCAAATTTGACGCACGAATTTAACAAACCAACCGTAGCAGGTTCTCCACATTTATTGCATTTAAGGTACGTTCATGAATGAATGGGAAAATCGCTTGTGACTTTTGCATGGAGAAAATTTTCCGTAACTGGTGTGAATGTAATATATTGTCTCTAAAAAGCGTGATATAAGGCATATTTTATTCTATACGATATAGATATCTATACAAACATATATGTGTATGAAATCATATTAGACGTAATTTCGTTATCAATTTCCGTTGAATAAATTGTGGGATACTGTTCGAAGTCTTCAATCTCTCAATGCGATCAATGTCTACCGATGATGTAGTTAAATAATACGCACCGAGTTCTCTCCGTTAAATGTAAATCTTCGAATCTTCTAGGAAGAACTAATTTAGCTGGAAGAGAAGGAATCTTTACGGGTACAGAACTTGACGTTTTCTTCGTTGTTCGGCGATTTAGCGTGAGTTCCTTTTTAGCAGAAATTAGGCCCGATTTTACAGATGAATATATATTCCGGGTTTAATACAGATAATTTATATTTTTATGCGAAATTTCCAATGATAATTATTGTTATTATTACTATTATTATTATTATATTATTACTTTTACGATTGTCATTATATCAGGATCTATCTTGTGGGTCCGTTCGTGGATTTATCTATATGGAAATAAAAATAAAATATATATCTATTTTAAGTGGTCATAGTTTTGACCTGCAATCTCATGTTAGATTAAGATAGATTGGTCTCGAATGCCATCTTGCGCAACATTGCATTGCACATAGCCGCATAAGGATTCAGAGCGACCAATTGCGATTTAGCGAAGCTCGAACCAGCCTTGGCTGCACGGGTGAAGTCTTCCTTGGCCTTGTCATCCTGCTCCATCCAACGATAAAGGACACCGCGTTGACAGAGTGCCTGAATGCCTGCTCTTCCTTTTCCTTCACTCAATTCCACTGCCAGATGCAGATCCTTCAATGCTTCTAAATGACAATTTCCAAGATAATCGAAATGCAATTCTCTCCTGTAAAGTTTTTATAAAAACTTTTTTGTGATATCGTAATTAATAGTTACCTTCGTCTCGATTCGCCAGGCGTAACGCTTGCGCTCTGTCATTTAAAATCGACGGCGATTCAGGTGCCTGCTTTAACGCCTCGGAAAAAAGCCGGAAAGATTCATCGAAGTTCTTCTCTTCCGCGCAGACTATTGCTTTCTTCACGATGTCTAATACATCCGATTTTAAACGACCTTCCTCAAAGACATCCGTTGCTTCTTCTTAACGAAAAATTTAAAAAAATATATGCTATTATATAATAAATACTATTTTAGCATAGCAATTCTTATATACAGAGAGTTCTATTTTATAATTGCGCATCCAAAATATTTCACAATTTTATTTCTTAATATTTTCAAAATATTTCAAATACAATTTTCATAGTTTTATAATAAAAATAAAATGCATATAGGAAAATTTTTTACACCACGTTTTAATGAAACATTAATGTTATCGATATTTTTTAAAATGGAATTATATGATTTTTTAATACATGGTTTTTTAATTATTCTGTTTTTAGTCACTTTATTTAGTCATTATTTTAATATAAAAATGTTAAAGTGAGATAACTAAAATTGAACAATTAAATTAAAAAATCAATGATTTACAAAATGTTTGATACTTTACCTTCTAATATACGAAAAATGGGCTTGCAACATGTATTTGTTCGGTTTTTCAAGAAAAAATTAGAAAATTGTATGGAAATGAATCTTTATTCAGATATATATAGAGCTCACTTTTTTATAACTCTTGACAATCTTTTACATAATTTTGTGTATGTGATCCTTAAATTTTTTAGCACAAAAATGTTTACGAGATTTTGCAGTTTTTCAAAGAGGTGAAGTTTTTTTTGTTAAAGAAATTCTGTAGAAATAAGAGTAAAAGTGGTAATCAGAAGAAGTTGAAAGTTTAAATGGATATGATAAAACATCTAAATCTACTAAACAATTTTTTCTACATATGATATTCTTGTGAAACACGATGAGTTCTCCTTTGACTAATGCCGAATGTTTTTGTCGATTGCTGTACCATACACAGTAGCATAATATTTATCCGTACTTTTCAATCCTAGACACACCTTTTTCAGAGTGGCTAATGACGTATCGCTTTGCTTGTCTCAGAATCTTTTCCGCTTGTTGCAAATTGATCCATTTAGCTTTGTCTATTATTATTCGTTTAAAAAAAAATGGAACGCTTTTGTTGCGCTTTAACAGCAAATGGAGATGCGGTTAGCATCTTTTTACATTTGCGGTTTGCTTTTTTTTTTGCTTTTGCTCTGCGTTCTTACTTTTGCGGCAATAGAAAGGCATCAGATGCTTGCAATACATCTTATTTCTTTCAAAATTACGTACAATGAGCACAACATCAAAGTTAATCAAACTCTTTTCGAAAAACGCATTGAGGCACAATTCAGAATAGTACAAGTTTAAAATGATTGGACAGTAATCACAAAAATCACTGTTCATAACATCATCAAAAATACCGAATAAATAATATATATATGCTACAATCCGGAATCTATGTATAAATATTTATCTGATAAAGTATTAAAATTTTTTGCTGACCTTATTTTTATATTTTTAAAATAACGAGCTAAATAAATTAATATAAAGAAGACATATAGTTATTTTAAAAGAAAGTGAAATATGTAATTATATTAGGGGTTACCTATAAGTAGTCAATTATTTCAATATAAAAAACACAAATATAAATTTTAAAACGTTTTATTTTTTAGTCACAATAATCTGCATCATTATTATTTGCAATTTTTTCTGCAATCATTATTATTTGCAATTTTTTCAATTCTCTTTTTACAGAAACCTGGATATGACACAAAAAACTCAAGATAAAATTTCTTTGTCAAGGAGTATTCTAAATGTCTAAACAAATAATAGTCGGGCAGAACAATATCCAAATATATGGATATAATGACAGAATTTTCTATTCGAACTTCTCTCCTTGGTAAAGAAAAGTTTCAATTTAAAAGTTAAAAAGTTAATCAGTTAAAAATCACCTTGAATTCTTTTTTCCGTCATAGACACAACAATATACAAGAAGGGAACTGAATGTCTGTAAAGAAGATAACAAACTGTTATCAAAGATAACAACTATTATAGATGAAGGAGATACTATACTTGACTACTAAAAAATAAAAATATTGCTTTACAATTTATATTGTCTTTTATATTAAAATAATTGACTTGTAGGTACTCTGTAATTATGTGTGTTTTATGTGTGTTGTATGTGTGTTATTTGGTACAGCGTTTACAAGAGAGTGACAACGTAACATTTTCTGTATATATGTAAATATAATTCAAGGTTGGGCAAAGCGCAGCCTTGAGAATTGATACAACAGCAAGAAACTTTATCTCTGTTATTGCATCGCGCATATTCCTTGCATATTCATGACGATCTGAATGTCTCGCGTGAGAATGACTCGCGCCAGAATACATTTTACGTCAGGCGAGTGCGGTTACCCACGGACTTTAAACGCCCGCAAATTTTTCGAGCAATTTGAGAAATCTGCGGTTTGAATCGTGTCCAACTGGTACAACAAGTGTCTCGACTACACCGTCATTAAGATTGAATGGCAATCTCGGCTTTAAATCGCGCGCAGCGGAGTTACGCGCAAAATTATAAAGGATCACACATATTATTATCTTCAATTTTAATCATTACATTTAAAAGTTTAAAAAAATTCTAACACGTACTTTTTGGTCAGTTATAAATAAACAATAACAAATAAACAATATTGACAGTTATGTATTATTAAACAATATTTTTTGTATCTAATGGTGCTTGTTTATTTGGCCTTATCTGTTTATTCATTTATATATTTGAATACAACGAGTTTTCTCTTCTGCTTATTTATTTAAACAATATTGAATTTATTATTATCTATATAATACTATTATCATGAAGTAAAAGAGCGTTATTTTTCTGATAAATAATGTAAGCCGGTACATAGTTCATTCTAAAACCATCAAACACCAACTAACAGTAACATTATGTTATAATTTTCCACTCAATAATATAAGTGCAATATAACGCATGTTACGTTATATCACAGTTACATTGTTGAATGGGAAATTATAATGTCGATGTATTGTTAATTGGTGTTTGCTGGGTATATAATCTTAAGATATAAACCAATCACAGAGATTATATATTATACTATTAGCATTTTAAGACATTAATTAAGACTGAAAGAACGCACCATGAATACCGGCTGTAGTATATGTAGTATATGTACTGTCTAAAAGTGAATCAGTGTATTATCACTGGGAGATAGTAAACTAATGATAGTTACTAATGATAGCAATTAATATAATAAGTATAGCACTGTAAATCAGTAAAATTTCACTAAGAGAAATAGTTAATAATATTAACTTCAATCAGTAATGTTAGGCTACTAGACACAGTGACTTTAAACAGTAAAATCAGTGATGTAAGCTGTTCAAATCGGTAAATCTCAATAAACATACACATCCACTAATAATAGTATATAAAACCTCAACATTATACTCTTTTATTCAACAATTTAACTGTTACAATTTTACTACGTACAATATGTGTTACAATTTACAATTTACAAATACAGTTATATCGTTGAATAAGAAATTATAACATTGAGGTTATACTCCTATTAACTGGTATATATTTGCTTTTTATTTCGTACTATTAGCCCTTTTTTTATTTAAAGCGCACGACACCGTGTGGTATCATAGCAAAATACAAATTAAGCCGGCAGCTAAATTACTGATTTTACAGTGAAATTTTACTCTCACTATCCATAATCAGTGAGACATAAGATAAAGAAGCAAAAAGTAAGCGTCTCTATTGAAGATCAGTGAAATAATTGATTCTCAGTGAAATCCTATTTTACTGTTTACATTAGTGATATTTTCACTAATTCACTTTTAGAGAGTAGAAAATTGCTATATTAAGCTGTCACCATGTCCACGTACCAGCTTCTTCGAAAGTCGGGAAACCTGGAAAATCGGATGGACCGAGTGGCTGAAACGGATCAAAGATCGTCTTCAAAATGGCTTTGTCACCTTCGCTCAGGCTCTCCATGATGTCAACTGAATTCTTCCGTAAAGCTCGACCTTTTTATTCGACGAAAACTCGTTTCTGTTTATCGTTCGTCGTGAGTTAATCACGTTGCGTCATAGATTATCCATAGATAAATCCGGATTGTCGCCCAACTGGCGTGTCGTTCGGATTGAAGGCAGGAGTTGTATACTTTACACGCGTACAACGCGAGATCATAGATTTTCCGGTGGTCGTTACTTAGTTGACTACACGAGTATCAAGCAGCATAAGAACGAATATCAATTATGCAACGTCTCGTCCGAATAGAAAACTATGTACATTCCGCCGCGCTGCCATAACAGGTAATTTTAAAGAGCATGCGCGCCGTCCGGCACACTCGGTCCGAGTCGGCCTGTGGTCTTCATTGTTTTAAAGTGACAAATCTGATTAAGGGTAAGAGAGGGTGGGATCTTCCTCACTAAGATAAGTCACTAAGATAAGTTCGTTCAATTTCTCAATTTCTATGATTCCGGCATTGAACGTTAATAAATCCTTACGCAGGGTTTTCAGGAATACCACTCGCGATGCAACATAGTAGTTAACGACCTCGTCGCCGAAGGGACAAAAATTCCCCTTAACTCCTGATCATCATGATTAATTCATTTAAATTAACATTTGACTTTTAATTAACTTATCTCGGCGCCGAGAGTCCGCCTCGTTTACGCCGTTTACAAAAATCGTGAGTTTTGAGCGGAGTCTCGCGAGTGTCATTAATTTCGGGAATCCCTCATGAATTATGCTCGCCGCGAGTAAGGTAGACATCCGGGAAATACCAGCTACATATCCAATCGCTATGTATTTCCCGCGGATCATTGTAACAGTAAACGCGTGATTTGACGCGCGGCGAGGTGGATTCGATGAGATGGGCGTAACCGGCGTAACCGCACGCGAGAGGCGACCAAGAGCCGGTTTCCGACGAAAATCGACTACGGGACATCGACGCGCGTCCCGTTTCTTCGTCATTAACCCCGCGCGCGCTCGTTCGCGGAGACTCGAAGCGCGTGATTTTTCGCGATTCCTCGCGTCGCCGCGAGTCCCGCGATTCCGCCGTTACCGTTATCAGGGGACTGTTAAGCGGCCTCATCGTCCGCGATCGCTTTCCCACGGGCAGAATGGACCGCGAAGAAGCGGGAGGACACCTTTCCCTCATCGTGGAAGCCGGAGCGCAATCAGCGAACGAAACGTTCGTTCTAAGTGCGATCCGACTTAAAAATGATCCAATTCTTTTCTCGTTCCACGCGAGGTCATATATGACAATAGACTTGTGGATTCAGATCCGAAGGATACCATTGTCAGTGATCTCTTGCACTTATTGCTAATCAAAGCTTGTTAATCTCTGCTTGTGAACCGCGCACGCTACCATTAGTGAAATTCTTCTTTCCAGCAATTTAATTAGAGAAATATACCATTTACGATCTAAGCTCCAGCTTGGTAATAATTTCTGTACGAATTTTGTATACTTTTACCAACTCAGTAGACTGTACATTGATTATTTGTCTTAAAACACAGTTCTCTATTAAAACAGTAAGTCCATACTTAAATCGATTAATCAATAACTTTTGATGCTAATAAACTATTCTCATTTAAATCACTGTAAAAAATTTATTGCGAAAAAATATCATTAGCCGGAACCTGGAATATCTCGACTTTGAAGTATTTTAATCTATTCGACTGAGGTGATGTTTATCACAATAACCGGTATTTATAATGATGAGAATGGCCTATGATGAGACTTATTTGTAATTTCTCTTCTTTGCATTTCCGAATTAATCCGATTACATGTCAATACCTGCTTCCGGCTCGCGTCAACTTCTTTCCACATTGTCTGTAATTTATAAAAAGTTTGAGAGGTAACAAACAATAACAAAAAACGTATGATGCGGCAGAGCATCGTGGCGAACCGCACCTCGGCAGAAATCGGCGCGATAATCGGACAGGCAAACCTCTCTTGCGGCTCCTTCGGGACGCATCGCGATAACCCGACTCGCCGACGACGGGCCGCGAAAGCGCAGCACGGTTCAGCGCATTACAATACGAGCCGTGCGCGTCTCGTAATGGAATAAATATTTCATTTCGCGCGGCGCGGTCGTACGGGCCCCGGGCCTCGCGCGTTTTTCCTACGGGCGGCCGGGACGCAGTGGCGATGCGCGGGGCCGAAGGGCCCCGATCCCGTCCCGTCCCGTTCCGTCCCGTCACGACGGCGGACTTAACGGCCCATAATTCATCGCCGACGTATAATAAATATCGTTAGCCCGTCGTGAGCGCGCGTAGACACGCGGACAGCGAGTTCACCCATGCGGGTCCCCTTTTCCCTCTTCTTTCTTTCCATCCTCTCCGTCGTCCGGAGATTTTTTTTTTTTTAATGAAGGGCCCGTACCGCGTCAAACATGCCATTCAATCGTTCTACGAATCGATGTGCCGAGAACTGAAGGGCCGATCCGGTTGAGCTTCAGGAAACCGTCGATTTCTCGAGTCTCATTTTTGAGTTACGCGATTCACTCGGCAGTCTCTGGGCCCGCTGGAAAAGCCAAGGACGAGAGTATATTACTAATAATGCGGATTGCGCACGTTTAATTACAGACGTCCCTCGCGGGGAGCGCGCAGACTCGTTTTTCGGACGGCGTCGGATTTATGGAGCATCGCGCTATATGCATTTATGCGCGATATTTATGGTTATAAGAAGACGGCCCTTTCGTGCGCACGGTACACGCCTTCTTCTCGTCGACTTCCTCGGATACGGCTCCGCGCGGCGGTGAGCTTTCGGCCTTGGTCGGCCTGAAAAAAGTTTCTTGAATAATGCGCGCCGCGCTCTCCGTGCATCGACACCGCACATAAAACGTGGCTAAAACCAATATTGCAATATATCACTGTCTAATTAATATTTAACAATAAAGTAAAGGGTGAAGTACGTTAGGTGCAAATCAATGTTTAATACGAGAATTTAAAAATTTATCTAATATATACCTAATATATATACGTTCCGTACTTCATCAGAATAATGCTATAAATGGTGCTTGAGATCTTAGAATGAACATTAAACTACGCATTTTGCAAGTATTAATCATGCACAAAGAAGTAAGTCGGGATTCACAATTCTTTTAAGCCTTAATGAATAACAAAAAGAAAGTGAACGAAGCTGTATCTTATTCAAGCGATAGTGCGACAAGAGTAAAAATTACTACTTTCTTCAAGTAGAAAATAATTTCCCAAGCATCTCCTGCTGAGAGCTCTGTGACAATTTTGGAATTTTTTATTTTACAGTCTTAGATTTACTCGCATGTATTAAACATTAATTTGTTTCTAAACGTATATATGTCTTTTAATTAATCTGTGCTTTTTACTTATTATTAGTAATTATTCAACAATATATTGCAATGTTACTTTTAATCATAGTTTTATTTCTTTGCTTATATACGAAGGACATAAAGTCGGTCCAGTCACGTTGCTTTATTTTTGACAAAAATTACACTTGGATAATAGCCGTGCATGAGCTGCGCCTCGTACTGAGATATACATCGCAGTCGAGATTAATACGACAAAATTATAATGATCATTCTTATCTTAAACTCTTGTACAAAGGATTACTCTTTTGCAGAAGATTTCTTCGTCCTTCTCCCTCGATCTACATGATAATATCAATTAACGGTCGTACAGTCGCGAAAGGGGCACAAGATTGGACAATTTCGACTTGAGTTCCGGTAAAGGTGAATATTTTCTTTATGCGTGATGCATTTACTTGTGTATTTTTAACTCGTATGATTTTACTTGATGAAAAAATTCTGCCCAAGGGCGAGCCGGCCGCAAATAACCGTTTTGAAATTTTACGAGATCGTTACGCAGCTACATCCTGCTCACCATGAACGCGTCCGCTGCGGTCTTCGTCATCCTCATCGGCAAGCGAGCGGACCGATGGAATTTCAAATGAGGGTACGGTTGCGCGTGCGAAATTGTCCGAATGAATTTTCGTCAGGAACGTGTTCGCGCTCGCATGATTGGTCCGAGAGGACCGCCCGAGTCGTGGACATCGTCGTCGAACAGAGAGGCAGAGGATCGAGAAAAGAAGAGAGAAAGAGAAAAGAGGCGACGAGAAGACCCGCCGAATAAGACTGCCAAAAAACTTTGAATCCAGCACGGCCAACCTTCGCATCGATTTGCGGACCGCGGATACGCAACAGAAAAAAGAAGGCTCTCCTCTCTCTCTGTCTTTCTCTCTCATCTCTTCTCTCTTCGCCCATTCGTTTCTTTCCATCCTTAACATTATCGTTCCCTTCCTGCAAGAGGATCTCTTTACAGTAAACGAGGGAGAACGCATAGACAGTCGGATTTATATTCAAATGAATCGCGATGGAAGACCTTGATTTATCGATGCCCCATCAAACCCTGTAGCGCACGTGCGGATTGCGCAGGTCGGGGAGAAGAGGGAGGAGGGAAGGAAAATCAAAGGGTTAAATTACGAGAGAGGAAGGATGTGCCTAAGGAGCCAGATCCTCTTTTCGCTCGCTCTGTTACCGCTCGGGGGCTACCGATCTTGCGGTCGAAGTCGAAGATCGCAAGATAACAAGCCTCTTCCTCGGAATCCCGAATTTTTTCTATTACTTACGTTTTATAATTATATACATTGAATTAACGGCACGTCATCGGGACTTTCTTCAAGACGTTACCGCATTCTTCATTTGCGCGCGGCAAGTGTCTTCCGCAATAACGCGGAATAACCAGAGAAGATGTTTCCGCAGCGACGAACGTCGCTGGAGTCCTCAGGATCGTCTTAGACGACGATAACGCGGCAAAAATTCGCGAACAAAGTTTTTTGAGAGCGCAATTAACGATACGACTGTGCCCTACCCTTTGCGCCGTGTGCGCGCGCGTGTGCGTGCATGCCTTTATTTAGCTTTAGTTGGTCGAAACCGGTTGCAAGCGACTCTACTTTACTCTCTGATTCGGGAGAGAGAGAAAGAGTGAGTGAAAAGGAAGGAGGGAGGGAGGGAGGAAGAGAGGAAGGAATGTCCGCGGTCCAGCGCACCGCAACTTTTAGGGTTCCCTTCAGGCGCAGGAAGGAATTTCGCGCGACCGAATAAAGCGGCATCGTGAAGTCGTGAGATCGCGCACGTTCGTTTCTTTCAACTGGGAATTATCGTTAAGGTAACACCGCGTTTAGCCGCTACCGATTATCAGCAAGTGATTCGATTTGGATAAAGAATTATCTATTTATTTGCACTAATATGTATTACATTGTCGTTACATTAAGAAAAAATTTCTAAGAAACTCCTCTCTATGCTATATATTACTATATATTACATGCACAAATATATATTATTTCAATAATATTTTTATAATAATGAGACTAGATGTAGAAATCTATAATTAAACGTTTGTTTTGTACTGTCTGAGGGTGAATTCATTTAAGGTATCAGTAATAAATATCTTTTTGCAGCAATAAGTAATTCGAAAATAATTAGAATCGAGCGATCCTATTGGCATTATTTTTAATTGTTTGAGTAGATGCATTTCGCCCATGTTAAATATTACACAAGATACAATATAACAGTGAGAAGGGTTCGCGCAAAGTGCTTACGGTGTAATCGCGCTTCTCTATCGAAATTCGGTCAGGGTCGATCGGATAATTTGCCTACCTGCCCGCCACCGGCGACTTAATTACTCTTTCTTGCGGTCTGTAATTTTCGTTTCTACCTCTCACGGACTCGTCCAAAACGAAAGCGCACTACGTGCCACACGCTAGATCGCGTGGGCAGCTTGCGTCATTAAGGGTAGTAACTCGTGGTGCCGGAATGACTTTGGCTTCGGCGGAGAAAGTGACCGGGTGTGGCCAGGCATTATACTCTAGGAGACAATCTCTCTCCCTCTCTCTTTCCTCAGTCATTCTCCTTCGAAAGACCCCGTGTTTCTCAAACTTGCTACCAAAATTCTGAATTTTTCCGTAGACGATAAGTACACACATCTTAATTATTACTCCTTATTCCTAATTATTTTTCTTCCTGCTAATTCATCGCGATGATTCTATATGATCTATATGATCTCGAGTGAGATCATCTCTCGTCCTCCTCTTCGTGCTCTCTCTCTCGCGCGACACGTGCGAGCGGCGCTAAGATCGCACGTGGGTGCACGTGTCGCACGTCACACGGACCGATGACGATCGGTACGCGGCGCGTTCGGTAGCCGCGCCGCCGCCGGATCGAACGGCCGGGGTTCGACGAACTCTTTGTCTCGAAAACCGGACAAACCGTACGTTCGTACGTACATACGTCGGCCACCTCTGGCCATACCGCAATAGCGCCTAACATACCTTGCATTTCTTGCCTCTCCCGTGACAGCGTCGCCGCCGTCACCGCCGCTACGGCGAACCTCCCTTTCGCAACATCAAACGCGAACTGTCTCTCGTTTCTGAGATCACATGCCGTTATAACGACGGAATTTGACTAAAACGAAGATGACAGCTAAAATAAATCGGATAGATAATTAGTCAATTATTTTCCTTCAGTTTACTACTGACGTAACTTGAATCAATGTCATAGGAGAGGAAGTCTTTTTTTGTATTATTTGTACCTTCAACAATTCCGTGCTGTCTCTGCTTTTGGGGAGAAACCGAGAATCCCAAGGACTAACCAATTGGTTGTAAAAATAAGCGTGTTACGAGATTTATTTACGGTATATACATATATTCGCTGTTTTTTCGGCGCTGTTTTTTACCTCTTACTCGTTCGCTTCACTCGAACGTGGAGTCTGCGAATACACCGTTGCGGTCCTCGCCTTCTTAACCACGGGCCCCTTTTTCTCGGGCCGATTTACGGCGCGATATGCGAGAGGGAATTACGCGGCGAATTTTTATGTGCGTTTTATTTTTTTCCACGTGCGTACACACTTGCGCGCGGACAGCGTCTGAAACAGAGTCTCTCGCAACAATGTTACAGATCACCGACAGACTGGCAGGAAACATAAATATCGAGTCTTTGAAAGTTCGGAGCTCCGAATACCCCCTTTTACGGCAGTGACCCAACCCTTTTCAAGCAGAAACGTGATTGCAATTTTGCTTTTTTCGCGCAAAAAGCGACAGGTGGCGCTAATGTGGTCGTTTTGGAGGAGCACGTCTTTGAATTAAGCAGTAACTTAATAAGATTACGTTGATCGAAGAAAATAAGCGAAATTCAACAGCTTTCTTCGGCAATAAATTTTTGATGTAATGGTACATTACCTCTGAACATGTATGTTAAAAAAAAAAAAAAAAACAAGTCTGATTAAAAATAGTTTCGATGACTCACAGACTTCCATGGAAAGCTTCCGAGCTTAGCCAAGCATCCGTCCTCAGACGTGCTCTCTATGTCATTCTTTGAGACGGTTCGTCCGTTGAATGTTCCCTTCCAACTCCACTTCCCTCAGTCTCGTCTCCATGTCTTTCGTTTCTCGTCTTTCGCTCGAACCTCGGCGAACCTCGGCGAACCATTGTTAAAACTTTTTCGAGGTTATTACACGTGAGATATGTAAATGCGTCGCCGGTCGGGGTCGGTCCTCGACGTCGAAGGACCAGCTCCACCGGGTCGTTCCTCCTCGCTCTTTCGGGCTCTTCCTCTCTCTCTTGCGGTTTCTTTGCTCTCCTCAGCAGGGGCGGATCGGACTGTAACTTAGCAGATAATTCGCGATCTTGTGCAATCACGTACATGGTTAACCCTTATTATAGTTACGGGATGTGAATTTTTCATTTCGCGAAAACTTTTGATTTAATCGTATAAAATTTGATTAAATCATTTAAATTACTTGCTAAAAAAATATCCAAATTTTTAAAAATCTTAAAAAGCGATTTCAAAAGTTTTAAATAATATATCTTAAAACTCTCGAGGATTTCGAACGTCTAAAAAACCGTCTAAAAATGTTTGAATACCTGAATATCATTCAAAATTCTTAAAAGTTGTTTATGGGTCAGTTAGCATTATTAACGATCTTTGAATTCATTTTGTATTCGAAATAACTTGAGATTTCCATTACATATTCGAGATTATCCGATGTGTATTTTACATCTATAAAATCTCTCTCATACGGTTCTTGAATTTAGACTCAATTAAACTGACACACTTCTTACAAAAATACCGGTCCAATAGATTTGTATCAATTTCTGAAACTACTCGACAAGAGTATAAAGAGATTCAAAACACCTAGTACCGGACTATCAACCACTCACTTGTCGCTGTTGTCCTTAGACAAATATCCTCAGACAAGAATGTAACTGACATTGTTCCATAACAAAATCTTTTTCCTACACCCCCAACAAACATCAACTAACATTAACATAATTATAATATTAATGTTATAATTTCCCACTCAACAATATAAATGCAACAATATAACGTGTGTGTTATATCACAGTTACACTATTGAGTGGGAAATTATAACATTGATGTTATAATTTCCCATTCATTCCAACACTAACATTGACATTAATGTTAGCTGGTGTGTTTGCTGGTAATGTTTGCTGGTTGCCCAGATTGATATTATTCAATCGCATGCGGTGCGTCGTCCGAGATGGAATTTCTTTTCAGTATCCGCTCCTGCTCCTCGCCATCGCCACCACCGCCGCCTCTGCATCGTCATCACCATCTCCCCGACTTCTCTGTAACGGATAGGCCTCACCTCCGGAACGGAACTGACTCCAGTCTGCTTTCGGTTTGGCCATCGCGCCGAGTTCAGTAAGAGCGTGGCACTCACGACGTGCGCTTCGCTGACCGCCGATCACGCGATCGTCGTCCTCGCCATCCCGGATAAAATTTTCGGCGGCCAAAGGCGATCGCACCATCCACGCCCTATCGTTCTTAGAAAAAAGGTCGAAGGGATACGCGCGCGCGTGTGCGCGCGCACGCGAAGGACGAAGATCCTGTGACAAGTGGATCGAATCGGGGTGATCGGGGTGATCGCATGTGATCAAATTGGAAGGAAATGAGTCCAACTAATTCAGCGGATCCACGAAAGAGAAGCCCGATGTTCAAAAAGAACCTGTAAGAGTCCTGTCTGATAAAGAACGCCTTTTCCTCAGATGAAACGATTTGTTTCTTTTTTTTTCCAGTATTATAAATAATTATAGCTTAACACGTGTGAGTTTTAGGGACGTACATATACAGACATACATTACATCTTCAGACAGATTGTTGTGATGTACCCTCCTTGTTAAATCCACGGTACTCATTACATTTACAGCGATACAAATGGATCACACTGTGATTCTTAAAGTGGTGCTAATTAATGATCAGCCGCGTCTGATTTTACTACAGATCTTTGTCACGATCGAAGCTATACTGATCGATATTCGAGATCGATTAACGAATTAGAACGAAACGGAGTACACGGACATATCTCTATTCCTCTTCCGTTTTTTGGCGCAAAGTTGAGGAGCCTGGTGTTTCGCAATGGTCGGCTCGATCTTCGTCGAATGTTTCACTCCGTCCGTGCTTCACTCTACTTACTGAGGCTGACCCTGTTCGTAATAATTAATGGTGTTAAACCGGTGAGTGCGTGGCAGCGGTTTACTCATGCCTAGCCCTGGCGATAAGTACATATGAACCGAGTATCCGTTCGCGAGTAATGCCACAGCGCTCCAACGGTTATTAAACAATTTCCGCGCGCAATTGAACATGCTCGTAATTAACGACGTTGTAATTAACAGCGTTAACGCATGCAGATCGCTCGTGAAGCTAAACGCGAGGCGCGGCCTAATTGATCATTAACACAGGGGAATCCATCGATCTCTCCGCCGTTCTTCGCTTTCGGCCGTGACTTCGTCGGATATTACGTTATTGTATACAGCCCCGGCGATTTGTAAAGACCCGGAACATCGCTCACGGTTGGCTTAAGTCTCATCGAGTCGTAATGCACCCGAGAGAAGTTGATACGCGTCTCTGATAGCCTCGATGTGCACTGGGATGATATGATTGAAAATATTCGAAAGGCTCGAGCGTAAACACGCCGAGCCACACGAGCGAATTTGACACGCGAGTGCAACGGAAGAAGGATCATTAATGCGATCTGGCATTCCTCCGTTAATGAGGTCCCCTCCCACAGACGAAGCTGTTGGTTTTCCCAAATGTTGAGCATCAAGCGCAGCCAATTAAGCTTTACATCGCGGCTGTCTTTCAATCAGTTTCAAGTGGATTCTGGACGCAATTGATCTACTAACAAATACGTTTTCGAATGTTGGAAACTCTGTTGAACAATAAATCGATATAGTTTTACAAATTTATTTTACAGCCTACATTTGTTTTTCTGTAAAAACATAGAAATCCTTGTTCGAACAATCTTGTTGAACCTGTGATTCATTAAAAATTCCATCTATTCACAGAAATTCAAATGAAAAACATTAGTTGACATCAAACTAGCAATGTGATTGGTGAGCTGCGAGCCGACTTGGTTTTGTCAGACTATTAACCGCAGTAATTCACCAACTTATGAAATCGAAATTCGATTTACATTTTGGAGTTAATAAATCTCAACTTCACTCATAAGAATTTACTTCGAAAAATATTACCTCAGCCAGGATTCGAACCTAGAACTCCTGAGATTTATTAATTCCAAAATGTAAATCGAATTTCGATTTCATAAGTTGGTGAATCACTGCGGTTAATAGTCTGACAAAACCAAGTCGGCTCGCAGCTCACCAATCACATTGCTAGTTTGATGTCAACTAATGCTTTTCATTTGAATTTTAACTACTGGCAAAGAAAATGACCGTTGTTACAGTTATTCACAGAAATTCGAACAGAACTCGTGTAGGACCTGAAAAGGCCGATTTACGTGGATCGCTTGGAGGCGTGCAAATATCACTTAATCACGAGTGTGATTTTACAGGCGCAGTCGGTGAACCCTAGCCGAGACCGCGAGCACGGGTGCGTGACTGCAAGGATGCGCACACGCAGGAGACGGTGCGTGATGTCACGGTGACGACGACGACGACGACGATCACGACTACGCACGCACGCGAGCTCGCACGCACGTATTCACGCACGTGTACACGCGCGAGAGAAAGAAAGAAAAAGAGAGAAGGAGAGACAGTCAAAAACAGCTGTCGATGCCGCAATGAGGTTGGGCCCAATTATCCTGTCGTGGGCCACGGCCGGCTGGCTCAGCCCGTCGAGCGGAATCACGGCGACGGCGACGGCGACAGCGCGGGCCTCACGTTCTCGGGACTACGAGCTTTCGACGGAGTTCTTCCTGGTACCGTCCGAGATCGGACACGGCCTGGCGAGCGTGGCGAGCGTTATCAGCGTGCCAGCACCGAATCGGACGATCACCGTCTTCAGGACACCGCCGGGCGTCAGGAAGAGCCAGGAGGTGGAGATGCGACCGACTCCGAAGTCCTTGCTGAAGCAACGACCCTGGGCACTGCCGCTCGCCGCGCTCAGCGCCGCGGCGATGCTCCTCATGGCCGGCTTTGAGATCTTCGTGTTGTTCAAGGTAGGTCCGGAATTATTTGATACACGTTTAATGTATTATCTCTTTGTTCGTTCGTTGTGAATGCTTTATTTCTTGCTTGGGGTGAAGGGAGCAGATAAATAATGAGTTTTTTTATCTTCCTTGATCACTCAATAAATATTGAATATTTCCTGAAATTCTATTATGAGTATATAGAAATTTCATTCACCGGAATGATGCGATCTATGATACGCCTCTTCATAATTGGGCTTCACAAATGATATCACTCTCGATTTAGTCATCATTATTTGAGAATCTTTCTATTATTAATTTTTTATTTTACTTATTTTATTTGAGTTATATTATATTTGAGCTAAAATTATATCTATTCTAAACACATAAATCCATCTTTCAATCCATTCCATTTCATCTCAGTTTATACTCCACACATTCACCATATATTTATTCTGCCTGTATGTGTGTGTCTTCTAATTATTCATTTTTTATAATCGTTATCAAAATTTATTTCATTCTAGAGCGTAATAAATATTGTCATCCTTTCGCTTGCTCTTGCGATCACTTTTCCGTGTCGATCGTACGAAAAATGTACGTCCGAGACGATGTTGAGAAGGGAACTAGTCCCGGGTGAAATGGAACGCGTAAACATCGACAAAATTTGTCACTCGCGCGGGATTAATAGAGCTCGAAAAGGAACTCGTCTATCGGCCTCTCCCCGACCCACTATTAATCGTTTTCGTTTCGACAAGCTCTGATAACCGGTACCGAGGGAATTTCGCCGAGACCTAGGCCTAGTTTACGCTCACATCAGATCGGCCCCGGTTTTCTCCCGGTCGCACCCTCCGACACGCTCCATTGAATACTCTCAGCGAGAAAGGCTAAACGTTGTCAGAACAATTGGTATCGGAAATTCGGGATTTCAATTTGAGAGAAAGTATATAAATAATCGAGAATAATTAAACAAATAAAATTAAAATTTCATTAATGTGATGTACAATAACCCAAATCCATCAAACGTCATGAAAATTTAAAAAAAATTTATTCATTTATTTAGCATTTTATTTTACAAGTATATTATTCGTCTTTTTTTCTCTCTCTTTCTCTCTCAGTAATATATGAGCTACGAAGATTTAAATATACATAGTTGTTCTCATTTCTCCTTCATTTATATATTATTTATATATTATTAAAGAAAGGATTACGGAATTATAGTAGTAGAAAGTGGAGTAGTAAAAAGTGGAAAATAACTGATTAATTTGTAAATAAGAAGTGAATCGACGAAAAGAAGAATATTTATAAGTTTATATTATTATATTATATTATATTATACGATCATTTTAATTGGAGAAATTAACATTGGCTCCACGTGAGTTCACTTCAAGTTTAATCCGCGCATAATTATGACGCGTAAGCGGTTACGGTCCACTCCGCGCGATTCACATTTTGCGTCCCGATCCTCTTTACAGAATTAATAGCGTGAGAGCGATATGGAGATCGGTACTTCCAGGATTCTTGAAAGCACTCTAGTATCTTGCAGAGTAGTACGCGCCACCCGAGCGTATCAAACAACTCGATGAAAGTGCATTTTGTACTTTAAATGTAACGTATGGTACGACAAACGCGTATAGTACGAAGTACTTGAGAACAGCGGCTGTACATATTTTTAGAATCAATTAGTTAGAACGTTAATATCTCGATGTTATAACATTATTATAACAAGCGAGACTAACGAGATGAACAAAATGCTAATGACTTAGCGATTCAAATGTTCGGTACTAAATTAATTTTCTAAAGAGTATCACTTAGTATTATTTAAAGACGCTGGAACTTAAAGTATCTAGAGGATATTTTTATGTAAAATTTAAAAGTGTTTTTGAAATCTTTTCCATCCTTTTTTAAATTTTACATTTTAGAAAAACATATTCGTAAAATATTTTGATATTTAGAAAATTGACGAATTTATAAGTGTTTGTCCAGAAAATTAAGCGACATAAAGATTTCTTAAATTAAAATGTTCTTAGTTAAAAAGATCAGAAGAATCAATATATTAGGAAAAAGTCTTGTTGAATATGAGAAAAATGTTTGCATACATAGCTTAGAAAATAACTAAAATAATGAACAATAATGTCATTCATATCATTCTCAAAATTTTCAAAGGGTCAACATAAAAACGGTAATTATGACATTATTTTTTATCATTCTTACTGGCATTGTTCAGGCTAGAGCAGCGGCACCAAATAGACGACACTTGTTTCTGGGTCAAGCGTTACTTCTGGGCCTCTTCCTGCTGGCGGGTCTCTCGGCCGCGGCTTCGCTCAGCCAAAATCCGCTGTCCTGTGCCGCTTTCCGGTTGGTGGGTCTCCCCGCCGCCCTCGTGTTCGCCGCTCTGCTGGTCAAATGCGTTTTCCTGCTCTCGTTGAACAGCGGTGTGTACCTGCCGGCGCCCTATCAGGTAAGCGATCATATACACAGTGTTCCAGAATCACGAGCGATTTATCGACTAATTTATTAGCGTTCGTTTTTGCATCTTGAAAGCTACTAATTTCTAATATTAACAAAGACCCAATAATAAGATCTTAATTTTATTTCTCGTACAAATAATTAATTTTTGATAGAATATCGCTTCGACGTCTATAATGTCGAAATAGCCAGGATGGAGAATGGAAAGTTAAAAAGAGATCGAGGAGTCCGTATCCGATCGAAGGAGTAGCAAAATCATTTTAGAACGTGTGGAAGACGAGCATCGATAGATGATGCCAAGACGGTTAATCAAAATAGGTGCATCGCAAGATGCACATAAATGTAAATTGTAACGTCATTTTACTCGCCTTCTCCTGCGGAGAAACTCCGTGCAGCGGAGCAACGCGCTGACGATCTCCGTCGATTTTTCCCTCATATGCGCACCGATCTGGATATTCATCTCGCACGGCCATTTGTACGTCGCGAACGAGTCCCGGATTCTCCCTTCTCCCCTTCATCCCTTTTCCCTGCGTTACGTCATCGTACCGTACGCGGGACGATTAATTATGGGCTCGCGCGCGTGCGAAAAACCACGGAGGCAATTATCGCGGCGGTGTGTTGGTGCGCACGCTGAATGACAGGCGTGGCAGGACGTGCGCTTCTCGCCCTGCGGAGGTCTCCTCCCCGCAGGATAAACATCTATTTTTCACGTTCGACGTACATTTATCTTACCCCGGCGCCTCGATCTTGGTGGATCGCTTTTGGAGGAGGCAGAGGGGAACTCTTCTAAAAATACGCGACTGCGAAATCGGGACGATTCTACCCGCTGACAAGATGCGCCGCCGGTGAAATGCAATTACACTCGCGTAATTAAAGAACGCTGCCATCGAAATGTTTGATTAGAGGAAAGTGCTGGCCGGCCGATACGCGCGAGTGACATTAATAGGATTTTAACGATGTAATTACAGCCCTTGTATCTATGATCTTCCCGTGTCCTTAAGACGGGGGGGGGGGGGCTGTGTAAGAGCAGAGATTAAATTTCTAGCGACGCACACATTGGAACTTGGAAATTTTCCACGCGTATATACCTTGAATAGACCATTCTATTTCTCATATGTCACGCGCGTTTGACGTCACGCGTTAAAAGAATGCACGCCGGCGGTACCGATGTCACCGCAGGCCGTTCACCTTTAATTAAAGGCGATCGACCAGGGGTAGACGGCCGCGTGAATCTTATAGAGGGGAAGTGTAATCGTGCGAGGGCCTTTCTTGTCTCGGTTCTCTCGATGCTGCAGGCGCTGGTGCTGGTGTTCGCGGTGTTGGTGCAGGTGGCCATTGTCGGGCAATGGTTTTACGGCGAACCACCTGCGGTGATCCAGGTGCAGCAGCAGCAACAGCAAGCGACGGGCCAAAGCTCGGCAACGTCCATCACCTCCTGCAGGACCCCACTCGGGCAGATAGTGGCTTCCCTCGGGTAAACTTTTGCGGCTAAAACTTGCTCTTCCCCGATTCGCGAGGAACAAGTCGATCATGCCCGATCGATCCGTTTCCGCGGAGCCATGAGAGCGTTATTCGCATTAATCTTTCGCTATTATTCTGCAACTTTTTTGCCTTTAATGTGTACTTTGATCGAATTTTTCAAGTTAATTATTATCGCTCTACCCAAGGAGAACATAAAGTCAAAATAATGTCAATTTGATGTCATTTGATGTCATGTTTGACCGAATCATGACCAAAACGTGACATTTTTAAAATCATAATTTAGTTAATATGACGTCAAATTGACATTATTTTGACCTTCTTGTTCTTCTTGGGTAACAACGACGAAGGCTCGTACGACAATTTTGTACCATTGATTTAATTATTATCGTCAAGACACGCGACTCAGCACGATGATCTTTGTAACCATTTTCGTTATAGCTAAAACGAAACTCGTCCTCTCCACAGTCTTCTTCACGAATTTGATGAATCCATGAATTGAACCCATGATTTCCAGGTATCCCGGAGCGTTATTAGTGGCAGTGGCATGTTTGGCCGTCCGTGCGCGGGGCGTCCGGGACAATAATCGGGAAGCGGCCTTCATCGGCCTAGCGGTCGGCCTCTCACTGCCGATTTGGGTCTCCAGCGGGATCGGCACGCTCGCGGCCGGCAACGAGAGTGATCGAGAGGCCTGGCTGGCCTACGGCCTGCTCGCCACGTCGCTCTTCGTCTTCCTCACGATGTTTCTGCCAAAGGGACGTCAGCTGGCCGCTTTAGGTCGCGAAGGGCCCTCCGCAGTTATTCGGGATCGCGACGACGCCCTCAGCTCACTCCCCGGCAGCGGCTACTCGCCTTCCTTCTTTCACTTCAAGCCCGCGGAGGCGTCCCTGAAGAGAAAGATACATTACCACAGTGCCGGTAGGTCGTCGAGCCTTTTAAAATAAACACGATGACGAGAAAATAAAAATCGTTCACAATAATGTTGAACAGAAGATGCGCTACGGTATTATCGCTCGACGATCTCTCTATCTCTCACTTTTTGCTTATTCGAATGTCCAAGTTTCTCTCATCGCGCACGCACGGTTCGCGATTACACTTCTCGCGAGCTGCAGCGCGCAACGTTCCGATTCGTTTGCTCGATACCCTTCAGGTCATCGTGGTGCGGTAGCTGCTAAAAGTGCGAACAACGTAATCGCACGCCGAATAACGGAAATGCGGTCACGACCGGGGAGATCGTCGGCGCGTGAAACATGACTAAACGGATAAACGAGAAAGTAAATAAACGGAACACGCGTATTTTCATTTAAAAAAAAAACAGAGTAGCAATTCTCGCAATCGATGGTACGAAAAAAAATGTTCGCGATTACGATAATTGCGTGGAGATGCATTACGTGCGAACGTACTCATATGTACTTACTTAAGGCTCAAGTTGCAAACAGATATCGCTTAAATCTGATCGAAGATCTGATATTCCTTTGAATCGTAAACATGGATTAGAGATAGTGAGCTTAAATCGAGCGTAATTAACTGGCAATCGGCTAAGACAGCGATCTGGAAGAGGAGACGGTAATGATATTCGCGTAATCGTCCCTTCTCCCTCCCTATATCTCTCTTTACCCTCAAGATTATCATAACGTGGAAACTTCTAATTATAGATCGAGTCGCACTGGTCTCGTCCGGGATACCCGGATGCAGCGCCTGCAGGCACGGAGGAAGTCCCATATACTCGGACGGTAAGCCGTCATTATTTATTTTCAGAATCAGTCGACCGGTTATTATTACCGTGCCGTATGCAAAACTACCCTGTTGCGCGTCGTAACATATATCGCGGCGCAAAGACCTCGGTCGTAGGTGCCCTGGGACGTGCATTTTCACCGGTTACGATATGTCGTCGGTGTCCCTCGCGTCACGCAATAGCACAAGAAGGCTTGTCGAGGCACCGACAAAAGTGACATTGATCCGAATATAATTAGCATAATAATTCTTTCATGGAACATGTACGTCTCACAATCATGTTTAGGAAATTGTACTTCCCATAAATATTCACTAAGGTCAAACAGGGAGGGATTGTTTTAAACTAATATATATATATATATATAGTATATATGATAGATATTATTATAAAATATCAAAAATTATAAAGTTAGAAAGTTCTCGGATTAACCGTAGCTTTGAAATAGTGTTACTTTCGCGTGAAATATTGTATAATTCTGATAATATGAATTTCTGATATTTTTACATAGGTATTTTTATACTTATACATAGAGTACAAATTAAACATGTATATTCCCTTTATAGTTATAGTTAATACTTGCAGATACATGGTAGATACGTTGAAAACTTTTGTTTTTACTGTGCAGTTCTTATCAATATACGTTTTATTATATTTTTTATTTCATTTGATAAATTAAATTTATATCTTGCAACCGTGAGAAAATATCTTAATGTAAAAACTTTAATTAGATTTTAAAGATACTTTATCTTTTTGTATTCGCCATTCCCGTTATCTTGAATTTTTACGTTTTCAATGAATCGCGTAGAAAATTTTGAAAACAAAAAACAAGATATGCCGTCTTCTTCTTAAAAGAAGTTCTCGCAAAGAATTAAATGACATTATTGTTAGAATTAATGATATCTTCGAGACCGGATTTCTCGTTTCAAAAGAATCTAACGTTCGAAATTTCGGGGCCAACACCGTCGTCCAGTGCAAAACTCTTTCTCGAGAGAGAGATTTACTTAATAAAACCTGCGTATTCCTTCATTCGCTGTACATCGGTATCGTTCGCAGAATCTCGACACTTCCTGTCCTGCCGGCGCATTTCCTGGCCCGAAACTTTTCCTTCGTCACGCTAACGCCCTCGACGACCTTCACCTCGAGGCGCGAACGAACGAAAGGGAGGAAAAGCGGTGGAAGGGGGATGAGGAATCGCGCGGTGGCGGAGAAAAGGCAAGAGAGGGAAAAAGTCCGAGGCGGAGGTCAATCGCTTCTTGCTTCGCGATGTTGGACACGCGGGGGAGCGTGGAAGGGAGAACAAATCCCGTTAGATTGGACCGTGTCGCTAACGACGACGCTAATGACGATGATAAAAATTTAAAATGACTAGGATGATCGCGACGGATCTCGTCTTGCTGACTCCGGTCGATACCTCCGCCTCGCGTAGATGCTCGCGGCGAGGCTCTCCTCGTCTTTCCTCGTCCAAGAATCCGAGTTTTCAGATATATTTCCCTTCGGAGAGAACAACAATACTGTAAAGCGGGAGTTTCACACTTTCTAGAGACACATAATGGAAAAGCGCGCGCGTACAACGAGTTTCTAGATCCTATTCAGCTCTATTCGAAGGGAACGCGCCATTGTAACGAGGTCGCGTCGTTACTCAACGTGTTACAGACACACAAATAAAGAAAAAAAAGAAACAATTGAAAAAAAGAAAAGGAAGACGAGAAAGAAAAGGTTCGTCCCGTCGATGTGAATTATCGGCGAATCATGATCATTTCTCAAACGCGCTCGCAACACGACGTAGATCACGGCTGGATCGTAAATCACAGCTGGATGACTTTCACCCACGCGCGATACGCATTTACGTTAAAGATCCCCGCGCGTGTCCATTCAGCGGAGAACGACGTAGCGCACTTTGTAACTAGTGTATAGGTACGCTAACATCGCGGTCGCGCGCGATCCTTATGTCGGGTCTTCGAGAAATCGAGAAACACGCCACTTTCGCCCGAGGAAACGGCCCTGTTCTCGTAAGAGCGAATTTTCCGCAGACGTTATTTCGTCGATAGGTTGCACGTGCGCATTCCCCGATACGATTTCTTCGCGTTTCTCGCGAGGTATTCTCAATTATTACGAGCAAGGCGTGAAATATGCGAGAGATTACAAGAGAGAGAGAGAGAGAGGACGAAGGTCGCTAGCCTCTTCGGGGCTGGGTACACCAAGCTGGTTCACGACCCTCATTACGCGAGGCACGACATCTTGTTGACAGAAGCTTCCTTTATCATTAGTCCGTAACGTGTAGCTCAACAAACACGGAAAAGAAATATTCTAGTAAAAATAGCGATACAATTTTTGCCATTCTATAAATATAACGACATTGAAAACTGGAATCTTTTTATCTGATATATTATCTATCGCTTCACATTGTAAGGATTGTTGCAATTTGAATTATCTTAATGTACAGTTTGTAAGATTTTACTGAAGCAAAAAAGAGAAACCTGAGACAAATTGTGCGTAACAATGTGTAAATGTTGTTATATACATATTGTAACTTTTTATATGTAGTTTTTTTTATATGTAACATGGTTTATAATATTTATATAATCTTTTATATATTGTTGTAACTGTCTAATGTAATGAGGAATACATGTAATTACATATTGTTATTTATTGCTCATGGTAACACTATAGCACCCTCAATATTTTGGTATTAGGATTTTCGTCTCAAAATGATCTCAGGAATCTCCCATTTACCTATGGTGCGTTAAGTCTGGGACACCCTGTATATGCTCCAACGAAACATTGCAAAAAACATATTTCTTATATAAATATAGGAAGATATCGATGTGGCTCCTCAATTTCAAACATCTAAATACACATTCAAGCCTTTTAAGAGCACAACATTTATACGAAAAGAAAATCAATTAGTCCATATTAGATAAATTCATTTCGGTTTCTTCTTGTTTGATAGCGAACCTTTTTAACGATCATCACTCCACCGAATTTTCCAATCCGGAGGAACAAATGACAGCTATTTTTAAAAACTTGACTACAATAATCTTATTACAATGAGTGTGCTGTTCCATATACCATACCTTTTAATGCGACAACTATTATTCTGATGTCACTGAAACGCGTTTGACATTTATGTATCACTATGTATTATTATGTTTAATATATTTAATTTATTTCCTTTACACTTTATTTTCTTTTCGCATAAATGTTGGGCTCTTAACAGGCTTGAATGTGTATTTAGATGTTTCTTATATAATTTATAATAATTTTTCTCTCTCTTTCTTTCGCTTCTGCTCTACGATATTTTCTTCGTGTGAGATGGAAATAAAAGAATGTAACTAACAAACTGAATGATAACTGAATGTAACAATAACTGAAGCACTTAAGAAAAATGAAACACTCCATCCACAAATTTATAACATTTCTAAAGAAAAGTTATAATTTTTCACAAGAAATTATGTTAGGAACGTGTTAAGAATAGAGTTTAATTGCAGATTAGGACACGTGTCACAGATGAATTTGCGTAATCGTCTTTTAACGACAGCTGCGAATGAGACCTACTTTAAGCCGACGATTTTAAATTACAACCGTGCTTAACGCGTGCGCCGTAACGGGGGCTTTGTCCCGGTTATACACAGCGCGATTTCGATTTTTGCGTATACCTCGATACTATAATTCATTTATTACGACCGGATTCATTTATTATACCTCTCCGATCGATACTTAATAATAAGCGTCTCGGTGGATGTGAATTGAAGCGATGCTAGAAGGCAGTTCGCTCCAGTTTCCCGATCGGTCTCTTCATTCTCTCTTTTACAAATTAACTACTCAGCAAATTCCTTTTTCTTATTGGCGGCAGTGATAATTAACAATGCAAGACTTCCTCCTCTTGTCGATCCAACTGGCAAATTTTATTCGAGTAAAAGATTACAACGTTTCGACCTTGCATTCAGGTCCTTTTCGATTAACAATATGAATTTGAATTAGTTATTGTTCATACGTGGTTATGTTTCGTATGTTCGTATGTTGTATGTCCTTGTTATATTAGAATAGATAAGGTTGTTAATTCCACCTTTGTGTCTGCAATTTTATTAATATGACTAGCAGACAAGAGTTTTGACACACGAAACATTATTCAAGTTGAATTGTTGACGCGATTTCATTAACTTACAATAGTTTCTGCAATAACCACTTCAAATTCATATTGTCACTCGAAACGTAACTTTTAATCGAATAAAATTTACCAGTTGGGTCAACAAGAAGAAGTCTCACATTGTTAACTACTCAAAGTAAACATTACTAAACGAAAATGTATCTCTATATCATTTCCAGATGTACATGGACCGATGGAGACATTCGTTTTGCCACCCGGTATGTACTTGAGGCCGGAGGACGCCGGAAATCTCTACACGACCTTGTCGGCCAATCCCAACGTGTTCTTCCAAAGGGCTTCCCATCCTGGCATGATGTACTGAGGCTGAATCTTATCCTCGATGACGAGACGCATGTATGCGTGTTGTGTCTCAAGATTAGATTACGAACAAGCGCGATTGTGTTGATCTCTTGTTATTGTAAATAATCGTCGTTATCAGACTTGATGAACGACGTACTTCTTTGTAACTCGGACGATCAGAGCGAGAGTGTATCCTGTATATCCCGTGTATCAGAGATGCGTACGCGGTCAATTGCAGATCGCCGTGAGCAATAAATGAGCCTGCGAATCACCGATGTGAGAGATTCGAGCTGGAAGTGTACGTGCCTCCGGAATAATGCAATAAATGTTACGACACATTTTTCTTTTGTGAAAAACTTTCCTTTTCCACTCATCTTCGAGGCTTGCAGATGAGACGTGTTTCCAACGACACGCTTTTGGGAAACATTCGTCCTCACTTAATTACAGCCGTTCTTAATTAATCGAATAATATGCTAAAAATAAAGATCGTTGTTGAATAGACTGATGTTGTTGCGAGCGCCAGAATTTTAGATTTTCGGGAGAAAATTCGAGAGCGACAAACCGGTTAATAGTAATGTAATCAATGTTATAATTTCCCGCTCAAAAATATAAATGCAACGTAATGCGTGTGTTACGTCACAACATTGTTGAGTGGGAAATTATTACATTGATGTTGTTAGTTGGTGCTCTGATTGGTTTAACCGGCAGAATTATTTATAATTTGTCTTCTTTGATCTTTCTCTCCACGAGCGACAAGAAATTAATTCTACGCATGTAACAAAATATGATATTACCCGAGAAGTTAATCATCAATCAAGTTAATCCGAGTTCAATTGGAGTCTCAAGGAGAACAGAAAGTCAACATAATGTCAAATTGACCAAATTATGACAAAAAATGTCACGTTTTGGTCATGATTCAGTCAAATATGACGTCAAATGACATCAAATTGATCAGTTTATGACTACAAATGTCATGTTTTGGTCATGATGCGATCAATATGACATCAAATCGACCAAATTATGACAAAAAATGTCACATTTTGGTTCGGTTAAATATGACATCAAATTGACCAAATTATGACAAAAAAATGTCATGTTTTGGTCATGATTCGGTCAAATATGACGTCAAATGACGTCAAATTGATTTTATGTTCTCCTTCTCAACGAGAAATGGCTCGTCGATCGACGTCGAAAGCGTTAAATCGATGTCGATCCGACATTGTTTCGACGTCGATTGAAAGGTCATTTCTCGCTGGGTTGGGGAGTCACCCTGAGCCTGAGTTCGCGATAAGAATTGAATCCGCAGTGATACTAAAACCGGATGTCCTACCTTTTCGCGATAAGGAGGATTAGACATCGTGACGATGACAAGGAAAATCATAGGTCAATACACTCAATCGCGATCGACGTAGCGCGCGCGCACCTGCAACTGCAGTCACATAATGACAGATGTCACGTGGAACAACGATCGTGGTGGGGGGAGCTGTCTTTCTCCTCCGCGCAGTTCGCACTTGTCAACAATATGGCTCCGTGAGTCCAGCGGACGTCACGTCGTCGCACGGAATCGCGTGACCAGATGTTGCTCGCGGCGGCAAACGCTCGTTGGCGGTGCGACGGTTCCCTAGCGGCCGACATAGCCGCGGGTGAAAGTACGAAGAACGAGAGCGCGATGTACGCGAGTTCCTAACCTGTGAGCGATCATCTGTCCAGCGCTGTGGAGTCATTGCGATGCGAGTCCGTTCTCTTAGCTACGCGAATTACGTAAATTCCTCATAAAAAAGCCCCCCCTTTCTCCTGTGTCATCGAGCGCTACTGAAATGGCGTGTCCAGTGGAACGGCTCAGGTAAATCGAAGAATTAACCGGATCTATTTAAGTACATATTCCTGCAACCGTCTGTTGCTTAATGCGCTCCTTTTCACGCCGCATAGAATTTACTTTGTCACGTACAACGTGGCCACGAAATTCCCGGATCCCAGACAGGATCTTCATCAGCTCCTGGATATTGCACCTTGTGATGAATCAAAGCTGTTGCCAGATTTATATTTCATCGGGTATGTCTAAGACACTTTTCTGCCTGTATCAGATTCGACGATAAAACGTGTATCCTTTTAGTTTACAGGAAGTTAAATCACAACCACAAAATATAGTATTAGACTATATACTATTCGAAGATCCGTGGACTAAAGTTTTTAGGTGAGTCTCTTAAGATAATGCAACTTGCATTATGAATATATAATTATTCAAGAGTTGAAAAAATAAATATGTTGTTTGCAGAGACGTGCTGAAAAAGTATGATTATGTAAAAATACGTTCGCAACGGTTACAAGGTCTTGTTCTGAATGTTTTCTGTCTGCGAAAGCACTTGACGCATTTAAGATTGATAGAAGCTCAGTACACCAAGACAGGTTTCGGTGGCATGTGGGTAAGAAGGCAATGTAACAACAATAATAATTGTTGCTCTACTAACAACGTTGCTTGTCTTTAGGGAAACAAGGGTGCAGTGAGCATAAGAATGAACGTCTATGGAGTCAGCATTTGCGTGGTGAACACGCATTTGACTCCCCATGACCATTTGTTGGCCGATAGAATAGCAGATTATAATACCATCGTGACAGATCATACTTTTACTGCTCCATTTACATCGAGAATATTATATCATGAGTACGAGTATTTTTATGCTGAAATGGAGATTGTATCATTCAAGTAGAATTACGTTCTCAGTAATATATACTCTTTTTATAATATTATTAGTTATGTATTTTGGATCGGTGACTTAAACTTTCGGCTCAATGGAGAGGAATTAACTGCCGCCGATATAGACTTACTGGTAAAGAAGAAGCAATTGAAGGAACTTCTTGAGAAAGATCAGTTGAGGATGGTGATGAAAGAGCAGCAAGCTTTCGCCGAATTAAATGAAAGTAGCATCACGTTTCCGCCTACTTACAAATACGAATTCGAGTCCCAGGAATTTGATCTCAAGTAAAGTATATAAATCTAAAAATATACAGGATGAGGAAAAAGTATGGAAACGCTTAAATATCTCGGAAACTACGCATTTTAAGAAGAAATGTTTCAGAAAAAAGATTGAATAAGGTCTATTACTGATCTTATCATTTTGACTTCGCATGGCGTCGCCAAGGTCAGACCAAGGTCATCTCGAATTTTTTAAATGGGACACCCGATATATATATTATTGCATATTTTTGTAGCTTATCTCGAGAGCTTTCCAAAACACTATAATAAAGTATTTTTTCATAAAGTACTTTTTGAGTTACGAGGCTTGAAAGATACAGTATTTTGACATAAAATACAAAATATCTTGAGAAACATTCAGTTTTCGATAATCTTATCTGCTGATACTTTTTGCACAGAATAATGAAATCAAGCAATTGATGTAAAGAAAACACATGGTTGATTAAAAAAAAAAATATTGCAAAGTACTTATGGTATTTATTAAAATTATTATTATTATTTAATTTATTAAATACCTGAATGTCAAAATACTGTATCTTTCAAGCCTCGTAACTCAAAAAGTACTTTATGAAAAAATACTTTATTATAGTGTTTTGGAAAGCTCTCGAGATAAGCTACAAGAATATGCAATAATATATCGGGTGTCCCATTAAAAAAATTCAAGATGACCTTGGTCTGAGCTTGGCGACGCCATGCAAAGTCAAAATGATAAGATCAGTAAATAGACCTTTTTCAACCTTACAACTTTTGAAACATTTCTTTCTAAAATGCGCAGTTTCCGAGATATTTAAGGGTTTCCATACTTTTTCCTCACCCTGTATATAGTGATCAAATATGAGATATTTTTACATTCTTTTTAATGAGAATAGTGTTTGATATGTTACATAATTATTTATCATGCAGGCGTAGACCGTCTTGGACTGACAGGATTTTATACAAAGTAAATGCGATAGATATATATGATGACATAGAAATTCACATTGAGCAGCTTACTTACAAGAGCCATCCCAATTATAGTGTTTCGGACCACAAACCTGTAACTGGAGAGTTCGATATTGTGGTAAAAATACAGTCTTGCAGTAACATTACCTTTTAATCGAGCTACATGTAAATAAGAAAACTTTTTTTTTTAGGTTAGACCTGTGGAAGATCACATTGTGGAATTTCAAGACTGTACCGTGGAGGAAAATTTTATATCTTACAAACTGCAGAGAGATTTCATTCCAAGCAACGGGGATTGGATAGGTCTCTTTCCTAACGAATTCTCCAGTTTAGATGATTACATCATTTACGAATACGTTAGCCGCAGTAAGTTTCTCATTACATTTGTTCTTGATATTTAATATCATTGTTGTTATTCAAATGCGCCTTAATGATACTTAATATCTAGATAAACCATCATTAGTTTCTGACGAACCTCACGCAAACACAGAACGAATATCATACAATGACTCGGCGCTTCGTCTGTCGGAGATGTATTGCTTGGTGTATGTTGCTCAACGAGGAGATCTTATGGAGATTTTAGGTGTGAGTCCGGAATTTTCGGGTCCTCGTAGATCAATCGAACAGTGTGTTTCATCTACATAAATTTTATAAAAAATCAATTTATCTGAAAAAAGAAAAGCTTGCGCGTGATTAGTAATTGTTTTGTCACGAGATATTAAGTTTCGTACGATTTTTTTTAGATGGACGAAAATATTTTTTTACTTATTCTTCTTTATTATCTTATATTATCACATTATTTTTTAGAAATAATATTGTAAGGGTGAAATAGGTTTGTTATTGTAAATTGTGAGTAGGAAGGTTAAGTGAACAAGAAATATGGCCTTTAATCAAAGGGTGCTTTTTGGTGATAAGCGTGATAAGTTTATAAATTAGAAAGCATCGCCAGATGCTTTGTAGGATTTAAATCTTACTTGTGGTACCTGGTTTTCGCACTCTCAGGCTATCGCTTAGAGTGCACCGCGGTGTTTAATGTCCGCTTTAGAGCTTGCTGTGAGTGCACCGTCACGTTTTTCTGCACGCGAGATCTCTCGATCCATTAACGCCCGCTGTTATTAAAGAATAGGATATAGGTATATAATTATTTTTTTCTGCCTCTCGAGTGTTAATGGGTTATGTACGAGTGCACTCACATTGAATATCATGACTATTTCCTAGCTTAATTTTTCATAGAAAATTGGATTCTAGCAAAATATGCTTGCATCGTAAAAACCATATCGTTACTGTATATGTATGTATGTATATATATATATATATGTACATATAGTATTATTATATATATACATATATATATATATATATATATATATATAGCGCCGAAACAAAATAAACAAACAAAATGTATAGTATGGTTTCAAAGGGAACGCAAGAATAAAGGATATTAATATTTTTTATTCGTCTCTATTCATTTACCTTGTTCGTATTATACGTGATTTATTTAATAAATTAATGTCTACCACGACAATAAATAATATGCTAGCTACATACAGAACACAATAATACAACAACAGTATTACGTATAAAACCTGTTTTTCAAATCCTGCGCTTTGGAACGTAACTTACTTGTAATGTATTAACACGTCACCGGATTCGTGAAATAAAGGCTTTGCATAACATTGTTATTGTATCAACATTGTAACGATATTGTTATATCGTTCAACAGTAAACACGACGTGTAATTACAAAGTATGATACATTGTCGATGTGAACATTCATTTGCGGCGTGAATTTAAGCATTACAAGTATCGTTGTGACATTCCCGACTTATGCACAATTATTACTAACAAAGTGAGCCGCACCTTAACGAACATCGATTTACAGCCGGATTCTCACACTTACAATTACGCCGCGTTGCGTTTCTTATCACTTGAGATCCTTGAATGAGGTCCATCCGTTTCCCCACGGTATAATCAACGCAGAAACATCGCGACATAGCATGCGCTATATTTCGACGAATAATACGTTGTGTAATACGTTACCTTGCAGAAAAAAAAAGTATTTTCACACAATATTTCACGTTGCGATTCAACTGCGACTCAACGCGTGCAAAATCACGTTGTACATTTCTTCTGGATGCATTTCGAAATTATGAAAATACGTATGCGCATTTCGACGTACGCGCATATTATCTACGATACAGATATTGCAAAAAAAAAGACTAGAACTATTATTTATAACACGCGAAATGCGATTTAATTAAATATAAATAATCTCCTTTGGATCTCGCGGATCTAATTCGTGCTATTAGTACCTTGAATAAGTTCTCGCTGTTTTTTTCGTGAAAATTAATGCTTTATTTAAAAAAAAAAAACAGGAAAAAACACTCCTAATGATTCTGCAAGTTCAGTTAGCGTCTGACATGAGTCTTCATGAAGTAATGCCTCCAATTCTTCGTCTTCAAACTTTTTCGGTGCGCCAGAGCGTTCTTTATCTTCAACATCAAAATCATTATTTTTGAAGCGTCTAAACCAATCTCTGCATGTTGTTTCCGACAGAGCATGGTCGCCGTAAGTCTCAACAAGAATTCTGTGTGCTTCAGCTGCAGATTTTTTTTGAATAAAGTAGTGCAGTAAAATTCCCCGCAAATACTCTTTTTTTGGCACGAAACTCGACATGTTTAACACTATGAAAAAAAAGTTGTTTACACTTCGGCACAATGACATACACTGAATTTCAAGCTTGCTTATAGTACTTCCCTATAGATGCGTTACCATCTTAAACTACACGCACGCAGTTCTGGTAACATCATCTGTTGGAAAACAGCGAGAACTTATTCAAGGTCCTAATAACTCGAGTGGTCTGCATGCGAAATTGCATAAATAATGTATATCACGTCTCTTCATCGAGCGTCACCGATCGAAAAGGTCGCTCTGTTTCGTTGTACACGGTGAAATTAAAATAACTTTTACCGTCGTCATGAGATCCCGGCTTCTTCCTTTCGCCGGTTATCGATCGCTTCAAGTTCACGGCTGATATCACTTCGGCCAACCGCATTAAATCGTCCTCTTACGTTTAGGAAGAGATGAATCTCTTTCTAAGAGAACTTTTCTAAGAATCGTTAAACGATCTGTCTGGGATATCGCCGTTTATCACAGGCAGTAGCGCCAGGTCCATGCTTCCGACGTTCAGTTCTGCGGTATTTATTCCACGTATCTTCTGTATTCGATGCCAAACCAAGTCCCGGATGGGCCTTCTCAGGACGAACAGACCGAAGATGAGGACACCCTGAAGCGCGTTCACCAAATCGAACGCCGTCCAGTCGAAGGGATCGCCGCCAACCCACCAGGAAATTAATTCCATCATCCAGTTGAGACCCATCAGAAAGAAGAGTACGAGGCAAACGATGAAGATTCGCTTGAGTCTGCGGAAGAGCCTTTGATCCTCCCGATCGGAATGCTGATTCCTCGCCAAGCGTCTCAGCGCGAGCTCTTGCTGGTACCGGCTGATTCTGACGGCAGTGATTACGAAGAGGATCGTGTTCCCCAATAAGAGGAGGCCGACCGGCACGTAGAAATACGGCATGGCTTCCGCGTCGGCTACAGAAAGAGCGATGTTGATTAGTACTTCCCCGGATACAATGGTGGAGATGTTAAGTAAAGCGGAAACAAAGACGGAAGGTTCGAATTACGATAATTTTTCATTACGATAAAAATTGTTGAAACCATCAAGTGAAAATCGAATCGCAAGCGTATCTGTCTCATTCAACCGTAGGAAAATATATTTATGAAGCCTCTTCGGCGTGCGTATTTATAATGGGACCATGGCCCTGTAAATAGATCAAGACTCACACTTGAACCAACAGCGTTCGCTACCGAAAGTGGGCTTGACGTAGGTCATGGGTATCGTAGGACTGAGATCCATCGCCATCGAGATGAGAATGAGGATCGCCGAGAGGCCCCAGGCCCATATCGAGTAGTAGAAAAATAGCGTTTTAGGCTGCATTCTCCTGTACGTGCGCTGGTTCACGTGATGACGTACCAGCGACCATATTTCGATGCACATCACGTTCAACCAGAAGAAGCAGGCCACGAACGAGAATTGGATGACGAATGCTGAAAACGACGCCGGTCGCAGTCTCTCAATCAATCTGCCTGTCATTCGCGTGTCGTCATACCTCCTAAAGCGGAACCCGCCGCCGAAATTGTGCCGCTCGGTAAAAGTGACAGTCTAAAGTCCAATACTCAAATATAGACTATTACTTGAAAATTATTAATTACCTATTATTATCTTCAGCTTTTTGTAACGATCTCGTAGTAAATTTCATTGACATGTTAAACGTTCAAGCAGCGTGATTAAAACAAAAATTTGAGATTTTTCAAAAGTCATAATTTTCTAACATTATTATACGTATTGTATTTTTATCTGACAGTGGCACAATGTGTTTCTCGTTGATAATTAATTATCTCACCTATGCTAACGCAAGCTTGAGGTGATAATTGCGCGCTTGCAAGTTGCGTAATGGCCAAAGTGGTGAAGGCCAGTGCCAAGCAGCCGCAATAATGGCAAAGGGCCTTCCCGTGGACGTCCCTCAACCTCGGCGTTATCACATATGCCGCAATGGTGAGTATCAGAAAAGGAACTGAGATCAGGAGCCCGCAGGCGTAAATGGTGACCCGTGCATCCGCAGTTGGGACGGGGCTGTCTGTAATCGTTGTATTCCATTATAAAAGACTTGAATGCGAGGAGAGACTTAAATTTCAAGGAACTATCGATATTACTTTGTCACGTGGATCTCTCACATAAATGATTACACGAATAGGCAATTAAAATTATTTTCAAAAGGATTGTCAATAAAGGTCGAATATCTTGTCTCGTAATAAAATCTCATTCCAAAGGATCAGAGAAAAATTAAGGATAGTTCAGGAAAATTTTCTTTCTGACTTCACGTCCTTCGATACAAACCTTGGAAACAAACGAGTGCTTTAAGTCCCTGCGTGGGTACAACCTCCATGCAGTAATCCTTGCCAGGCATGAGCATAACCGGTACATGATCGATTCGCGGCGCGAAGATAGAACCGTTCATTAATAAATAATATTCATCCTCGCTGTTTTCCTCCGGATGTAGCATGTACCTGAAAAACCGCTTCGTCAAATACTTGCGCACGTATGTGCAAACTCGAGCTTAAGAAAGGTGTTTGAGTCGAGCATTCAAAGTAAATGGAGTTTTAATTTACTTTGAATACTCCCACCAGGATACACACACGCACACACCGCGACAAAGGAAATCTTTCCAAGAAACGCGTTTCTATAATCAATCGTCCATGAGAAACGAGTTTTGCTTATGTATGAGGAAATAATTCTACTCGTCTAATTACTATTGAAATCACAATATTGCATCTTACGATCAAGAAAAACAGAATAAAATGTTATCTATCGCAGACGTTGCTTCTAAATGTCTGTACATTCAGCATGCTTAACAAAAGTTCATCAACGAACTATTCGAATCGGTCCATTGAACCACGTTACAAGAACATGATAATTATTCAATATAAAAATAGCGTTATCTGCAAAGAAACGTAATTAAAAGTTACATCTGGTTGTCTGATTTTTTTAAAAGAAAAGTAAAAGTAATCTTATTTTTTTACATGTATATAGTATATTATGTATTATTTTTATATGTATATATTTATTTATTTATTCACATACGTTTTTATTCCGCAATCTCGTTTGAAGAGTCCATCTTCTCGAAATCTCTTACATTTCCCGACCTCTCAAACAACCTGACGTTTTTACAAATAATAAATTTGGATTCGCGCGTTATAATCTTCGTTATTTATCTAATTCATGTTACTTTTATTCGTTCGTACTCTATACGTGTTTTTTATCAATAATATTAGTGTCACTATCATCTGTCGCTGTGTTATACATTTCCTTTATGATTTCATCTCCGCTGATTATCACGATAGAATATATTTTTTTCATTGGAATTTTCAAAGTAAAAAATTATTGGCGATACGTTATCTGCCACATGGAGGAGGCATCGAGTGCGTAGAATCTAAGGTAGTAAATTACTTTCAATAAGATATACTATTACTTATATCATAAGTATCTGAGGAATGCAATATCGAGAGTGCTGTTATCAATTTTATAATATCAATTACGCTTTCTTCGCTCAAAAAGAAAGTGTTATAAATAAGTTTATCTTATGATACACTGATTTACACTGATTTACACTGATTTACACTGATTTACACGCAACAAGGTACTTGATTACGTAAGGCCCGTGGGTATATTTCGCGCGATTGTTCTTTGCTAGATTTTCTAGAAATTTGCTAAAAATTCCACACAATTGATAAACTGGCGGATAAGCATGTATCAACAGGTAATTAACAGCTCCATTTCGTTACGGCAATTAAAACGGAGTCTCTTATCTCAAAATGTGGACAACCGGCGTTTCGATCTATTGATAAAGATATCGACAGTACGAGGTCTATTTTATATTATGTAACGGACGACCTTCGGTAAGATGGTTCGTAACGTGGCTCTCTCGACAGATTCGATCATTCAAATCCTTACAGATTCTTCTCTGTGTTCTCTGTACGTACTTTAACCTACAGGGATTTCCCACGATAGCGACGAAACTATTAAATTCGTCACCGGGCACCAACGCACCGCTGCGATTGAATTCGCTGAAGAAAGGTGAAAAATACACCGTCGATGTGTCGTTCGAGGAAGAGCAAACGGTATTTCCGTTCGTATCTCTTACAAGGACCTCGCCTATGGAGCAACATTTTCCCACCAATGGTAGTTGCTTGAAATCATCCGGCACTACGGTCTCATTTTGCTAAAAACAAAGATATTGAAAGCATTTTGCGATTGCGCCAATGTTATTGAAATGGCTTATTGATATCTCGACACCCCGAAATTCGGGGAAAATGCAGCGTGCATCGCGAGCGTAAATAATGACGTAAATGATGACAGAAAACGTTTGTATTGTTGTTAGCATAAATTGTTGTAAATTTATTACTTATGGAAATCGGCTCGTAAATCTGTCAGAGGTGACAGATTTGAAAGGCGGAAAGAAAGAAACTTTGAAGCTTATTCGCAATTTCGGAACTTGTGCGAAACAGCCTATATATAAATGAGCAGGTCGTTTGAGTAAACAACAATACGTGTTATCGCAAAATACGTGTTATCCATAAATTGACCGCAGTTTTTTCGAAGAATCTGTAGTGTTTATGTCAATTTGTGTGCAAGAGTTGCCGATTTGCATCAAGACGCGTTCGTTTCGAGTATCTTGAGTGAATATCTTCTTTCTAGATACTTTGTTTTTCTCAGTTTCTTATGCAATCTCGGAAATCAAGAAAGATCAGGATTTGCGTAGAGCTTTACAACCGGAGTTATCTGGACAGGATCAAGAAACTGGTGTCAATAGCGGCTATTCTAAATGTAACTCCGCGAAAGATGCGAAATACGTAAAGCTCAGAACAAATAAATATAAAACCTAATGTTTCATGTCATAAACGTCGAAAGTGCTACTTACCAATCGGATAGAATGTATGGTGGGTCTCACGTCACTCGTGCATGCAATTGGCGTCAATAAAGACACGAAAAAGACACAGATGAGTCGCATCCTGAACGGTAATTGCATCTTATCAGCGTTTATCGACGAGCTGGCGTGTTCGTCAGTCTCACTCTCGGCGGCTCTATACTCTGCGTCGATCTCTAAATGAATGCGCGTCGAGTACTTCGCATCGAGCATAATCAATTCCAAAGTCAATTGGGTTTTTCAATTGTTGAACTTTGCAAGAGAGTGGAAATAACGATTTTGCTCTGGATGCACCTACGTCACGATTACGATGTCATGCAACACTTATCTCGGCGACATTTAGGCGAGACGGGCTCTTTCGCTTCTCTTTCGTCACTCGATATCATATTAGATCTCGTACGTTTATCTCGTCACACCCTGGTTGCACTCGCCGATAAGTCTTCCGTGTAACGCGGGCGTTATTTGTTTGATCGGCGTCGGTTTTAATTGAAGATTTCAGTCACCTTTCTGTCTCTCCGCGTCTCCCTCTTTCTCTCTCGCGTCCTCTCTCTCGCGGCTTTACGAATCAGACAGGTAAATCCGGAGCTCTCGAGAATTATGGAGACCAGCGATGCATTATCAGTTGATTTTTCAACAATCATCTATATATAGCGTTATCTCGCACTCTCACCGACGCATCGACCTTTTTCAACGATTTCTTCGCACGAGTACACGTGTCATCATCAATCACGCTCGATGTTGGTGTAAGCATTAAGTCATCCGGGAATTCCTGCTGGGTCCCGTGATCCAAAACACCTACGGTGTGAACGGTGAAGATGTTATCGTACAGGACGTCGATTGGATTTCAGTTGAGTAAAATCGTCCGTGCGGTGCGGTGTCTTAAGTGAAGATATCGAGACTTTCAAAGAAATGACCGCGAGAAATTGCTCGTGTGCGCAGTTATTTCGGAGTCCAGATTAAAGCAATCTTGTCGACATGACGGAGACGTTATTTTTGAGAATTAGCAGGATGACGACGAGTGGTCATTGACCTGCAATTCCCACTATTTCGAGAGGTGGCTCGTAAAAAATGACGAAGAAGTCGACCTTATCGTAGAGTCCTGCGGTAGTTTCCGCTCATTAACTAATCCTATATAATTTCCCGTCCTGTTTCTAAGATCAGCCTTCAAAAAAGATTAACGTCTCCGCGTTCCGAGAAGATGAACTTACCGAGACCGTCGAAAATTTGTAGATCCTCGCTATTGCAGCGGTGTCCACGCGCACGATCGACTTTCTCTCTCTCTCGTTAATTAACGCGTACAGCGATTGATTGATTATCGATCCACAGAGCCACGAGCACACACGTGTTTAATCGTTGGGTTTCTCAGTCAAAGTTTGATTATTAAGTCTCGATGTTATATCGGTCCTTCAGAAAGATGCTCCACTTATCCAGTCGATTTACTTGGGAGCACCTTCCGAGATCATTTTCATTTCCACTTTAAGCGGTGCGAGATCTCTTCGGCAACCACGATGATCAAAGATCGTCAGCGTGCCTGGCGATCGGCAAGATACACGCGGCACACTTAACGATCGACGTCCGAGAACTGACTGGCCGGACACCTCGATCCGCTGGTGCCTTTATCGAAGAAGAAAGAAAGAGAGAGAGAGAAGGAGCATGATGCACGCACTCCGACGAACGTGCCGATGGCTAAGCTCGTATACACGTATGTTGGAACGTGATATATACCAAAAGTATTTCACGGGGGAAGGGGCGTTATCGATCGTTGAGGATAGATATTTGTTCGATCTGGTCGATTTGCTAAATAACCTGCCATTCTTGGAAAGAAACTCACTCCCTTGGGGGGTGACTTTGATCACATTCCAATTAACGCCAGTAAAATCGATAATTTACTTGTCGAGTAATACATGTGGTGATTTCTCAGCACACAATTTCTTGACTACAAATTTCTTATTAATTTTTAATTGACGCAAAAAAAAATAGATAAAAAATTTTTCTTTTTGAGAGATAGTAGATTAGATCAGGGACAACGAATAGTTGGAAAACCGTGAGTAATTATCTGAGTCGGTTGAATCAATTGTCGGTCAGGTTCTGGATCAGGACTGAATCAGAATTCAGTCGAAGTTATCTCCCTAGGCTAACCTCGCTAATTATTTTATCTCTCAGCGCTCTATTGCGCAGTAAATATTCGCCACGTGTCGTAAATTACGCTTGAAAATCATAAATTAATCTACTTACGCTATAATTACGTAGATTCTCTCATTGCAACATATAAATACCGTCAATGTTTGCAGAAAGTGTCACGTGTGATTTACATGAGTCATACACGTGCGCCGCCGCGCATTCATTAAGAGCTTTTTTCAATGAAAAATAACAGGGAACGCCCGGTCTCACTAACATTTTGTAAAATTGTCCCGCTTAAGTGGAAACGCAAATCGATACGCGGCCTCTCCTGTCGGGAAATCTGGGTTTATCATTCGAACATCTGACGCAATCTCAACATCTGACACATTTTTTGAAGATAACGCACAAGCACTCGAGGATTATAACAACATTATTGCATTACACCATTACAGAGGTTGAGAACAATGTAAACACTTAGCCAAAAAGATTTAAAAATTTTTATTGCGCGCCCAGCGATGTGCAGCTCTATCGCGAAGACGATACGAAGTGTCCTTTATACCATTTTGAATCCGTTTTTTATAAGAAGGAAATAACTTAAGTAAGTTATCCAGCAGACACGCAAGCGATCTTGTAGGAAATAACATCGACGAAATTCCCTGAAAGCGAACGAACGTTAAGCATGATCGTCACGTCATTTGCCGGCTCGAGTCTCCGATGAACTTATTAATATTTATTAACGTTTCAACGAGATCGCGAGAAATCCAATTGGCGATCTTCTTTGAAGAGCTTCCTCAATCAATTCAGGCCTTCTCCCTCGGGGGTGTGTCTGCTGCACACGAGTTTTGTGTACAAAACGCAGCGGGGGAGTGCAACAAACCAAGCGCAAATGAAGGTTGGGCTGCGTGGGCACCTCGCAAGGTGTTACAGCAAAGCGTAAAATTAGACTGTGTCTCTATTCCGGTCGGGATGCAAACGTTAACAACCCACATCTGACGTTCCGAACATTCTTCAAAGAGTTCATTATTGCAATATTATTATAAGCGTTGTTTAGACTCAACGGTCCGAGATTCAGTTTTCGTTTCTTCTCTGTCATTGGGTTGGATTGACGGGAAAAAGATGAAGAGGAAAGTTCTGTTAGCTTCGGAACTTCCGGGGGTGAAATAAATATTACTAAAAATTACTTGCGTCACGTGAATATAGCAGTTTTTCTGTTAAGAGAAGAAAAAAAAAGATTGACGTTTATCAATCGTTATCTAACATACAATGATGCTATTTGCAATGATAATGAATTTGATTCTATTAGTAGATACATAGATTCAAACTGCATAATTTGCATTATCGTCTCTCTCTCGTTCTGAATGAGCTCTGGATTCGGAGTTTGCAAGAATTATTTACAATCCAATTCGAACGGGCGGATTCATCGTTCGGAAGTGAATTCGACTTTCGTGTGGGTGACTTTATTTTACTTTTGCCGACCTAAGCCCCGGGTTACAGTCCGAAGATCAGGCATGGAGATATACGTCGTGACGTCGTGACGACAGACTGTAACTTCGAATTTGACAATCGTATTGGCTTTGCGCCACTCGTGTTTGGATTTCATATGTGATTTCAGGATGTGTTTCACGTATAAGCGATATGACGATTGATAAAATTACGAGCTACTAGGCTATAAATATAACACTTGACGTAAAATGCGTAATCGCTTCCTACGCTCGCGTCGGCGAGCGTCTGGCGAAATGAGACATGAAAGAGCGAGAAACTGATGCTGCGGAGAAAAAGAGGAGAAGAGAGAGAGAGAGAAGCGCGTAGGTGCGTAACTAAGAAACCCATGTTGTGACGTCCATGGACATCTTACACATGATGGAAGTCCTGAATCGACGTCACGCATGGGAAGAAGGAACGATGTTATCAATCCTATTGCATGAATTAAAATTAAAATTCCCGCATAAAGCGAATCTTTATACGTAGACACAGGAAAATGACGATATTCGATCTGAGTCGATGATTGCAATTTAATTATTTCCTTTGGAATTGCTATGGATATAATAATTAACAGGTACGTGAACCTCATATTGAAGAATAAAAACAATAAAATGGGAATGTTATAGAAAAAAAGAAAAAGACATTACAGTTATTTTGGATTCTAGAAGAGGACCTTTATGTCCTTACAATGTAAAAATTTTGATGATAGATTCTATTTGAAGTATTCTCTCCTTTGAATTTTGTTCTTTTTCGCTGTAAAAGTAAACAGAAAGCAAAATAAAGACTGGCAAGATTTATGTAAGCAAAGTGAACGAAGTTGATATTCACGTAGACAGCTCAATGCCGTTCTAACAATAAGATATCCGCTTCAAGCTCGTCTCGCGAATTATACTGCTCTCTGTTAAGATGCCCCGCAGACTCAGGTTCACAAACGGTCGGTAACACAGCATATTTACGTGGCAGCAACGAGTTTTCCGTTAAAAAAAATTTCATCACAAGAACCGCGACAGTTCATTGTGAACGATGATGAACTGTTACGGTAGCTTCTCCCTCTTAGGGAACAGCGTTTTCCACATACTGAAAATTTCGTAAAAAATATTTAAATACTTGACCAGAAGCACTCGGTGAACAATCCCAAAATTAAACTTTCACTAAATACGCTCAAATATACGTAGAACTAAAATTATATATATATATTATATTTTTTTTATATATATATATATACACACATATATACGATTCGGCGGATATAGCAATAAAAACTTAGACTGTCACGATGTAACGTATATAATTTTAATTCTACGTATATTTGAGCGTATTTAGTGAAAGTTTAATTATATATATATATATATATGTATATATAGTATATAGTATATAGACGCAGGGTTTAGTTCTCGGCGACTAAAATCTCTCTCTGGCGAAACTTCGGCATAAAACTCTTCCGTACCTTTTTTTCATATATGCATTTTGCATGAATTATTAAAGTGCAGAGTCAGCAGACCGCATTTGTATATTTGTGCATAAGTATACTTCGCAACTCGTGGTTTATATTACCAATACCTTTCTTCTCTCTATTTCGTTTCGCGCTGTCTCTCTCTCGTTCACCGCTCGGTTTTTGTCTGTAATCAACTTTGATCTTATCAAGAACCACATAGTGTAAATAATTAACTAGATAATTCTATTCGCAGAAGTAATTTGCATAATAAATTATGTAATAAAATTATGTATCAGCTGATGCTGATATGTATATTATAAGAATACTAATCATAGCAAACTAAATCCGCGCATGTTCACATTCACTGGTATCTTTGTTTTTTCGTCTCGATAAAGATCGAAGTTTCTAAAGAATATAATAAGATAACGCTAACAATATTAATAATTATTTTATACTTATTTGCGATCAATACACAGACTTGTTTGGAGAAATCGATTCTCTTTTCTTCCTCTCGGTAGAGATCCGACGATGACGGCTTCTTCTTCGTTTTATCTTGGATTATTCGATGGTATGGCGTTCGTGCGATCGCGGACACAATCGCAAGGTTTCGAGAACCGGATTCAAGGCAGCGCGGGTTCTTTTCGAGCTGAAGGGCCGAAACGCGACGTCACGCGCGAAATTGTCGCGAGTCTCGCGTGCATCCACGGTCAGTGACGTCGGTTCCTCTGCCTGTGCACGCATCGTGCGCTTCGCGGTGACCATGCATTAACATGGTCCACCCGACCTTGGCGAACATACTTTGCCTCGTCTTTGCCTTAAACGCGCAAATAAACACGACAACAGGACGTTATTTGATCTCGGAATAGGAAAATAAACTTCGATTACGATACAGCAGAAATTATAAAAATATACACGGTGCAAGGGAAAAAAAAATTAGCTACTACAACAAAATATGAATTCGTAAAATATGAACAGCCAACTACATCATTCGCAGCGAGAGTTATAATTTTGCAACAGTCTTTTGTCAAAGTTGACAAGAGACTTACAAAATTTATAGCTTTCGCTGCAAATAATATATAGTTGTTCATACTTCACGAATTTTGCAGTAGTTAATCTTTTTTTTCCGTGTAAACTGATTTGGACAACAAAAGTCATTCTGCACAGAAAGTGAAGTAACTCTTTCGCGCGAAAAAAATTATTTTAACTGATAAGCAATGCAAGAATCTTCTCTTTGCCAGTGATAAGAAATTCAAAGGAAAGGGCAATAACTGACGTCAAACTGGCACGAATGATATATTAATTAACGTTTATTACTACGTTTCCTTTGGTTTAGGTCCTCTTCAAGTATATATGATAAGCAGTCCGGTAAACATTAATACAAAATTATAATATTAATTTCGACATAAATCGGTTGAGATTTAGGTAGACATGAAAGGCGTCTGTTGTTAATGACAGCGAAGAAAGGACAGATATTATCGAAGAACAGACAGCGAAGAAAGGATCAATGTTACGTAGTAATAAACGTTAATTAATATATCATTCGTGCTAGTTTGACGTCAGTTATTGCCCTTTCCTTTGAATTAACTGATAAGACTTATCTTTCACTGTTAGACCTTCTGTTTCGTGTACGAACTGTTTCTTTTTATAAAAATTTAGCAATTCTTTTTCGACAAAAGCCTGTCCTGATCAAATGAATATCAATCTAAGCATCTTGAATAGGTTTCCTCGTTCGTTCACGAAATTGCGTCTCTAACAATCTCTGAGTACGAGATAATACAATTAATGCCCAGTTCGCGTGCGTCGATCGCAGGTACGGAAATACGGCTTAATGCGGCCGGGGACCGCCATGATCTTTTCCCCTCCTCTCCTTTCCCGCCCCACGCGCCCTTTTTAATAAAAATATTTTTCCCCCTCAGCCCCATATCGCGGCCCTTTCCCCTACTCGGGAAAACCCGACTTCATCCCTCTCTCTCTCTCATTCTCTCGTTGACTCGCTCGATCGCTCGTATCACAGTGTTGGGGTGAACACGATTCGGGGTCCCCCTCTGCTGGAAGCACTTAGCGTGAAGGTATTTGTCTATCGAAAACTATACCCTCGTTGGTCGCGCTAAGGAATCTGTCCCCTTCGCACGCCCTTTTACGAGATTCTCTTGCGCAACGCACGAGAATTGAGCCGGTTACGCGGAGTGTTTGGTAGTTGGCGACACGTGTGCACACGATTTGTGGACACGGGGGAAAGGCAGAAATAAACTTCGAATTTATTTCGATAGCGTCTTTTCTCATCGATATATCATGGCGTTCGCGCTGTCGCGTTAAAAACGTACGACGCTACAAGGACTCGCAAGAGGATAAATAGAGAGGATGATAAGCTATTAATATTGGATACTTGAATTGTGTATAAGCTATTAATTTATAAATTGCTTAATCGCCTCTTCGTTCAACGTAGTATATTACGCAGGGAAGTTAAGTCACACATATCACGTTGTATTATCATATCAGTATGCAAACATCATTAATTATCGACTAAAAATACAAGTTTCTTTGACGATAAATCAAATAAATTGCCGTTTTATTTTTTTTTAAGAATGAACGAGGTAAACAACAACGTGTTATCTCTCAATTTAAATTTCGTATGTTGCGAAATTTCGAATTCCGAGACGAACGGAGCTTCCGCCCTAGACAAACCAGAGCGTTGCCCCCCGCAACCATTCTACATATCTTCGATCCACACTGTATAGGCGTGTGCATACGCATTATGCGTCGGGGATTCGGCTAGGGGGAAAGCGAAGGAGGGGAGAGGGTGGATTTTGTTTCACGGAGTGCGACACGATGTCGTCGACGCGATTAAACGATTGTAAAGCTTAACTTTCCCGACGACCTTCAGCAATCAATCGACTCTATTGTGGCCAATGTTACCTTCGGTACACTCTGTATACGCCTGCATATACAGTGCAGAGGCGCTCTCCCTCTTTTCCCTCCTTTGCCCTCCCTCTTTCTCTCTCTCGATCTATCTCTCGGAAGCTTATCTATCTTCACCACTCTATCTGTCCGTCTCTCTTCCTCTCTTCGCGGTCGGTACCCCGCTCGCGAGCCGCTGCCTCAGGGCGAGGGATAAGAGCATACCAGTGCTGTCGCCATTTGCAATATCACCCCGTTCCAAAGTTTCCCAAAGTATGGAGCACGAATTTTTTATTATAATTTTATTCTGTATTTAGTTTATAACAAAAGTACGATATTTAATTACTGTTTTTAATTACTAAAAAGAGATATTCGAAATCATAAATATGCAAACCAACGTCAATAAAAATGTATATATTTAAAAACAGAAAGTTTTTTATGTATATTAAAAATCTTTCAAAATATAATAATATTATATTAATAATGATATAATAATATTATTATAATATTAAAAAATATTAAAAATATTTAAAAAAAGACACTGTTAGCACTGTTATAAGATACTTTTTTGATATTGAAAGTACACCAACTATTACAAAATATTTTATTTTTCATGAACTTTTACAAATATATAATCCAAAGAATACTTGACTCTCTTCTTATTAAACAACATTACGTTATCTTTATTCCATTAAACCAATTTGTTTGTATCTGTGTGTGTAAGAGGAAGAGGAGGAATGAATCCAAAAATCCACCGCTTAAAAGAGTTAAGATACAATATCTACTACATATAATTTAAGATACTATTATACTTATAATTAAGCAATAAGAAAAAAATGTTCAAAATCAGAAGTTAATCTTAGACGAATGGATGAATACACTTGAAGAGTATCTAATCAAAAAGTGTACGATCGCGGTTTCTTCTTGCGTTACAAGGGCACGTCCGCTCGAGCCGCACCTGCGTCGCGATCCCGCGGAGCGGGGGCGGCGAGGACGACAGCGGTGGCGGCAGCGGTGGCGGCGGCGGCCGCGGCCGCGGCGGCGTAGAGGAAAGCAACGAGGAGGCACCGCCAGTAGCTCCCAGACAGTGACTCCGTGTGTAGCATGTAACCGGTGGGTGGCCTGCAACGCCCGCACCGTGTGTTATGTCATCGATAACAATCCCAGGACGCGGCGCTCCGAAATCGCACGGCGCGGACAGACGCGAGTGATCGAGGATAAAGTGGATACGCGGCGAATATTCCGCTGCGGCCGGAACGCACGGATTGCGAATCGCTTCGGTTGTTCGCCAAGTCGGGAGGAGCACCCCGATTCGACCTCCGCGGCTCCCTCGAACATCGCCCGGCGCGGCGATTACATTCCTCGTGGTGTGATTCCCTCACGGTTTTCTCGAAGGAAACACTCCGTGCTAGGCGAGAACCTATAGCCAGGCTATATACTGTAACGACGAGAAACTCGTCGGCCGCCCGAGCTCAGCGCCCAGCGTCGTCAGCGGTTGCGAGCTCGTGCGAGTCGACGCGCCACGGCAACGAACCTCGATGAGGAGGATTGACGCCCGTGTCGCTTTTGCGTATCCCTGTTCGGCGGCGCGACATCAGCCGTGTCACGGTTCAATAGCCGGATGAACGCCGGCGATTCCGTCAGCGTCAGCGGCGTCGACAGCGCGACCGAGCCCGGGATCGTACGAGCGGACGTCGACGAGCTCGCAGCCGCGTCGGAACGATAACGCCGGTGGCTGCGACATCCGCGCGCGACAGGACGCGCTTGGTCCCGGATCGGCGGCAGAAGCTTCGTTCCGGGTCGACAATGGCGCGGTGGCCTTGAGAATCGATCGCGCGGGAGCGAGTCGGGTGAACGGTCGGGGTTTCGGTCTGGCGCGATTGAATCCGCGCGATCCACGCGTCGCGCGATCGTTTCGCGCGCGCGCGCGCCTACCGGGTGTCTCCGGGCGTCTATGATGCGCGAAACGGTAACCGGGCGAACACCGGGTTGTGATCACGTCGAAGAGGTACGCTGCCGCGACGTGCAAAAATGCGAACGGAAATATGTGAACCACGAGACTAATTGTAAGTCATACACGTAGACAGGTCACGCGCGTGCACGGAGAATCGCGTGTCGCATTACGCGCTGGTGGCAATAATCCGATAACGGTCGCCGGAGTCATCGCCGAAGTCATTATCGATCGATCACCAGTCGGGAGACAAACCAGAAGCGATCCCGTCGGACGAGAGAGACAGAGTAATCCCCGTTCGTTGAATGGAGTAATGAGCGGGGCCCCTGCGCGGGGCACAGTGCCCCGTCGTCAAAGACGCCACCATCATCACCATCATCATCACCACCACCACCATCATCATCAGAAGAATCAGAAGCGCGTCCGGGAAGAAGCGCCGCGGGACGAGACGCTGGACGAGCCCGAGGAGAAGCGACCGAAGATCAACCCGATCTTCCTGTGGGCGTCGCAGCGTGAGCAGAGAATCGTCGAAGTGAGATGCGAGGACTACGACAAACGTAATCGCATCAAGCTCACCAAGACTGCGCAAGGATGGCGCTCGATACCGCGCACCACGTCCAACGTGTACACGATTGCCCTAGCCGCCGCTTGCAAGAAGACGGCGCCGGGCATGGCCGCCGACATGTCGCCGGCCTCCTCGGTTTCGTCCAACGACGAGAAGGAGAACGGCAAACGATGTCACCAAGAGCCGGCGAGCGCGACGGCGAGCTCCCTTCGATGCCATCCGCGAATGTATTCGTCCAACGGCAAGACGAACGGTTTGCTTACTGGCGAAGGCGCAGGCAGAAAGAAGCGAGGTTCGGCTTACGATGAAGAAACGAATCCTCGACGAGGATATTCCTCTTCCTTGGGAGCGCGCGATGAGGTTGACGATGACGACGGGGAGAAAAATGGCGAGGAGAGTGAGAATCGCGAGCAAAACAAGCTGAAGGATCGTCTGTCTAGCTTGAAGAATAAGGATAGGCAGAACGGCTGGATCAACCTGCAGCGATTGCAGATGGACAAGCTGTTTCAGCCGCGCGTCGTGTTGGAATTGTTACAGCTGTCGCAACTCCCCGAGAGCGCGCATCAAAATGTCGTTCGCCACACGACGAGAAATAAGGACACGACGGCGAATGAGGCGAAGCGGATAGAGGAAACTAACGAGCGGAACGAGGAGAACGCCGTGGTGGAAGAACATGAGGAGGAAAGAGATGAAGAAATGGAGGAGGAGGAAGAGCAGGAGGAGAGCGGCGAAAAATCGAATCAGATAAACAAGGCGGGTATTCAAGACATATTGAACATGATAGACGCCACGGCCTCGCCCGTTCTCGCCACTGATACTCCCAGCGCTGATCTGCCGGTGGACTCTACTAAGACTTACGAGGTCCTCGATGAGAAGCAATCCGCTGAGAGACAGCAGGTCAAGGACGCAAAATTCAACGATATGAAGGATCGAACGAGAAGTATATCCAGTTACGAGATTACCGAGGCCGTCGACCAAGACGGTGAGATCGACGATAAGCTGGAGGTGCACGAGGAAAAGATCCTGGAGGAAGATTATTGCTTGCAGGAGGAGATGGAAGACAAGAAGATCCGGATGGAGGACAACCTCGGGCCGCCTTCGCTGAAGAATAAGGCCGAGACTTCGGATTCTTGCAAAGTCGTCGAGGCTGATGGCGGTTTCGTCCTCGATCGACCGAAATGCGGCTTAGACTCCTCCGTCACGTGGCGGCCGAACGTATCGACCGAGGAAGAGGAAGCGCCGGACGAGCCCGGCGAGCCGTTGAAGCTCGATTACGACAGCTCGAAGATCCTCGACGCCCTGAGGAATACGCCAGGGCTCTCGGTGTCCGTCATGAGGAATCACACGTCTGAAATCGGTAAGAATCCGATCGTGCCGCCTGCGAGACCACCCTCAAAAGCGTCCTCATCAAGCAGATCACCAGATTCTCAGGCTGAATGTGTCGAGAAGCTGCTGAAGAACGCAAACGACTTTAGTCGCGACGGCTCACCTCGCAATCTGCCAGGTCTATCGATCGTTATACCCAGCTACCGCTACAAAAGTGTCTCCGGCCAGCTAACAGTCTCGCCGAACACGAAGCAACGTGTCGAGTCGCCCGAAAGCACCGTTAGTTTCAACAACAAGGTCGCCGATGTGTACTCGGAGGAAATGAAGGTGGACGGCTTTCCCCATGAAGAAGACGGAGACGAGGAAGAAGATGAGGACGACTGCGACTCGCAAGTTCTGGAAGATCTTAGACAGCAAAAGGATTCGCTGGCATACGACGGCATCGACGTTGATTACTATAACGGGCACGGTATCAGAAGCAATCAGGAGGATCGCAAAACCCCGTTGGAGAATGTGAAGAGCGATCACGCCTGGACCGGCTCTGGTAGAAACAGCGAGGCGCAGGCCAAAGGTAAATATCAAGATCTCGAGCACTTTGACGAGCAGGTCTTGGAGGAACTGCGATCTCGCGGTACCGTGGTCTCACCACAGCCCAGTGGAATTCCCTGTTCTCCCGCATCCAGGAGACCGTCATCGGCATATCTCGAGAGGTTACTCCCTAGTCCGCCATGTTCGGTGTCCTGCTCAGAGGACGCCAAGAGCGAACTGACGTTAAAGAGCATCTTGGCTTCGTCTAGCTGCGCGGACTATGAGAGAACGAAGGAGGGAGTGCCGATCCGGTCCGAACAAAGCATCGATCAGCTTATTTCTCGACCTGTGCACTCAAGCATCGATAGGAATGCGAGAAGGACTAATCACCGCAGCTTCCAGGAACGTCTGAACGTTCATAATCAGGAGGCGAGAAACTCCGGCAGGCCAATGTCCAGCGGCGACATCCATAGTACTTTTTACGCGACAATAGAACGCGCCGCGCCCAAAAGACCGATGTCTGCCGAGTGGCAACCAACGAATGGGCAACGGCAAAAGAACCAAGCCGCCTATTACCAAAAAACCGTCAGTAAAACGAGGGGCCATTTTACCGATCAAGATCAGATCACTTGTTCCACGTCCAGCAGCACGGACAAATTCTTGGATCCGGCCAGACAGCTCCGCGAACTGATCGAGACTGTCGGCCACCTGATTCCCGATCCTCTTCTAGTACCTCGCGACTATTTGCCAGGCCTGGCTGCCGCGCCGGCGACAGAAATACCGAAATTACTGGCCAGCAGGCCCGAACTCAGGCTGCCCGAAGCCCTCACCAAGCCCGATCTTCTCCGGGATCCCGATCTGCTCGTGATATCGCTGGCACATCTGCAGCATGTGCTGGACCATGGTGAAGGCCCGGTCTCCAGGTCGCGACACTCGCCACCGCAGCAACCTAAAGTCACTGTTAACGGCGCCGTTAACAAAGGATCGTCTGGTTCGGCGAACGGCAATAGCGTGAGAGGCAGCGGACTGACCGGCACCATTGTCGCTGGCAGGCCCAAACTCAGCTGCAAGCCGATCTGCACACTGATGCCGATGCAGCCCATAGACCTATCGAACGGTGGCCGGTCGCGCATCAATCCCTATTCGCCCTTGCTCAGAGTGCGCAGTGGACTGCTCAAGCAGGAGCCGGAAGTGAGCTCTACCGCGAGCTCACCGGACGAATCGCAGCTATGGCATCCGTTGTTCGGCAGGTAAATATTAATCCTCACGTTTGCCTTTTATTCGTCTTCCACCTCGCACCATTTCAAGCTTCTCTTACTGATTCACGTAATGGCTCTATTGAGCGAGTGAGAAAAAAGCGAAATAATTGAGCGTGCAAGTAGCACCGTTAGAAAATAAAATATAAAAATATAAAAAAAGCTTAAATTTCATTTAAAAAGTACAGAAATTGAACTCTAAGTATTTCGACGTAAAGCTAATTTGCTTCAACATAATTTTTATGAGAAAGTATCTTGTTGAAATATTTTTTTACAATTCTCAAATGTTTCATGTAAGTTAAAATTGCTCACATGATTTGTTCATTTGAAAAATAAATTTCTCTAGAATTACAACTAATTTTGATAAAATCCATATTAAAATTAATACGTTCAATACGAATCACGTATCATTATCTTTATATTCTTTCGAAATAAACAATTCAATTAGTAATGCTAGAAAATTACGAATGATGAACTTGAGATTGTCGAGGATAGTCGGAATGGAGTCGATCGATAGCGAATGTTTATTACACATTTTTTTCGCTGAGTTATCTAATCATATAAATTACACTGGCGTAGTATATTTGATATAATCAAACGTTCACTCAGAGCGCAATATATGCCCGATTAAACGCACGGAGGACTAGAGCGAGCGAACGGCACCTCGGATATATTTAGAGCGAAAGAGGTGAACGAGGAAATATAAGAGAAAAAAATGAACAAAAAAAATAACACCGATGCTTCGCGTGCAAATAGCTTGGCCCTAATAACGATCGTGACAAACCGGGGGATAAGAAAACAATGTACTGCCAATTCCATCGAGTGGGCACGAAGGTGAAAGACGAGTAAGAGATACATGACAGAGCACGATGACATTGAAAGAAAATCGACGTCAAAGCTGCGACACGATCAAAGGAAGTATGAGGTTGATCCCTTCCGTGTCTGTTATCGACACGCGATGACATATTCGCACGTATATGAAATATGTCTCTATTTGACATTTATTTATCATTTATTCCCCGGTTATTACGACCCCGGTCTGTACGTTCCGAGAGATTCGTCGTGTCTTTATGCATACAAATTGCGGGGCGAGAAACTGCTGCTTCGCGATTCCGTTTGACTCGCGGACTTGGGATCACAAGGTGGAATCGACGATTCGCCGATGGTGAATGTCGTCGATGCGATGGAGTTTATTTGCATTTTAATACTGACGTACATCGCTACCGCGACGTGACTAGCAAATTCCATCGCACTCGGGTTTGCAAGTCTTGCCACTCGGGCTTATAACGAGCCGATCGTACACATCGACATTAAATATTTAAATTAGATTGAATGCCCGTGCGAGACAGGCGCCTTGGTACGCCTCCTACGTCGAGCATGACCTACTATACCTCCCCCGCGGAGGCGTGAGAGGAAGGATTGATGACCGTCGTTAGACATAATTGGTAACGAAAATAAGTATAGACGCGCCTTGTAAGAAAAAGAAATCACGAGACGCTATAATAAAGCTTCAAGCGAAGCCTCGTTTCGTTTTTTTTACTTGTCGTTTGTTTTCGAGATTTTTTTATCTTCATGTCTACAGAATTATAAAGTTTTACATCGCACCCTCTCGTCTCGTCTTCAAGTACAGCTTAGAATAGAATTCCCGAAATGTGTACACAAATTTTTGGCAGCGCTCGCTCGAAATACGCAGTTCGTTTTACAGAGGAGATCTCGATCGATCAATGACGAAGAAAATCGTCTAAGCCTCTCGATCCTATAGCGAGCACTCGGCCGCTAATTGGCAATCGAGACTTTTCTAATTAGGACCGCCTGCTCGGGTGCATGATCGGCTGCATTGGCACAATGCGAAACTGGGTCGTGTCAACGCTTCTCGTCCTACGTTCGTTTGTCTAATTCGCTAACTCGACATCGACGACGACGTCAATGGCGACGACAAAAAAGCGTCATTGCGCAAGTCGGCATATTTAGGATTCATAGACTCTGGTATAGATCCGCTAAACCGATAAGAATACATGGATAGAAAGGATAAGGTTATTATATACATAAGGTTATCCAGCTAACATGCTAATTCTTTTCACCAGTCACGTCAAGAAGGACGTTGTTATTGGTGAACGATCACTTCATTTGCTATGTTTAAGCTGCTGGCACGCTTGGAAGCTGAATGATCAATAAATCAGCCTTGGATTAATTTGATTAGTATAAACTATGACTTTCTCACTTGTCCTTCGAATGACGTCTAAATTATGTGTGACAGAATAACAAGTTTGTTTACTTTCTCCCATTGAAAAAAAAATACAGTATATGTCACGTTGTACAAAGTTTGCTGTTAATTCTCAGTATCATCAAAAATAGATATCTATATCCATATTACATAAAAACATATTTTTCAACGTGAAAATAAATATTTTAAATTTATATTCATTTGGAAATTTTCACTGATAAACAATTTAGATTAGTAAGCAAAGTAAGATGCAAGCTGGTGATGCCGACGGAAAAGTTTGCATTTTTTGTAATGTTACACCAATCGGTGTCCGCAAGTTATCGATCGCCAAGGAGAGTAGCTTGCACTAAATCTCCTCCGTGTCTCGTTAATGAAACACAAGGGACAAAAGGACTTCGCTGGCAATTAATAGACGCGGGTCTCCTAGAAGGGACAAAGGGAGGTCGGCCGGAAAGTCCCGATTTCTCGCGGCATCGGGATTACACGGTGCTTGATCTGCACGACGTAAACACGAGCACCAGCGCTACGTACGCATATGCACGGCCTCGAAAGGCGCGGATCCCGAACGTCCTTTCGCCACGACGGAGCACTTGTGTAAATAGCATTAGGATGCTACTTTGCGCCGACGAGCGCACGGACGGCTTTAATGAGAGGGAGAGGCATTAGAGGAGGGCTCTCGTCGTCGTCGTTGTGTGACGTCGACACGAACATTCATCGATCGTGCATGGGGAATTCAAAAGCGCGGAGGGTCGCGGAGAGGAGGAGGGAAACGCCGGACAGGAAGCAAAAATTTCACTGGGGCTTAACCCTCTCGCGAGCGAAGGGCGAACGGGCGGTCGGAGGGAAACAGAGTGGGAGAAATCAATTTGTTATTCCGGCGTAACGATCTCGCCGCGAGAATAGAATCCTATATTTCTGATATTTCGAAAGATTCATACTTGAATTACGATTAAATTTCAATTTGCAGTTCAAGTTTTAAGTTTCTCTGAACAACATGTTTTAGTTCCAAAAATATAAATGAGAGAGATAGACAGAGAGAAAGTATATGTATGTGAGAAACGTGGTGAAAAAAACAACGTTATTTGCGTAAGCCAAAAAATGATACCTTATCTTCGAAATGAGGCTACATTGAGCACATCATGTAACGACAATATTTTTCCCATTATTTGCTCCTAAGACGGTGCTTCTTGCATAATTTTCTTGCACAATCGCATCATTCCTTGTACGGCAAACGTCGTAAAAATAATGTCCCCGAGTATCGCTCCGATTAGTATTCGTCGTGCGACTTTGTAAATCAACAGGATGTACATCACCCGTTGATAAGACTTTCTGCGTGTGTTGCAAAAACCGAGTCGTGCAAAGTCGAGTAATCAAGTGATAATTAAAAAAAAAAAGTAGACGACTTTTGTATCGTTCTCGATGATGTAACGATAAATCAATACGCAGGAAACAGCGAGAGGGGTCGCACATCACCCCCGTCCTCGTAATTAATTCACATGTCGGTACATACAATAAACCATAAGCAATCCGGATAAGCGTAATGGTATATCGACTACCATAATGCTATAGTAATGGCGAGGTTGCGTTCAAATCACCGAAGAAAGCATCAACTATTTATATACACAATGGATAGATCTATATGTAAATTACACGAATATTTTAAATATTCGTTCTGAACCCGGATACAATGTTGCAGTTAAATTTTCCAACGATATAAATGCTCCATCGAGTTCGGATGCTTTTTTCGAAGATTCGTAGAATTCGGTTCCGATCTCAAAGGTCGAGATGATTAATAGATTTCGCGCGCATCCGCTTGTAACTATGATAGCTGGCGATATTTTCTTGCGGAGTATTGCGCGCTCCTGTGCCCGATTCCATCCTACTCTACGATGGAATCCGAGGAGATCTCCCGCCATAGAATTGGATCGGCAGGGACGTAGCTGTCGATGAGAGGACGAGCGAATCCGAGGGTCGGTTACGAGATTTACGAGATGTCCGGTTCGGGATCGGCCGACGCTCGCCGGCCCTGAAGACTCACCTCGCCCACGTCCACGCCCACGTTCCCGTCGCAAAGAGAGGAAGAAACAGCATGAGAAAGGGAGACAGGATCGGGAAACGAATGTAGAGAAGGAGAGAGAGCGAGAGAGAGAGAGAGAAGGAAAGGGATTAAGGAACGAGCGAAAGAGAGGACTTAAAGTTAGAGGAAGAAAAAGTCAAGGGACGGCTCTTCTCGTTCTCGTCTCTCTTTTTTTTTCTGTCCCTCTTCCTCTTCGCTCTTACTCTCTTCAGTTTCTCGATACGATAACGTTGTCTTTCTTTATCCTTTCCTCGTTCGCTGTCTCTCTTCGTTCTTTCTCCCTGTTTTCTTCCCTATTTCTACCCACCTCGATCGTCATTATCTCACTTTCGCCAACTCGCTTCCTCCATCCATTTCTCTTATTGCCTGGCTCACCGTTGCTCGTGTCTAGCGACAACTCGCTTCGAACATTCGCGAATGCCCGAGTTGTGGTGTCGCTTATAAAGTCGCCTGTGTCAGTGACGAGCATTGCGACACAGTGATCGAGCCTAGGGGTCATTGGTCCCCTGGGACTGCCACAGGCAGACCCCTTCTCTACTATCTCTTTGCCGCTCTGCATCTCCCCGCCAACGCCAGCCATACGTAGGTATATCGCCAATGTGAACGCCCCTTTAAAAGCGGATCGATGATCACTAGGAAGCGTGTATATACATCGCAGTTCGTACGAAAGGGTGATAGTATTAAATTTTGGAAGCCATTTTAGGATAGTTTACAAGACAAAATTCAATCCTCGTTAAGAAGAGACAATTAAAAATGTATCGTACAACGGGATGAATGAGAAAAGCAGATTTTTCGTGACTAAAAGAGAAAAAAAGATCACAATTTATACCCGTATACGGCGATGCATATTTGACAAGTATCGACTATTCGTGAGGTAAATACTATCGAAATACTACCGAGGAATGTACCCCGGTAAAATGAAATGACTATACTTCCTAAAAAAAGAACTCAACTTATAACACGACTATTCGCAGAAAGTAGAATTGCAACAATTGCGCAACATCGATAACTTCGGGAGAAAGTTTGCCGCCAAGTTCCATCGCTTCTGAGGAACAGGACGCGGAACGAGAGAACTCGAGACTGAAAGTAACGACGGTCGGATGAACTCGGTCGGATGGTAAACTCGATGCAATCTAAATTCGTTCGACGGGACTCAGGGATTGTAGCTCGGGAGTACGTCACGTCGCGCGCATATAGGATAAGTGACTTAGAAAGATAAACCAGGTAGACGAAATGGAAATCTATGCGAGGAGAGCGCAAAATCGATCGGCGTTTACCCGGTCAACGGTCTTTCGCTAAAGAGTTCTGCTGTTCGAGAGTGCACGTTCGATGTACTATTCATTAATGGTGTACACTCACGGCTGCTTCTATCTTTTATTTAAGCACCGGAGGGAACGGTCGTCCGCTTCTAAGTTTTATAAGAGAAATATGTTGTATACATTTAATACTTGTCGCGGCTCGGCATCAGACATTCACGCGTGGCTGCTAAATAATAAAAATAGAAAATCAGGCAACGATCGTCGGGTTGATGACGCCAACGTTGTCACGCGACCTTGAAGTATTTACGCAACAAGGGAGCAAAGGCGGAACGAGAATACGCATGCAACAACACGCCACGTGCCATCGCTCCTTACGGCGCAGAGATTCGTACTTCATTAGCACACGGCCGCTCTCGCGGATCGATGCACGCACACTCCCACAACGCGAACAATGGCCCGTGTTCTTTGTGTTCATTCGGCGCTAAATGCGTCCCTCTAATGCCGAGCATATGCGAGAATTGCGAGTGCAAGCACGAGAAAATCAGATACAGTGAGCGTCAAACATGGCATCGCGAATGCGTGATTAGCCATGAATTATTTTCTTGTTCTGTTTATAGATTAAATCTGAAATATCAGATTTAAAATGTCTAAAATTATTCAGATTAAAGCTGATAACACACACACTTTCCATAACAGTAGCCGTAAGGCCGGTAAAGGCCCGTCTACAATGGCAGTAAGCAGTAGAGAGTAAGGAGTAAGAAGTAAGGAGTACGAAATGGGATTTTCATTACTGCCGGTTTTTAATTTGTCAAATCTTAAGCCTTCGGCACACGATACGATTTTTCGTACTGGATTGCTTACGTGAGCCAATTAGGATTAAGCTTTAAGTCACTTTATCTAAAATTCTGCATCCTTATTGGCTCACGTAAGCAATCCAGTACGAAAAACCGTACCGTGTGCCGTTGGCTTTACTCCTGCGTCTGCGTTTACAATTGCCTCTTGACCAATCAGAAGGAAGCTGCTGGCGATCTGATTGGTCAAGAGACAATCGTAAACGCAAACGCAAACGCAATCGCCAATCGCTAGTGTGATTCGGGCATAAGGCCGAGTCGAGCAACGTGATTGGTCAAAACCTTTACGGTGCTTAAACGTGTTTAAAACCACCATAGCGCTGGAAAGAAACATGTCTCCGATTCTTTCCGACAATTCGTAAGATGTCGATAATTAAAGTCTGTTCGATAATTAAAATCGCATCAACGTTTATTCCGTGGCGAACATGCGCACGCGACATATTGCAGTCCCCTTTTTCACAGATTTCAGTTTCGCCATAGAACGGCTGACGTGGAATCTTTCGCGGATCGATGTCTATGTATAGCCGGCGCAAAGTATGGTTGTAGATACGAGATGAACTATTTCGGCTCACCTTCGGTATCGGGTGCGTTTTATTACCGTTACATGCGATTATTAGCTTTGCGAATAATCATTTTTTTTAACTTTAAAACTTCTCTTTGCCAGTGAATAAGAATAAACAGATTGAAATTTTTTATTCGTCTGGTCAAATTTATTAATTGTTAACTAACATGACATTTCGACCTCAGATTTGGGTCCTTATCAACTGGTCTACGTATAACTGTAGATTAAGGTGGTTCTTATTTATACTACATCGAAATTAAAAAAAAAAATTTTTTTGTCTCACCCCTTAAAATTCCATTTTATGAAAAAATAATTTCTATAAAAGTTTATTTCAATCGGATAACGGGAAAGAGTGCCGAAGAGCGTCTAAATGTTCTAAAATAAGGATTTAATTCTTATTTAAATTTAGACGCTCTTCGGCACTCTTTCCCGTTATCCGATTGAAATAAACTTTTATAGGAATTATTTTTTCATAAAATGGAACCATTTTAAGGGATGAGACAAAAAAAATTTTTTTTTAATTTTTGATGTAGTATAAATAAGAACCACCCTACTGTAGATGGAAGGCGTTAATATCTGTCTTGTTGACATTGCGCCCAAACAAGACCCAAATCTGAGGTCGAAACGTGTTAATTAACGATGAAAAATTTCAATCTAATCATTTTTTTGTTTTAACCGTCCGTCGAGTAAGACTGAGGGAAGCTTGTCCCCCTATATAGATTCACTCCGATGAGAAACTCATGTCTAATCGAAGGTCGAGAATTGCACGAATGGCGTGTGTCGCTTGAACAACTGATCGTGACGACCAGGTGAAGATTCGGCCGCCTTGGCAACGCGAGCTCGATTTTTACGCACGCAAACGGACACGAGCGAACTCGTAGAAAAAACAAAACGAACGTGTCTTATCATCCACTGCCTTTTTCTTTCACTCGCATCGTCATTGCATCAACCATCGCGCGATCGATGAAAGTAAAAGAAATGAAATGAACGAGAAGGGGATTGTAAAGCGAGGAAAGAATATTGAAGACAGTGCGCTTGATCGTCGGCGACGCGGATCGTTTCATTAGAAAAAAAGTGTATTGCCTGATGTAGAGCCAAAGGGGATTTCGTTCGTCCCTTATGGGAAACATCGTGCGCTTAAATGCGACGAACAATTTACGTAGAAAAGTCCCCGTATTTCTAAGTAAAGATAATATAGCATTCGCGCTATGTATCTACATTAAATCCGTTTTACAAAATTCTCAGAAGCAACCAGGTTTTTCAAAATACGACAGGTCCCGGGGTCACCTCTTTTCTATGCTCATAATACATAGTATGCGTCACGCATGTGCCGATAATGAAATTAAATCGAATTATACAAAAGATCGATTGACCTTCATGATTGACACTGAATTGCTGAATAATATGTGAAAAGTGATTTGCAAACAAGGGTGGTTGATATCCACGTGTGACTTGTGGCCACGTGGCTTTTCTTATGTCGCCCGCACGTATTCACCAGCCTTTGTATTAAGATTCACGAGGCAGTCGGCACCACCGTGAAGCCACATCGCCTCATCCTCACCCATCCTCCGATCGATGTGTATTCGACACGTATACGCACGTGCACATGCATGCGTGTTTACGTATGTGTGCACGTACATGAGCACGTGGGCGACTCTGTGGAAGGATGACTATGTTAGGCTCACTTTGACGACTAGTGACGTAGCAAGAGAGAGGAAAAGAGAGAAACGATGGTGAGGAAGAGATGGAGAGAAATGGGATGCTAAAGGAAAGCAAAGGAAGAAAACAGAGAGAGAGAGAGAGAACCACGTAATCTGCGCACGTGCGAACCGAGAGCACCTCGATCGATCGTCCTCGTCGCTGCAGAGTCGTTATGAGCTGAGTGCCGGTAGTGTCGCGGTTCATACTAGGATACGTACTACAGCATGAAGACTAGCGAGGACTATACATACTCGGTGCTTTCGAGTTCGTGAACTAAAAGAATACGACAAGATTTTTCTTCTTGCTCTCGAAGTTTATGGTCTCGAAAATGATGATAATTCTAATGCAAAAGTTTAATTCAAATTTTTAGCACAATTACTTGATCGGATAGTTGAAGAATATTTAGAAATTATCAATATATATTTAATACTTATTATATTATAATATCTTCTTCTTCTTCTTAGTTTAGGGCTTTGCCCTGTTATATTCCACTTATGCCTCTTCGAGGCCACAATGGTAGTTCTATGAACATTCCTCTTTTTTTTACAATAGGCAGGTTGCTAGCCTCACCTATTTTTGTCGTTGTCTTTTCTAAGAGAGGCGATCGAATAAATAATATGTTATAATTAATAAAATATTGAGTATGATGTATAAATATATATTATATATAATATTTTATATATACGTACATATACAATACATATATATTAATTTTTATTATATACAATAAATATTAAATATATTTTTTTATACATGAATGTGATACATATATATTATTTTTGTTTAATTTGCTTCTTCAAGTTTGTATAGACGTAGAATCTCTCTTGGATATTAAAAGCAAATATTACCCGCAGCATGAAATAATTTAGACAATACTGTACGTTCCTTTCAAAGCGACCCACATTTTACCTCGCACGACTGAACGGTGGCTTAGCTGGAAAGACGATCAGTGACACGAGAAAAAGTACTTAGCTTATCAACAGATGACCTCAATAAGCACCTAACCTCGATTAATCGCAACCAAAAATGGAAAAACAATTTAAACAGTTAAATAAATAGAACTAGTATTATCTCTTATCGTATCTGAAGTGGGTTATTTGTGCTACAAAAATTGAAAAATTACAACTTCTACAATTTCCATAACGTAATAAATGTTATTATAATAAATATTACAAATATTAAATTATAAAAAAGAAAAATATAAAAACACATAATTATACGATGTTACATTACGTGGGAAGCCATAAAAAGTCTGTCTTTATTTCGCTCTTCCAGTTATAATCCAGTTATTTGATGTATATGAGATTTATATGTATGATATAAATATAATTTAACTTATGTACTGAAATAATTTGATCTTTTTTTATCACTGGTACAAGTAAACAACTCGTTTAATTCACGCTCTACGATAAACGGTGGAGTAGGAAAAGTCTTCCAATAATGTAAACAGATAATTCATCAATTGACGAATGTCTTTGAACCTCGTGTTAAGTGATTAGGAATTTATATCGGCAAGACAAAAGTTTCCTGTCGAAAGTTCCCCTTGTACTGTAATCAAGCCCTCACCCTGACGTTTTTAGGATAAATGCCACAAAGTTTTCGCCCGACATTCGCACATCAGAAATACCTTACCTCTAAGTCCTCATCAAAATTTCAACACGACATTCACGCGGTCGCAAACATTCTATGTACATATTTCTCTCATGCGCGCGCGCACGCAAACTTTTCCAAATTAAGTTCGGAAGTTCCTTTCAGACTGAACACTGAGTTCCGTGGGTGTACAAACTTTTGCGAGACTTTTTGAGATACGCAAATCGGGAGAAATTATTAAGCAATCTTATGTTTACTTCGCTGAGAGCCTATTTCTTACAAAGGCGAAGCTCCAGCTGAGAAAACTACATTAACCTCGATTCCTGCATAGAATTTGGAATTTATGTCACACAGGAACAACGTATTCCGCGAGAGGTTGGGAATTTCAAATAGATTATGCTGAATAATCTACAGTGTACTTTGTAATATGTCGGACAATATGGAAAAAAATTCTCAAGTACACAAAGTAAAATGAAATGTAAAATATGGACTACAAGATTATGCTAGATTTTCATAATATTTTATATCTTTCTCCAATAGCAACATCATAAATATTACTTATAACTTAATGATGATATTCGCTTTATTAAAGCGCTATATTAAAGCGAATTAAGTTTCACACGTGACCGACATGAAAGATCAGATTTCCGCAAATTTAATGCGGCGTGAGATTACAGAATTATATGGGTTTGCTGTAATTTTTGCTCCTCTATCATAATTAAGTCCGTAGATAATAAGAGACTACCGAGCTGATCGGAGATGATAATTGGAATATTTATTTCAGTTTTTCGACACGCTTTACGTATAAAATCGATGTTTCCTGATAAAAGAAACCGGTGAGTTCCTCCTTAAGGGCATTACAGTTCAATATTGATGAACGCTTATATTTCATGAGTGCATTCTTAATTGTCATGCTTATAAAAGAACAAAAGAGGTCACTTCAGGCAAGCAAAGTTTAATCGGAGACGCCGCATTAATGACAAAGCCGACCAATCGTAAATGCAAAATTAAAAAATTCTATACGTGATATGCATACTCGTCTACTTGACATATTCGATATTCGTTGAACGTATTAAGATTTAAATATATCATTGAACACATGCATATAGAACAGAATAAGCGATCGATACGGCGCGTACGAGAGTCATAATTTGCAAGGACAAAAGAGAAAAAAGAAACAATCAATAATCAACATAGCCGGCCGTGATGTCTTCTTTATCGCAAAAAAAAGAAAAAACACTCAAGAAGTCACTCCTCGCACGAATTTTATTCGTACCCGATGACGTTTTTACGACAGTAATTCAGTCGATACCGAACTCATTCACCCCTATCCGTGCATTTGAAGGAAAGGACGAAAGAGAGAGAGAGAGAGATGTGTATGTGTGTGAGAGAGAGAGAGAGAGAGAGAGAATCCCTCCTGCGTGTCGGATATAAAGTTCGAAGTTCTGGAGCGCCTTCGATCGGGAAAATTCATATTTCATATGTCATTCGTCGTACCCGTTTCAGAGAGAAAGACAAGACGGGACCGACCGAGTCGTTCACGGCGCCTCTGAAACTCGGCCATCTATATTTCAAATCATGGAGCGGAGCGAACAGCGGATAGATTATCGTCGTTGAATTTGCGCGAGGAGAGCGTCTCCTCACCGTCTCGTTATACAAGGAGAAGTCGCCGGCGAGTCAGACACAAAAAAGTTTCGCTCGAAGGGGGAGAGAACAGCTCGCGAGAGACGCTTCGCGCTTTGTGCGCACAATTTTCAGCCTGTCCGTATGAACCCTCCCTTGCGCGTCGTTTAAATCGCCGGGATTACGAACAATCGTACCGTGACCGTTAATTACGACGAGCATATCTCGAGCGTTATCTTTCTTCCCTCCCGCAGATAGGTTTGTGCGCACAAACTTTTTCGCGTGAAACCTTAAATCTCGCCCGAAAAACATGGAGACAGGGGGTGAACTGGTGAATACCACCGATCCTCCTGTCACCGACCCTACGTTCGTAACGTCGTGTTGGCAAGTGTAGACTACCGTTTCTCGTAAATATTTCGCGATTGCGGTAAAAATGTGTCTCGAAAGAAAAGTGACTATTAACCCCTCTGCGGTTTAACCCGAGTCTGACTCGGGGTACATAGGTAACATTTTCTTTCATAACTTAAGACATGAATAGAAACATGAACCAAGGTGTAAATTAAAACTAAGGAATTGTAGTTTTCAGTAATTAGTTATACTAATGGTAAAAATTACTATTTGCAAAGTTGTGCTTGTCTAAAAATTGTAAAAAAATATGAGTTTTTAAAAGGTACAAAAAAATGTAAAAAAGCAGTTATATTAGTTATATATATTAACTAAAAATGATATTTTGGAATATTTTATTTTTTTTTACACAATTTAACAAGTAATTACAAATTTAAAAAAATTACAATTATTATAGTTTATAGTGAAAACATATTTCTATCAAAACATTCTCAAAAATTTATAGAAACTGAGTTTCACGCAAATAAACACGTATTTTAAGATTTATAATTTTTTTTTTTAAATCCGCCTTTTTCAATCCGCCATTTTGAATTTTTGTAATTTTGATCACAAATTTGAAATTAGCACCACCAAAACCTATTATATTGTATAACCTGAAAGTAAATATTTTTCTTTGCGGGAAAAATTTAATCATTTTGATACGATTTCTGTCATTAAAAAGAGCCGCAAGAGGGTTAAAGAAAGGCTGTGTAATTATTTCTCGACGCCGTGAGAGAGGCTTGCACAGTTCGGAAGGAGAGCGCGCGGTTCATCGTCTCTCGGCAGCGTGAACGGAAGACGAAGCCTCTCTCCCTTATCTCTTCAAGCCGTTTTGTGTTTCTTTCGTTTCTTTTACCTCGTGAGAATGCGCCATATGCCAATGGCCGGGGAGACGAGCGACTTCCAGGGTCGAGGTTGCGTGCGAGTAATTGTCCCGATTACCTTTGCTCATTGTTGCATTATCATGTAGGAAAAGTGCTCTTAATTAAGCGGTGCGTCCTAATTGATCTCTCCCGACGACGCGTGCACGCCGCGTCCAGCCGTGATAACAGTTGCTGCTAAACGGGGGATTGTGGCGATATCGCACTCGCGAGCACAACAAATTGCGGCGTACACATTGAAATTTAATAGACTTGAACAACTGTTCGAGCCAACTGCGCGCCTCTTTAAAAATCTATTTTTTAAACTGCTTACGAGAATTATATGGAACTGTGTGCGCGGCTGTCAGCCGTCTCTCGCGTATGACAGTAATGGCTAGGAAATTTCCACAGAATCGACAGTAAAGTGTATTGTCGCGAGAAAAATTATTTCTCGAGAAATTACATCTCTGGAATAATTAGAACCTTTATTTTTTAAAGCAAGAAATCATTAGTTTTTTATAATCATATTTGCCATACACAGAGAGTCGTAGAAATGTGAATTGTGATGTTCCTAAACAAGTTCTATTCAATCGTTGTTATCAGTGATGTATTGACGTAATCGCGTTTCAACAAAAATACAGATATATCCATCTCTAAATTACGCAGCCGGATAATAATTGGCGCTGGACCACCGGCACGAATTTTACATTCCGTTGTAATTACTAATCCGTAATTACAACGGCCCGTAATCTCACTCACGTGGACATCGTGACGCTCGTACTGGATAACCACTCGACGGTATTCGTTATTTTTGTAGCGACGCGCGTGTCTATTATGCGCAGAGAGAAAGATTGATCGAGACATGACGGTGACGTCGCATCTCGCATCTCTCTTTCAAAGTTCTTTCGTCGCTTCCAAGAAAAACGCTATGTACGCCCGCGTTATCCTCGTGAATATCAAAACCTCGCGAAGGTATGCGCATAATTCCGTGCATTCCGTGGTTTCGTAACTGATTTTATAAAGAAGAAATGCACCGAGCACGTGCGCGTCCGAAGGAAAAAACGTCGGAGGAAACGATCCGAATCTGGTCCGTTATCTGCGATGAACTAGACGTGTTGTTTACTCAATGAGAAATAACAAAAATAGTGCTGTTATGCATTAAAATTATTCATTTTTGCGCCTTATTTTATCCTCTCTTAGGTATGAGTTTTTGCATCTTTTTTTACCTTAGGTATGAGTTTTTGCATCTTTTTTTACCTTCCATTGTTTATACACACTTTTTATATTTTTATCTTCCATCGCATTTTTTATACCTCAATAATATACTTAATTTTCTAATTTCAATGATAACTATGACGTTATAAAAGTACATAAACATAATTTTTTACAACGCGTATATTATGTTCCATCATACTATACGACAAATCCATGCATCAATATTCATCGATGAGAGTAATAAAATGCAGTTTGTTTCTTATGTGCAGCCAGAAGAGGCAACAGCAGCAGCAACACCAGCAGCACCACCAGCAGCAGCAGCAACAGCAACAGCAGCAACATCAGCTGCCACAATCGCAGCTACAGCAGCAGCAGCAGCAGCAACACGGCTCCTGGCACAGGACCACTCTCACCTCTTGACCACTCTCATTGTGACCTTGACCCTGACTGCGAGTCCAACGATTCTGAAAGGCTGAAGAAGAAAAGAAAGGAACGCCGCGACGCCACTTCTTACGCGGTTTCGGCTACTCGCCGAAGGTTACTCACGCAGCGAGGCGGAGAAATGCGGATGAAGAAACGCCGGCTGGCGAAGACTTTTCGCAGAATGACCGGCTGCACGACACCCACAGAAGCGTGTCCTTCCCCTTCGCGGTGGTGTAGTCGAAGCGGTCGAATCGATTCCGTTCGTACATTTGATCTTAACCCGTCGTTAGTGGCCCGTTATTAAACATCGCGTTTGAAGTTATTGTGCAAAATTATCCATGGAAAACAATAATTTCAGAATCTGTACTTTGTCGAGAATAATTTTGTATTTAGGATCATTAAGGCCATGGTAATTTTTTACGCATGTCACTAGTAAGAATGAAGAATGAAATAAAATATTATATATACGCGAGCGAGACTGACGGCGTCGTTAAAAGATTAATTACGGCACGTAATCTTAGTAAACTCAATGAACATTCGTAAATTATATATAAAGGCGTAAATCATGTGATAAAATCATATGCGAATGTAGGCGATAATTTATTAGAGTAGATTAGAGGTAATATATATTTTTTGGCTGAAGAACTCGGCAAACTTCTTAGACGAGTTCACAGGTCGAAGATATATTTTTCTGTTGGACTTTTTGTACTGACAAAAAGATGTATTCTCATATCTATGCAGAATTAATGCCAAGTCATAATAGGATCAGCAAGAAAAAAAATGTATACATGCAATGTATGTGTACACATGAATTGTACACACCAAACGTGTGCGAGTGTGTACAAATTGTGTAAAAAATTATGCAGTAAAAATTAATTATAAAGTTATAGGTCAGAATATCAATACATGTAATTACAGTGGAAACGAAAAAAGTATCTCGTTGATATGGACTCGTTGATGTGATGTTTTGTAAGACTACACCACTGCTTCTATAGTATAAACTCCGCGGTTTTCTCTCTCATCGTCACAACTCTGTAAAAAGACTCTTGATACAAGTGCAATGACAAGCGAACGCCGTGATGAGGCTTCTCTGTTTCGTACATGTTATTTGTTTCAATAATAAAACTAAAGTTTATCTATTACTATTTACATAAATTTTTAAAACGAAACTATGCGTGTGTGGCAGATCACCTAATCTTATTTCTTGGAGAGATAGTGATTGGATTATAAGTCTTGGTGGATCTTAGCGAATCTCTCTAAGGACCAATAATCAAATTTATTCTTATTATACAGCAGATACAGTTTTATATTTAAAGCTGTATTCGGTTGTTTTGTGATTATTTAGTGCAATTTCTTTTGCTCGCTGTTAACATCCTGGTTGTTACTTTGTACAGTCTGTTATCAACTTAACGTTAATATATTATACATTCGCGTAATATTTTCCATTTTCGTGCGTCACGGCGATCGTAACTAGTCTCCCGATCTTTCGGCAAAGTAGAAAATAGTGCGTCACGATCAAATATTTATATCCACGACTTACGAGCCGAGTTTACACAAGCAGCGATTACTTTCCATCTGCGCAATTAACGGCGATACGTTTCAAACTCTCCGCGCTCCGATAGTTTGATTCTTCGTGTTTAATTTCCGTCATAAAATTACGTTGCTCCTCATTGCTTTAAATTTCACGAAACGCCTAACGTTAAACGAACACATGCGCCAGAAATCTATCGTAGTTTTCTACTTCATGGAGAATTAAATTAATGCTAATTTATTTATTTTTGTCGGTGTTTCTTTTTGTTTCTATTTGCCAATTTAATTTACAAACATTGTTTCTTCACTCATGATAATGCATCCATAAAAGACAAAAGAATCGCTTACGGATAATGTTTACTTAGATATAGAACAAATACTATACATGCTTTTGTGTATACCTCACACGATAACGCGAAGAAATTTATGATTTTAGAAACAATCGCATATGCACGTCGACTTAAATTTATATCTCAAGATAAATCTGGAAATACTTTTTATATGATTGTTTTATTTTATTTTTATTTTCTCTTTTATATCGTTTTTTATTTATTTTATAATATAACGCGTGATAAATGGCGATATTGAAAATTAAGAATATTTTAAATGCGGTTTGTCCAGTTTGTGTTTCGGCTAGAAATATTACAGACAATTAAGGAGCTTTAAATTGATATGATTATTTAAATAACTCGCTTATCGTTTGTATGTGTATACGTGGTTATTTCCGTTGAATACCGGAAAATTTTAGAGACACGATTAGAGACGTCATTCCGAAAGTAGTCACTTTGATATTCCAGCAATGACGGTCATTTATTACGTAAAAGTGCAGTCCTTATCTTAATACCATTGCTCGCATTATTCAAAACGGAACGAAATTCGATATATACGTGTATGAAATGTGAAAGACTTGCTGGTGTAAATTCGGCGATTACATAGCGCATTGATCCTTTGCAATCCGACAGATATACCATACAACGATCTATTTTTCGCCAAAAAGGTGTCAAAATTTTTGACAGACCGTTTAATTTTTATATGTTACGTACGTATTTGATATGTATATATTTTCCGTATTGCATCAAAATCTCTACGAAGGCAAAGGATTGAAGCGTAGGGAAAAGCAAAAGCGTGAAACACATGAGAATAGGTGCTATTCGGTAATTTAAAAAGCGTAACGGGGAATGAAGAATGAGGCGAAGAAGGCCACGACGAGAGTGTGTAGATAGTTTATTTATAGGTAGGGAAAAGGTATTTTATACGCGATAATGTATTATATACGCGTGCCCCACGCTCCCCCCGAGGAGACAGCATGTCCACGTGCAGGTGACACGCACGAGACACCGCCGCGCGCGATACCGTATTTTATCGGAGTCGACACCCGATACCCAGTACTATGACGAAGAGAATTCCTCACGGTGACTCGCCGCAGCATTTGGCGCAGTTCTCATGCTAGATTTACTCGAGTCGCCTCCGACGTGGGTCAGCGCCGGTCGACTACATAAATTCTGTGGTCCCATGTGAAATATGTGTCCCATAACATTGTGAAATGTAAACGTTTCGATTAGTTTGTTATAACATGTTAGTTATCATACCCCCAATATCATATGTCGGGTCGTCAAGCCTGGCAGAAATTCCAATAGAAATACATACAGAAGATAAAAGCAGAGGAGAGAACAACTTTCTGCTATACATTTCATAATATTAGTTCTTTCTCAAAAGCATAACTTCAAATATTTGATGTAATACGATGTATTAGAGAAAATATTAGCACTTGACGATAAAAACTCGAGCCAAATCTCAGTCCCAAAATGAATGCGTGTCATCCGGTTTCTCTGTCAATGAGATTCATAGCGTGGGATACATGGTTCACGATCGTGGGGAGAATTCTCTTTCTCTGACTGTATCGTAGCCAGAGCTACGATCCAGCGACTATGATCAGAGAGAATGTCAATCATTTAATTAAACGAGTTAATAAGTAAGCATTGATTACACACGCATACATACAAACACGCGCTCACACACATACAGAGAGAGAGAAACCTTCCTTTATACTTATCACGGCCGCGAGAAGGAGGACGTATTAACTATCGCGGATTAATTGGAGTGAGCTAAAGCTAACACTGCTATAAACAGCAGCTGTTTGTGCGAAGTAGAAACGAATGCAATTTCGTATCCAATTTTGCGCCCACGGTCGCAGATAACGCGGAGACGATTGTCAACCAGCGGTGCATCGGTGCCGTTGAAATTCCGAAACGGAAATGCATGCGGTTATTAGCGTGTCCGCGACGACCCCGTTTAGAAGCCGCAATTTTAACACAACGGGCACCGACGACGACAGACCGCGTGGCACACTATACTGCGGTTAAAAACAAAGACGACGACTGTTTTGTCCCCGTTTCGCCATCGGTAAGGCGATACGCGCGTTCTGTCATGCAGAAGACTATCAGCGAGAACGAGACTTGGCGGTAGTAAAAAATTACTCCGAGCGCGACGCAGTCGATTGCAGTTACTCCCTTTTACCTCGTTCCCAATTCGAGAGGAAGTTTTAATTGCAGAAGCCTGGGGTCAGGGCCGACTTATTATAAAATCCGATTATATTAACTCACGCTCGACAACGCGAATATCGGACAGAGCTTACTTTTGCACGTCAGGCGCGAGAAACAATGCTTTTCACCTTCTCCGAGAATCCTTTTTTTTCCAAAGAATTTTCTTTTAGTAAAAAAAGAAAAAACGTCTCTTATAAACGGAAAATTGATGAAGGTTTAAAGTTCGCGCGTTAAATGTGTCGGAGAAAAACGGCAACTTCACTCTTTAGATATTAGTATAGTATAGTATAGAATCTAATCGATTCATTATTCTTTCCATATTTGAATCCAGACGGTGCTAATGATAAAATTATGACCCGCGACTTAAATTAATTCTTTAAATACAGATCGTAAAAGGATCGTCGTGAGATTATCTCGTTAACTGCGACTGTGGCATACGATATTAATCATTATTACTCTCACTAGCGCGGTAACGCGCGCGGAATGTATAAATTTGTATTTGTTTGTTTATTTATTGTTAGGTAGCAAGTGCGGATGTGAGCGGAAGTTCCGCGACTAGGCAGACGTCACCAACTTTAGATGATCGAGACCCTGTGACTGTTTAGCCTTTAGATTTTATTAGCAACGTAAAAAATGATTAAAATATTATTTTGTTGATACATATATATGTATATATATATATGTATGTACATATATATATCATGTATATATACATATATATAAATATGATTACTATTGACTATGAATTACGAATAATGTAAATATACGAGAACATCGCAGTGTCGTGTCTCTCCTATAAAATTATCTCTAAAGTGTTGTTCCTCCTCACACATCCTGAAGTTTTTCCATGAATTTTTGCGAAACGCATATTAAGGTTTTTAGCGGGTTTATTGTTACGCCAGAGGAGACAATAATTACAATGATTATCGCTATCACTTACCTTTCGTCACTTTTCGCATTTTTACCGATCTCTGCAAAGGTAATATACGTCTGATGTATTCCTGTCCGATATATTCCCAGTTGTATGTAATTCAGTTCGGAAAATGTGATCGCTGCGATTTTTTCAAGTCCAGTCATTTGTTTCTTAAGAAGATTTCTTAAGAAATTTTCGAAGCACGATTTTATTAAATTTATACGATTTGATTTTCTTTTTATTTTTAAGTTCATATAAATTTGCACGCGAATTGTTACATCGACAGTTTCATCGACGAGGATCTCGAAAGCAAAGATTATCGGCAATACTTGCATAAACTTGCATAAACTCGCGAAAATTCATAGCAACGGAGAATCGAATTCAGCTATACGACTACCCCGTTGATGATTTCACTCAGAAGAATCACTGATTAGACCGAGGAGGCGAAGAAACTTCAAGATCACCATGTTGTCGGCGGATATTAAGCGCGCAAAAGCGAAATATTGTACATCCTAGTATAGTACAATATATTGGCGCAATATTGGGAAATAATGTAAATATTCCCAACATTATGAGATAAACGCTTTTTTTTAAATTCTTTTTTTATTGTGTTTATTTAACAATATTGATTCAATATTCACATTTTATTTGGAAATCTTGACTATTACACTTTCAATATAAATTCGATATTATATAATTATCGACGTGCAACATTAGTAGCGCATTTATTCTATGGTCAATATTGGCTTTATAATAGGAAATATCGGACAATACACTCGCAACATAACTATTTAATCAATATAGCCAATGCATTGTGCTGCCAGGGCACATAATCGACATTTCACGGAGAATTTGTGTGAATTAGCGTTATGCAGCAATTCATCGAGAATCGCAAACATTACAAAAAATCCGCGGCAACGGAAAATTAAACTTGATCATACGGTTATTCCGCTGATAACTTCACTCAATAGGCTTCATTGAAATGTCAGGAAATGAACTTCGGCAAAACAAGCGCGAACGCCACGTTGATGCCCTATTGTTCGGTAAGTTTCTCTCTGTCTCTTTTTAGATTTCACTAACCTGCTTTTGTATACTATCCTACATACGAAATAATAAATCTAATTCAAGAATACTCACATTCGATTTGAGAAGAAATTCTAAGTAAAAACTACATCAATATATAAGTTGAGATCGAAATAAAAAAATATGTCCATCGATCGTTATTGAATTATTTGTCGAATATATAAATCTACGTAATAAATCAAAATTCCTAAATATAAAAAATGTATTAATATAAATAAATATAATAAAAACTGCAACTTGGGCGTTCCTAAAACGATTAAAACGATTTCGATCAAACTATCGTAAAATTTACATAAATTTTGATACGATCAATGCTTGCTACGGTTAACAGTAGTTGATAAAAGTCGCTCATTTAACCCTGTTTGCTGAAATGTTCTTTATTATTCTCAAATAGAAAGATCAACAGAGAGAGAGAGAGAGAGAGAGAGATGGGGGGGGAAGAGAGAGGAAGAGATAGAAAGAGAGAACGAGGGACTAAGGCGGCATGCGCATTGAAAGCATTGTACAATCCCCACCGAAGCTTAATCAATTTTCGCGATATCAAGCATATTTCATCCTACGTATCATGAACTTTCTCGAAAGACTGTACCGCGCGAGGAAGAGGCGAGAAAGAACGCCGCCGCTTGACGTTGTCTCTCTCGAATGACGTTTCGAGCGCCAGTGTGCGTTTCAGTATGGATAGGGTTCGGTAAGGTCACCAGCCTCGCCGGTACGCGGGTTTGTGCCTCTACGTGTTCTCGCGTTTCCCCGGAGAATTTTTTCGCGACGAGATCGTGCCTCGCTCGTCCCTCTCTTTCCCTCTCTCTCTTTCTCTCTCGCCACGTCGATCCGCCGCGAACGGTCGCGGGCCGTTCGCTCGCTCCGCTGCCATTTCCGACGCGAATCCGAGCTGTTCGTCATCGTTCGCGATCCCCACGGGCGGACTCCGGGGTCGACATCGACGGCTGACACGTCACGCGTCACGTTTTTCGGTTACCGCAGTTCCAAGGAATCAACTTCCCCCGAACAGTGGTCGAGGTACGTACGAGGATCTTATCTCGCCGCATTTCCCCCCCCTCCTCCCCCGCGTCTCATTGAACGCCGGTTACCTCAGAGCCTTCGGAGGTTAGGCGCTCGCGCGCGCGCGCTCGCGGTTACCTGCGATACTCTGCTCCTGTCTGCGAAATCAGACTCGCGCAGCGATCGAGCGAGTCATGAATGTCCGTGGCGCGTTGCGATATTAAAATCGGCGTGAAACAATTGCAAGTGAAAGAATTTGGATAAAGGACCGTCGATGGGACAAACTCTGCGGGAGGTCAGGTTAGTCGATTCTTAGGACCGCTCTGTCAGGTAGAAGAGAAACCGACTCTTCTCATTAGGGCTCAGCAGGCCTCGAAAAAATCATTAATCCGTAAAATGACGAACCGAAAAGCATAATCCGTCTACAACTTTATAAGCTTGAGTCTTCTATTATTTTCGAAAAGATACCGAAAAAAGGGAGCTATTATTGTTGCCCTTTATTGCGGAAATGGTGACAATCTGTCTAGGACATCATTTCAGCAGGGAAAGATATACAGCTGAGGATTGTGATGGAATTTGTGCGAGAGCTCCCGACAGTCGATGTTTATTAAATATGCTATGAATGCTTATTAATGTGCCGTGCGTAGTTTAATGTCAGGCCATGAAACGTCGTTGCGCGATGATTGTATTTGCAATTGAATGTTTTTTTAGAGGGAGGGAGGAATCAATACAATGGCTATCGTAATAAACAATAAATAACATCGGCTTTTGTGTGAAATTAAGTGATAAATTGTATTTTGTCTAATACATGACGTTTCCTAACCTCACAATGCTCGCTCGATAATGTAGGGATCCTTCTCGTCAACGAAAGTCATCCTCGAAATTGTTAGATTTATATTTATAATAGACATATATTATATATATAATAATAAAATACATCGATAATGTGTTAGTGATAATAATACTAAGACACAATGCGATAATTAAAAATTATTTTAATAAGTATTTAATTTTAAGTACATTTTTTATAAGCATTGTTTATCATTTTTAAGAATTTATTGTTTTATTATAGGAATGAGCCAAAGAGATAATTGGACAGGAAAGTTGTGAAGAATATAGGAACATTCTCCTTTATTTATTTCAAGATGATCACGAAGACTCAGATGGTAACAGTGTGTCTTTTAAAATACTAAGGACTTCGTTACTCATCATTGAAATTACAATGCTGGAAAATTGACTTCTGTGTATCCGACAATGGCAGAAAATACTACAGAAGAAAATACTACTAAATCAATGGAAGAGGAGATGTCTTCGACATCAGAGATTTCTTCGGCAGATGATAGAGCAGTTTCCTCTGATAAGAAGAAGAATCATGAACAAATGGACATTAACAAACCATCTACTTCTAAAGAAGGTTTAGACGCTGAAAAAGAGAAAATTGAGGATATAGATTTACTTAGTCCTGAAAAGCAACAAGACGCTTCTAAAGCTGATTGCAATGGAGATTTGAAGGAGGAGGAGGAAACTAATGTTGACAAGATGGAAACTTCTGAGACTGTCGAATCTGAGACTGTAGCAGAAACTAGTGAATCTGAGAAAAGAAACAATTCTGATGAACTTAATCTTTCAGAAGGAATAAGGTCCAGTGACGAAGACTATACGTACCCTAGTACCATTCAGAGCAATCTAAGTGAGATCTTAAGAATTGTTCATGGAGATTTAGCAATGGAGATGCTTCAACAACATGGTGAATCTTCAACAGCGAAAGACAGCAGCAAAGAGAACGAAGAAGAGAATGAAGAAGAGCAACAAACAATAAAGAAGAAAGATGATGTTTCGGCAGACGATACGACGACTGGCAGTGAGGAGAAATGTATTACTTCTATGGTTGCAAAAACTAAAAGAGACTCGACAGGATCCTCGGAGAAGATGGAAGAGAAATTTGGAATTGTTCGTTCTCCAACCGCAATTGGCGAACTTATTGAAGAACAGCTTGCTAACAACTCTGCGTTATCGACTGATCGCACAGACCACATAGTAGAATGGGTTAAAAACTCTGTAAAGGTAAATGCTAACGAAGAGAGTAACATCATCGAAGAATGCAAATCTGAGAATACGACGAAGGAGGCAGAGAAACGAAAGAATTTTAACAAGACCCCACCATTCATATCGCCGAGAAAATCGCAGAAGCTCGTTAGCAACATCATAAAGAAGAGTATTAAATGGTGAGTATCGTATGTTTAATCAATTATTTATAATCACACTGGTTGAAATTGAGGATGAGAGAGTAGAAGGTGACCAAAAACTTCTACTGAAACATTATTTTAATTATTCTACTTCCAATCGTTCTCATCTTTCTCAAGCTAAATAAAAATTAAATAATTATTTTACCTCTCTTATAAAAAAAGCATGTTTTTTCAATAAAATCTCAACACTATGATGTAACAAGAGGTATAAAAATCAATATTTATTTATTTTCTACCAATATTATTTGCACGTTAAAAATTAAAGCTTCAGAAGAATTCGATTATAGATGATATTTTTAAATTCGCGTTCGCGAATAATCGCGTATCCGGTTTCTTTCTAAACACCGCGAGGATCACGTTTCTATTTATGTGATTTCGACACCATCGAGAGTACGTTAATGCGCAGTAACGCAAGAATTTTGTATATCAGAAAATATTTCTACAATATAGCGAATATTACTCCGTTTTCTTGTAATCGCTGTTTGATGGCCGAGATATTGATATTATCGGCCGATAAAGCCGGGACAAGTGATGAGCGTCCTGACGGACGCGCAAACGCACGTTAACGACATCGGAAAGTGAGACGAAGACGCTGCAGAAAAAAAGAGCTGGAGGGAGTGAAATATTGACCGTGGAACGATAAGTAAACGGTGGTGTCGATAACAGGATGACTATTTCTGCAACGCAGAATCCTCTCCTTCTCCAACGTCCGCTTATCTCTATAAGCTAGTATGCGTGTGTCATCTTATTTTTCCGTATTTGTATCATAAATATCTCACCCCTTTTTTCCACGTTCTTGTCCTCTATTCTAACATATATCACATTAGAAAGGTAGAAGATCGATTAACTTAACTACACGTGTACTCAATAAAATTTACTAATTTTCTTCTGAAGATTATTTGGATGTATATACAAGGACCACTTCGACCAAACTCCAGTTAATTTAATTTAATTGTTGATTAAGTATATCTAAAGTTACGCCCCTTGGTTCGATGGAACTGTTTCTTTCTTATCTTGCGGTTTAAATTTCAAACTGTGTTTTTAATTAGAAAAATTAAATTACATTATATAAATTTGGAAAGTTTATTTGTCGTTCTTACTGGAAGGGAAACGTTCTTATTATTATTACTTGCGGCTCTCTCTCTCTTTCTTTCTGTAAAATAAACGTTAAGAAAATCACTCGTCAAACAATTTTTGGCAAGACCAGTAAAAGAATTTTGTGACTGTCTCATGATTTTTCTTTAGTAATTTTAGTAATATGCTCTTCAAAAGATATAACCTTAATATAATTTTATTGTTTGTGTTTTTTGCTATTTTAATTATTATAATAAACAAACTTTTGAAAAGAAAATTATAATATAATAATTCTCTTTAAACAAAAAAATTTCAATTTTGCTGTTATGAAATTTCAATTTTGCTGTTTTGTCCGCTGGAGAACAATCTATTTCTGAATACAAATCGTGAAATACGTTTCTCTTTAAAAAAAAGAGAAAAAACATGTATCTGGTGTATGCAAAAGATATCGTTCGAATAGGAGGCGGGAAAATAAATAATTTTGTCACGGTATCAATGTTTCGATGACACGAAGGTTAAACGGTAACAATATGTTGTTGATGACGCCAAGCATTACCTTGTAGTTGAGCAGTACTGCGTCTATGATGATGTTATCGCTATCAAGCGTCGATCTTAGTACATAAGGATCTGTGTACATAAGGATTACGCGAAAACAAAACGTTACGCGAAAAACAAACAAACCGTGCTTGAGCGATGAAAAATTCGAGCGCATGAAATGAGCAATTTCCGGGATTAAATTTATCGGGCTTCCTCTTTAATTACATATATTGCTTATTACATATATATACACACAATGAGGTTAGTCGTTTAGCAAAACATTATGATTATGTATCACATGTTCAGTTTATGATCATGCCAATTGAGTATTAGACTGTTTTACTATTTAATTTAGTAAAGCCATTTTCCCATATACTAATACAGAAGCCAACAATGAACTCAATGGTGCACCATTTCCAACAGGAATTTCCGTCTTACGCCTTTGCATCCTTGTCATGCTTCATTATCGCCGCTGTTTATGTAGACAATTCTTTACATAAACACACACATAGTTAATATTTATTATTTATTTTTATTATCTACTGACCGTTGCTTAATTTATATTTAAAATTAAACAAAAATGACTCTTCTTTGGCATCTGTGTCACCGTCGATAAAATTTTATCGTTGTCTTTTATCGTTTTATCGTATACATTTTGTTAATCTACAATGATTCACTTATTGAATATTTGAAAAATTTTAGAAAATTATTTAGAAAGAAATGCTTTATCTGAGCAAGGGACATTCTCCTGATGTAAAACTGGTTTTTTTAAAATACCTACTGTTCTCCATTCTTCTTTTTCTTATCATATTAATACACACATTCCGTAAAGTTTTTATATGGATAATATTTTATCAGCTTCATGGGTAACCCTTTGTACTGTTGTCCAAGGTAGTTTCTAGAAGAGCTGCCACATCGGAAACGTGATTTATTTTTCGATCGATGGATCGACATGCGAGCGCGTTTTTCCGGGTGCCTCTCGGAGTGTCGCGTAGTCGAGACTTGAGATAATTATAATACGCGATCGACCAATATATGCGCGCGCGTGTTTCACGGGAAGGCTATCCAGTTTCCATGGTCCCAGGCCAAGGCCTGGTCTCACCCCGCAGCAGCAATAGCAGCAGCAGCAGCAGCCGCCGCCGCCGGATGAAAGTGGAGCGGCCGCGACGACGCAAGAGGGGCGTTAATCCCCACGAACGGTACCATAGAAACGGTACCGCTAGGGTCGTTATGCAGTCGCTGCTTGTCGGAGACCAACCACTCCGATACTGACTGGAAGGGCTCCATCCATCCAGCCTTTCGACTCGATTATCCCGATCTCACGCGCGTCTTCAACCTTTGCGTTCGTCGATATTTATAATATTTTCTCACGGGTGTTTTTCAACGACAGCATCTCGCGCACATCTCATTGGCGAAAATGAAAGAGATTTCATCAATTTGAGCTTAAGAGAGTTCGATTCGATCTTCGATCTAGTTTAATAACGATCGATGATACACGTATGTGAGAAAAGGTAGTATTTACAATCGAATCTAACAATTGAATAATATTCCCACTTGGGCTGCATATTTCATAAGTTCAGAACCATGTTTCAACAAACTTGCGGCTGGCCGTTAGTGATATGTACTCGTGATACATTCAAGACCTTGAGGAAAAAGGGGAAAAGTCTTTGTCCTCAGAACCTTTGGGGAAAGATTGTAACCAGATGTCGGTGATGAGAGTCGACCGCACACGCACGGCAAGTTTGTATGTGTGTGCGTCATATGGACACACGCACACGCATATGCTTCTCTTTGTGTGCGGTGCGTTTGTAGGGGTGTGCGTAACGGTACCACTATGGCGAACCCATCAAAACCCGGTTTTTTCCTGAGTTTTCTCCGGTTTTCCCTTTCTCTTTATTCGAAAAAATTGCCTCTTTATAATCACTTTGGCGGAGCTCGCTTTCTTTGTGCAAATTTTAGACAAACAACCGACCTAGTCATTCATTACATGAATTTTAAAAGATGACTTCGACATTCGTCGGAGTATTGAGTTGAATACCATTGTTACAAAATGTTACCTGCGTGAAAATTTTTATTGAATATATTTGTTGAATGAGAACTTTCGTTAAAGTTTCTAAATTAACATGTATATATTATATGTAAAAAAAACAATTCATAGATGAAGAGTTTTGTAGGGTTTTTCCCAGGTTTAGAAACTCTTGACATTAAATCTAAAATATTACTTGTATTGAAAAACTTGTATTGAAAACAATTGGACAAAATTGTATTGAATGAGTACTAAAATTTTTGTCTCATAAAGATACTTTCGTCACGCACGGGTCAATGAAAATGTCTTTCAAATTTTGCATTCTGTATAAGAAATATATAAGAAATTCGAAAAAAGATTAATGACTATTTCGTAAAAACTTGTACATTATTAAGAATCATACGTCTATTTTTTGTAACTTTGATTGAAAAATTCTCATCGAGCATTAAAATTGATTGTTTAAACAAAGACCTTAAACTAAAACCAGACTCGCATTGCGAGAATTCTCCTATTCACTTTTGTTAGATTTCCGTTAGTTGTTTGATTTAGAATTCATCTCAGGATAATGTTACATTTGTCGGTCACAAATTTTTTTCAAGCATATTGACTGGCTACAAGATAGAAAATTTCTAGAGACTTGACTCTTCTATTCCTGCAACCTACAACATTTGCCTGAAAATATTTGTCGCACGACAAATGTAATATTATACCTTCATCATTGTCGAGTCACGAACGTCGTAAGTTTTAATCACGATTAATCGCGCGGAGGTCCGAAGATGGCTGCTCGGCGGCAATGGCGTGTCTTCTTCGTCTTCCGAACCCCGGTATCCTGGTAACGCCGGAGAATGACGTCATTCGGTGTGTGTGATCCAAAGGCCTGGCGGCCGATAACCGTCCGTTACCATCGCGCACTGCCAAAGCCACTACCACTATCACCATCACCAACACTGCCACCCACCGTCACGACCAGCATCGCCGCCACCCTAGGATCAAGCCACCCTCAGCCTCTCTCTCGCTCTCGCTCTCGCACTCACTCACACCCCCTCCGGCGATCCCCTTCACAATTTCGTCGCCCTCCGAACGGACTCTGACCCCTCTCGCGCCGTCGCAGCCGCCGTGACCGCCGCTATAACGAAAGCAGGATAGAGCAGGTTCCCGAAGCGAAGCGAGACCATCACGAACGCGTACAAAATGTTAGGCATCCTCGAGATCTTCGACATTCTTCGACTGTTGTGTGCGACATCACGAGTGAAAAACGCAATGTTTAGAATATGTGATACAGATATCATGTCACACTTGTTATCACTTTTTAAAGTAGAAAATGTGAAGAGAAAAGTTATTAACTATCTACAAAAATTAAAAATTACTATTACCATTTTCCACTCGTCGCTAGAATTCTTGCGGCATTAGGTATTTGACTTCATTAGTAAAATTAAACGCACGTCAGAAAGTTCAAAATCGAAATCAAGTTAGCTGAGAGATTTATATTGTTCGCATCATATTAAAGTTTCGTTGCTGCATGCGTTAGCAGGAAAGCATTACTCAGAGTCTCGTCTGTGACTCGTCAAACCCGAATGTAAAACCAGATCTTCCTTAGCAGTTCTCAGTGTAAATAGATTTCATCAAGAAGCGGAGTGTTCGCAAATTTTCCAAACAGGCATTTGGTTAGTTAAGGATTAAACGATACAGGAAAGCGATTCATCTGATGTAAACACGTAGTTAGCTACTTTACCGAGAAATATTTCGTTTCTTCTCCGGGCGTTTAAATCGAAATTTCGTGTCTCCGCTGACATTGCGCCATTTTAATCTAAAATCACAAATTATCAGATGCACTTTAAGTAATACGGACTTTTTTACGATTAAAATCAATTTTTTAATTTCGTGTCCTATCAGGAAATATTATATATCAGCGTCGATATATTTTATTTTACTGTTTATTCGTTTTATCAATTATATGATTGGAGATCTGACATTATACATTTGATCGTGATATAGCGATACAAAGAACAGTAGCACGAGTCACTGTTTGCCGCCAGCATTGGGGATCTCAGAGACCATCATGCGTTATCCACACCGTATCGCCGTGTAAATAATCCTGAGTGAAACTAGGCTCTCGAGAGCACATAGAACTATCAGCTGATATGCCAACTATTTACGAAGAGAATGTATTCGAATAGATCTAAATCATTAAGTGGATTCTTTTTTCCCCATTATGCAAGCAACAGGTCGAACGGGGCTTAATGTCGACGTTGCTGTTACAACGTGAGTGAAAAGTGAGTTTAGAGTTTCGAACTTAGTTTGAAAGGACCCCGAACGAATTGATCTAATCGACATGAATCGTGAATGAGCGATCCCTAGATCGGCTGGATCGCAGAAGCGCAAGCCTGGAAGAGGCCGCTCGTGGAGGTCTTCCCTGGAGACTCGAGCGCGCGACTTAGCAGGTTTGGCAGGCAGACAGAACGGACGCGCAGGCAAAGGGAGAGGGTGGCTTGGACTTTGGTCGGGGTGGTGGGTATTGATCCCGGCGAAGCGGTAGCAGCGGGGTAGCCGGGACCCCACCTCAAGGATGAAGGGTGTCTCCCCTCTCGACCGCGTGGCTTTCTCTCTCTCTCTCTCTCTCTCTCTTGTTATCTACCTCTCCCTCTCGTACTCTTTCGCCGGCAACAAGAGGAAGTGTAAGAGAAGAGCAAGAGACGTAGAGAGCAGAGAAACCACGTGAGTATGCTGGTCTCTCAAGAGAGACAGAGAGAGAGAGGAGGGGAGGGGGATGAAGAGAGGAGGCGAGAGAGAGAGAGAGGGGTGAACCACCTAGCGCATCCACTTGTGTACCAAAGATATCAGCCTTCTTTTTTTCGTAACGAGCAGTTGAATAAAATCTTCGAAAAACATTAGGTTTTCTATTGGAAAGATTTATCAATGTATGCTTATTAGGAAAGCAAAAAATACAGCAAAAATTATTAGGAAAGCAAAAATTTGGTTTAGTTTTTTGGAATTTTTAAGCGATGAAAGGGACAAAAGACAACTCATGTTTTTGTATTACTATTTTCTTTTGAATACACTGCAATTGATTGACGAGGGTTTTTATTATGTCTTTATCTTTGATTTCCTACTTGCTGTTTTGTTCCCACAACTCCATTGTCTGGTAACAAGACAAGTTTTCCTAGAGAGTTTTCTTCTTTCGTGTATGGTCTATTTTTTGCATTGGTCGTCTGATATTGTGTAGATAATTTATATTATTAAATTGATTTAATTCGAATGTAAATTATGGGACATATTAAAACGTGATATGCATGATATAAGAAGCACATTGAATCTAAATTCTAGTTTTACTTTTAATGATTTTCAGTTTTTAAAATAAATTATTGAATATTCTATTCTACATTTTTCTGCTTTTGAAATTTTAAAAAAACACCCGCAGAGTTTGTGACAACTTCAAATATAAAGAAAAGTCTTCTTAGAATTACTTAAAAGCTTTTACTATAATACTTTTAATTAATTCGTATTGTCACAGGGTGATTTTTATTTTAATTTTAACAGTTAAATATGTCGAAAATATGCAATTTTACAAAAAAACTTTCCAAATATAAATGGTTTGGAGAAGGAAAAATAATAATAAAATTAGTGTTCAAAGAAGTTAATTTTTCAAGGTCATATAAAGGTCATCACTATTTTTTAAAAGGAATTATGATTTTTTTTACATAATATGATTTTTCTCGTTAATCTGCATATAAAAGTATTAAGGTTGCCGAAAATCTAAATAAGATGATTTTTAGTTTATGTGATCTATTAATAAACAGAAATTTAATCGTTTTATATAACAGAAGAAGAGAATTCTGCATACATTCTGTACATTTTTATAAACAAAACATTATATTATTTACCGTATTCTGTACCCGAAAAAGCGCTTACAGAATTAATTATTTATAATACTCGAATTAATTATTTATAAATCTCGGATCTTCGACAATTCGACATCGCTTACAAAAGTTTTTACCTAACTTCAAATTTCTTTTTTCAAATGTTTTATTTCTGTATAAAAAGCGATATTACCGTGATTTATTTAGTAACTCAAACAATAAATTATTTTATTTTGTTACATTGAAATTTCAAATTGTATTACGATATATTATACATCTTTCAATTCAAATGATAAACTTATATGTAGGTATAAAAAGAAAGAAAGAAAAAACGAAAAAGAGTATTTTTTGTCTAACTTATATATGTATATATAAAATGAGCATAAAAGAAGTAATGTCTCTTACAAAATAGAATATATATGTGCTCATGAAAGAAAAGAAGAATTTCGAGTCAAATAGCCGACCTTGCAAAACTTACTGTAATGTAATGAAGACGGTGTCGATGCAGTCGCAGCTGCATATTTTTACCGCAGGTGCACGAACTGTCGTCGAAGTAGATACGATATTAACTACAAGAATAATTTCACAGTCGCGCGATAAAAACGTGACACCGCGCGCGCGGTTTAAGTAATGCATATTTATGTAAATTATGACAGGACCACAAACAGTCGCGCCGAAATATTTTAATTCTTGCTCGTTATAGTTAATCTTAGGCTTAGTAAGTGAAGCTAGATCGTGCGAGCATCGATAGCTTCACGAAAGGATGAGATAAGGACGTATCGCTTTGGTCGATGCTTTGACCCACGGTCGATCCTTTATTTCCCCTCGAGCGAGCGATTTCCTATCTCGTCTCTCTACCTTCCTCGTTGCTATCCGGGCATGATGTCAACAAATGCTGAGAAACGTACGATGCTCTTATTTCTCTCTTGTTTCAATAAACTCATTTGAAAAAATAAAATAATTAAATTTAGAATCTCGCAGTTTATTGGAAATACATGAGACATACGTAGAGACATAAGAGCTTCTCGGTGACTTGCAAAGATGGATTGGTAATAGATTAAATAAAATCAATTTTTATTTAAGGTTCGATTCACCCGTTTGTACCTGCTTCGTGTCGTCCGAGTTCACTCGAATCGGCATGCCATTTATAATAAATCAAAGTCGAAGTATTCATTTGTGCACGTGAAAGATTGTTTTGAGAAAAAAGAGGCCCATTAGGAAAATTCCTCGATATATCAATGCTTTGTCTATCTGTATCTACCTGCCTTATCTGCCTACCCTTGCCTACCCGTGCAAGATATTGCCTCTCCTCTGTTTTCCATGGAGGCTCCTCTTCGACCTGCCCCACTTTGTCCTCGTCTGTCGCAGCTGCGCATCATCCTTCGTCGTTCTCCAGGCGCGCGTCTGGTAGCCACGGGACCGACAACGCCGTTTCCCTCTTGCGCCAGCTGTGCGTCGTGGCAGCAACGGCAGCGGCGGCGGTGGCGAGCCGAGAGCAGCCACGAGTACGAGAGAGCCACGGGAGGGCGAAGGATGGTGTCCGGGTGTTGGCTGTAAGAGAGTGAGAGAGACAGAGAACGCTCGATCACTCGCGTCTCTCTCTCTCTCTCTCTTTCTCTCTCACTCTCTCCGCCTTTCCGTTTCTCTTTCTCTTTGTGGCCGTATACCCCGGTGGAAAGGGCCGCGAGAAGCCGATGATGAGAACAAGGCACAGACCTCTGGATATTTGCGGAACCAGGTATCCGACGCTGATTTGGTCCTCCGAATTCCCAGCAAGCCGATTCAAATTTGTAGGATAACAGATGTACCATACGGATAACTATAGATACAAAGCTTCGCGTCTTGTCCAAGTTTTACATACTCCGGGGCGGTATTTATAGCCCATTCTTCATCTTCTATTCTTCTTTTTCAAAAAGTAAGCCTCTTAAGATGTTAATACAACTCTGATTGATTTATGAGGTTGTACTTAAGACGGCCTTAAACATAAGAACGGACTATGAATAAATAGCTTCTCGATATGTTGCAAAATAAAATCACTGAGATTCTGATAATGAATAAAGTAACTACAAAAAAATTTTTTTTATATACCTATTATATAATATTATAATATTAATCCAGTTCTTTCAAATCGATATCTCGAAGACGGAATAATTTTTTTTTGGAGATGGCTAAATTTCTTAAGTAATTCTGAAGAAATAATTCATGAGCTTAATACGAATTAATATCCGAGAAAAGTATCACGATTGAAGTGTTCTTCGAAAACAAAACTTCGCAGCAAGAACACGGAGTTCGTGTCGAGATCCACGCGATTCGAGTGAAGAAGCCGGAGAAATTTACGTGCGGAAGAAGGCATGAGAAGGCAAGACTGCCGGAAATCGGTCTGTCTTTATTTAAAGCCTTAGCGCTTGGTGAACCACACTGAAGCCAAGCGGACCTGCTCTGTAGCGCGGCCGCTCTTCTCCTTTCGACAACTTCTTCCCTCTGCTCGATCGAGAGACCCACGCGAGCGAGATCAAGAGTAGGAAGATGGAAAAGGAGGAGAAGAAGAAGAAGGAGAATGGCAAAAACGCCCTTGATGGAGCCTCCGCGAAGATTCCTCCAAATCGTTCTGTACTCGTCGCACGAGAAAAATCGTGATACCAGTGCAACGGTTTTTCGGAAAGATAAATTTTGAACGGATGTTTAATTATGTGTTATATATTTGCCAATCGATAAACAACGTCTTAGATGATTATAACGGGTATTTTTGGGGGGAGAATTGTAATTAAGGATTTTTTAAGAATCATTGTTTAATTTTTTATCATTATTTGAACGGTAAATTAAGATAAAATTTCAATTTTAATTTTATAACGAAGTGAGTTTTGATATTAGTCATTATCATTTTGCATCTAATTATTTTCTTAATGAGATAGTTGGAGATATAAGTTAGCAGCACAGAAATGTAAAAGGTGTTCTTATTAAATTTCCTTCTTGAAACCCTACTCGTTTTATGCCTACTGTAGTTAGTTCTGTTAGCTTTGCTCGGATGTTCTGTTTATGATCGATTTCTCAACTGACTGTATTATGAGAAAGCAATAGCGCCAATAATTTGCAACAAAGAGATAATGGCAGATATAGCATATTGATTTGGGAGAGGAATGGATCTGTTATGTTGTTTATATTCGAAGGGATGAACTACAAGGAAAATGTAACTGATGAATTCTTTACATTAGACATATTAGATTATCTACTTTTTTGATTGCATAGTTTTATCTTTTAAATAAAAATATCTAAATTACACTTCTTCATTGGCAGAATTGACAGATAATTTTGTTTTTTTCACTCAAGTCGTAATAAGAGATTTGATAGAACGCATATCTACCGTAAAAATGAAAAATAAATTGCGTAAAGAGACAAATGCGAAGAGAGTAGAAGTCAACGTACTTAAAAAATTATCCTCAATTTCACAGTAAATGTTAATTTGTTCAATGGAACAGATTCTGTGTTGTGAATAATCCGGTTTGTCGATAGAGTTTCAAGGATAATCAATTTTTTCTTCCCCTTTTATTTGTATTCTTTTGCGCAAAATATTACAGATACTATGATCGATGACAATGGCAGAAATGGTTCGTGGTTTATGGCGTAATAGAATTCCATGCAAATAGCAAGAATCAACGTTCTCGGTAGGTCACTCTGGCGCCGAGAGATTTTAACGCTTTAATCGAAATAGGTTCAGAAGCTCGTTCTCCGATATCTGGTGAATTATTAAACTCCACGCGCTCTTGGATATTATAAGACATGAAATATCGATCAACAATAAGACATCAAATTTTAATTATTATATTTTTTAGAATGTTTTATCAAATTTTTTATCATTATACCTTACTTTTCATAGATTGTTATTTAATTTTATTGAGAGATGTTCGATATTAATAAAAGTGTTGCTATCACGAAAAGTTTTGTATATTTTGTAAATAGTGGTGATATTCGTAATCAGTTTGATGACTTCAAGATTTAATTCGATAAAATAAACAAACGTTCATATTTTTACACTTATCGTAGATCAGAATGATAAATGACCATTACACATTATAATTGAATTGAAAAGAAATTTCCTTCGAATGTCAGACACAAAATCTTGATATGTTACTTATCGAGTGCGCGATGATGAAATCGCTAGTTAGCAACACAACGGTCATACAGTGCGTCGGCAAGGACTTCTTCATCTCTTTCTCTCTCTCAATACCACCATACTCGTATTACGAATAATCATCGAGAGTGCGCGACTGGAGGAACGATGCGTAACTCAACACGCCCTGCGAGAGGGAGAACTTGAGGTCACTCAGACGAATGGAGCAACGCGCGGCAAAAAAAATATTGTGCTACAAAAGGAAAGAAGACACATAGGCATTTATGTTTTTTAAATAACATCTCTCTCCATCGAAAGCAATTAATAGATGTATATGTAGATGTATATGTAGAAAAACTGTGGGTGATATCAGTGTACGTTTCTAACCATACAAGATAAGATTACAAGGATATTCGAATATAAATATTCAAAATAATTAAGAGTTAAAGTAAAAAAGAGACTTTATATAATATATATTTAAAAATAACGTGTACAATTTATATTACATAATTGTATGATGTATATAAATACTTGTATAATTTCTATAATAAAGTTTTGAAACATTAAAAAAATCTCATGCTATATATATTAATGCAAAGAAAAATGATATTTATATATGTATATCATATTTAAATAACAGATGATAAAGTCTTAAATTTCAATGACATTGAATTCCAATTATAATAACAATTATTGAGAAAAAGATGTAATCATATAAGGGTGAGGCATTTAAAACAGATCACCTGAATAACCTGAATAACTTGCTTGTTTTTGATGACAGAAAAAATGCTTCAGATAAAAGTTGCTTAGTTCGAAGGGGGACATAATCTGATATTAATAATTTTTTAAGGAAGGAGGGGTGTAGGTCCTATAAAGGTCAACCAAGGTAAAATATTCACTTTTCGATGACCTTACCTCAATACTTTTATGCATAGAATGAGAGGAATCAATTGATGTAAAGAAAACACATAGTTGTTTTTAAAAAAATATGTAATTGTTAGTTACAAATTACATATTTTTTCTTAGTGTTTTGGAAAGCTCTCGAGATAAGCTATAAGAATATGCAATGAAAAGGGGGTTCTATTTAAGAAATTGATGGTGACCTTCATAGGACTACACCCCTCCTTCCTTAAAAAATTATTAATATCAGATTATGTCCCCCTTCGAACTAAGCAACTTTTATCTGAAGCATTTTTTTCTGTCATAAAACACAAGCGAGTTATTCAGGTGATCTGTTTTAAATGCCTCACTCTATATAAGTTGTTTAAATTGTTTGCAAACTTTGATTATGAAAATATTCTCAGATATGGAACAGTATTCATTCTTGCGAACAAAACGAAAGAAGTGTAACAAGAAAAAAAGAAAACATTTATTTAGCAACAATACTTCGTTGGATGAACGAATAGTAATTTAATACGTCAATACGCCTAAAAGGAAATTTCTAATTTTTGCATTTTTCAGAAGCTTAAAAATGATAGAAACAGAAATAAAAAAGCTGAAGACTATATAGAATAAAATCAAAAGAGCATAACTAATGACACAATAGTGACATTAAGTCACTAATAATAGCGACACTGATGATGATACCACTTAATTACCAAGGAGTTCTATTCTTCACGTTCCCACAAGTGCTAAAAATTAAGTACGTCAGAACAAAAGAATGTTACAAAAGAATGTAAAGAAGCATAAGAAGATGATAGTTGCTGAAGATACTAACAAGAAGACATAAACTGTAAAGTGAAAACTATAAGTGATAAGAATATATATCAACAGAAAGAGTGAAAGCCAAGTCGGCGATAGCGGTTGATCGCGTAGGATAAGCGCGGAAGACCGTACGACGGCGTGCGCGCCACGAGGGGTGGCGAACCCCTTAAAGGACCCTCGGTAACATGGTAGCGGTGACCTCCCGCCGCTCCTCCCCCGCGTTCCCCCCGCTAACGTCCCCTTCGTCGACGGCCTTCGCGCGCTGTTCCTTGCAACCCCAGGTTACGCGGCCCCCCCCTCCACGACGTCCTCGTCATCCCTGCCGCGACGATGGAGCACGATCATTGGTTCACGGGTTCACGCAGGCACGAGGAGGTAGCGCAGCTGCCACTAGCTGTGCCTGCCACCTCTTGCACTGCGGACCGATCGGAGAAGAGACTAGTGTTCAGAGGAGTTGCGCCGCGAGCGCGGGTAAATTTGCCGTCGCCGCCTTCATCATCGTCGGTGTCGGTGTCGTCGTCGTCGTCGTCGTCGTCGTCGGTGTCGTCGTCATCGTCATCATCGTCATCGTCGTTGTCGTGTCGCGTCGCGTCACGCGATATATCACTGCGCTTCGGTCTTATCTCTTCACACGATTCCACCCTCCGCTTCCTTCATCCTTGTCTTCCTAATTTTATATATATAAATATATATATATATATATGTATATATATACACATATATATATGTATATATGTATGTATCTGTACGCGCTCACTTCCGGCGCCAACGTCCGTCACAAGAGGTGAGTCCCTCACACTCTTTCTCTCTTGTTATTTCTCTCTGTCTCGTAACGCGTCCTCCTCTTCATCGCGTTCTCCAATTCATGCGCTTCATGTGCCGGCCGGCTCGTTTGTTCGCTAACAACGCCATCTTGTTGGGAAGTACCGATTGTCGTGGCCCGATACCTTAGCGACACCTCTCGCGGACGCTACGCACTCGATCCTCCTCCTCTTCTTTTCATGCAGTGTCATTGTCGCTCTAACGTGTATTTCATCTTCCCTCTCTCTCTCTCCCCTTTTCTATCGTACTACCCCTTCCCCACAATATTAATTCTCGAATCCTCGAGTTCGAAATTTCTAAGATTTGAGAAGAAGAAAGAAAAAACGCCTTTTTTTGTTTCTTCCCTTCCATTCCCGGACAATCCCAGAAGGTCTAACTTTTCACCCCTTGTTTCATCTCTTTTCTTCTTACTCGGGAAGCATGACGTTCTCCAGCTTTACCCTGCCGAAGGCTATGCTTACCTGAAAGGCATGTTCCGTCAAGCAGTTCTTCCTCTGACGAGTCACATCTAGACGAACTCTCGAATCGCCCGGAACACATCGAGCTTTCAGAGGACGAGTCGTATTCGAGGACGGATGAGTCGGCAGTGGTCGCTTATCATTCACCATTCGTCATCAATTAGTCTTGGGGGGGAATCTCGAGGGAATTGTCTCTCATCCACCGTCGTTCGCCATTACGTTCTTCCGTTCTCCGCGTCCGCGATTGTGCGTTTATGTGCGCTCGTGTGTGTGTGTACGACGTTGGATTAACTCTGCGCCTGTTGAAACGCCGTTCTCAACGACGATAAGAAGGAGACGCCGCCGTTCAAGATGCCGCAGTGCGCGGTAGCCACGTGCCGCAATAGCCATCGACGAACTCGCAAGCAGTCGGTGCGGTACCACCGCTTCCCGCACAATCAGGAATTGCGCGAGTTATGGGTACGCGCATGTGGTCGTGCGCCCCTGCCGAACGGGGAGCCGCCATTCAACATCAAGACAGCGCGAATCTGCTCCCGTCACTTCCTGGAGGAGTTTTACGAAGATGAAAGCAGGGAACAAATCTTGCAGGGTAATCAGAAGAGGAACCGATTGCGCTTGGGCGCGGTACCGACGATAGACGTGCCGGTATTTGTGCAGCCTTGTCTCAAATTGCTTCAGGAGACGGAAAGGAAGCGATCCGCAACGCGCGTTAAAACCGCAATTATGGCTGCTCCTGATCGAACGAATATTCAACAATCCAATAAAAGAACCCGCGAAGACGAGGACGATGACGAAGATGGCGAAGATAGTAGCGGCGCTAAATCAGCTTTCCCTATGTCTTACATTATCAAAGAACTTAACGAACAGAAGAATCAGAGAAAGTGCCCGAAATTGGACCAGCAAAAATATTTCCTCATGATGGTTGGTCTTGTTCACGTCAGCAACGTACGGTGAGTCTCATTCGATTCTCTCCGGCTCTGCCGTCATTAAACACGTGGTCTTTCTATTCCCTATAATTTGTAACAAAACAAAAAATTCTAAGTAAAAAATATTATATAATAAGAAAAATAATAAGAAATATAATAAGAAAATTTAATGCAAGAAAACTCACCGTTGCTTCATAATAATATCAATATCCGAATTATTTTAATTAGCATGTGTGTAAGCGTGGCGATCGTGACTCAGAGAAATGTCTTAACGAGCCAAAGATCCGAGTTCAAACCCGACCAAAACATCGTCGGTTTTTATTCGATCGCCACTTCTCGGAAGGCAAACCACCGAGAGTATCTTGCCAGGAGAACCTCCGGATGACATGGATGCATGTCACCACGCCCTCACGTAGGGTGAAGTACTGAGGAGGATGTGTGTAATACCACCATTAATGTATAGAAATGCAATAGGAACAATTAAAAATAAATAAAATTGAATGTGTCTATGTGCAAAACGGTTTAAAAAATTCTGTAATGGTGTTCATTGAATATCAAATTATATATATATATATATATATATATATATATATATATATGATGTATTGTACGGGGTGAAGTTTTCGAATAGGATTCATTTTTCATAAGATTTGTGCGGGGTCCTTTCATTCATTTGTAACGCTCACAATATCTCATTATATTAAATAATAATTTTTATTAAAGATAAAAGGTTATCTTTTATTGCTACACAATGATTTACAATCTGCAGCCATTTTTATTTTAGTTTATATAATTTAAAAAAAATGATCTGAATCTGATTTTTTTAATCTGATTTTTCTTACATTACAGAACTTTTGAAATTTATTTATCTAAGTTTTATAACGTGTATTGCATGTTTGTATCTGAAAAATTAAGTACACACACACACACACACACAAACACACACACACACAAATAAAAAATATTGCCAAACACCGATATATATATATATATACAGGGTGTATCATTTAAGTTGACACAACAGAATTTCTTCGGAATTATGTGAGATATCGAAATCATGTTTCCACGAGGTTGTATCGAGGGGGACATATTTTGATAAAAGAATGTTAACCTTGGGTGGAGGGAAAAAGATCGAATCATAGTCAACTTTGTTTTTTTAAAACCTATATTTTTTATTATGGAATCTTATTCTACATGAAAAAAGAAACAACTTTTGTTCTAAACATTTTTTTATGTGACCTTTCTTTTTTAAGATTTAGAGACATGACTATACAAAATTATTCAAAAATAACATTAGTTTCTTTTTAAAGAATGCTCATTAAATGCTGAGATGTATCGAAACTTCTTGGATCATGAATTACCATTATTACTTGAGGAACTACCCCTAGCAGTCAGACGAAGTATGTGGTTTCAGCAGGATGGTTGCCCGGCTCATTATTCACGTATCGCACGACAAATACTAAATCGAGATTACACTGGTCGCTGGATAGGTCCAGTTCACTGGCTGGCGAGATCACCTGATTTAACATTGTTAGATTTTTTCTTATGGGGTTATCTTAAAGAAAAGGTATATTACGATCCACCAACAACTTCAGAAAATATGAAAGAGCGAATCACAACAGTTTGTAGAAGTATCAACAGAGAAACTTTATTACCTGTGCATCAATCGTTCATTAAACGCATTAATAAGTGTTTGGAAGTTCATGGTCATCATTTTGAGCATTTATTCTGACGTTTTTGTAATAAAAAATTATATTACACTGTTGCTAAAATTATTGTAATGAACATTCTTTAAAAAGAAACTAATGTTGTTATTTTTGAATAATTTTGTAATTAGTTATGTCTCTAAATATCTTAAAAAAGAGAGGTCACATAAAAAAATGTTTAGGACAAAAGTTGTTTCTTTTTTCATGTAGAATAAGATTCCATAATAAAAAATATAGGTTTTCGTTTAAAAAAACAAAGTTGACCTTGATTCGATCTTTTTCCCTCCACCCAAGGTTAACATTCTTTTATCAAAATATGTCCCCCTCGATACTATACAACCTCGTGGAAACATGATTTCGATATCTCACATGATTCCGGAGAAATTCTGTTGTGTCAACTTAAATGATACACCCTGTATATATAATTAATAGATTAATTAGAGCATATATCGGAATTATCAGTACATTTCAATATTTATATGAACACCATATTTCGACCTTAGCATGTGAGTGCATGTGAGTCCTTCGGACTCATGACTCATTTTACGTAATATCATTATTAATTTCAAAATTAGAGATTTCTCAGAGATAAAATAAATGATTTTTTTTCTTTCTTTCTTCTACGTTGCGGCAGGTTGTACGATTGGTGTATGTGAAGCTGGCGTATCGTTTTATAAAAACTCGAAGTATCGAAAGTTCTCTTTCAATAGTTTTAGAATGTTTTTTGAGGTCAGGTGGTAACCTATAGTTGTCTACATGTTAAATTCTGATTGTTAACACACAAAACATGTTTCAGGACAAACTGAGACACCAGATTCCACGTATAACAAAAAAGAATTGTTTTTTTATTTTTAAATCATTTTTATTGCTCACGAAAAAGTAGATAAAGGTGGACCTTTCCCGCTACCAAAATGATTAAAAAAATAATATTTAATACCTTAATAACTTATTTTAATAAAATGATTTAATACGTTTCAAAACTACATGTGAAATATTTCATGAATATTTCAATGAAATAGATTTACAGAAACTATCTAATATTGATCAGCATCTCATCTCTCCATGTAACTGATGCTTTCATCAAATGCGCGCGATAGAAATTATTTAAAAGATAAAAAAATAATATTTATTGCCACAGAACTCTTTCTAGAACTATAAAAATCTTTTGAAATTTAACAATGAATACAAAGAAAACTCTTCGCGGGGAAAAATGAAATGCATGAATCTGGCGTCTAAGAGTTTGTTCTAAGAACCAAGTTTGTGCTTTAATGACCAAAACTATTTGTCTAACTTATAGAGAATTATAAAATTATTAAAAATAGAGTTAGAATTTTCAATACTTTATGAGTTTCCAAAATGATATATCAGCTTCACACGCACGCACGCGCACTCGTGACTGTTCTATTTTTTTGTTCTTCCATTATCGCTTTTGTGAGATGAATCCACATACTCATAGCTCTCACGTCGTGAGCTCATTATGCACACGGAAGAAGATAAGATATTAAGCTACTGTGCGTTAGACGAGACATCCGAATTCATTCATCGGCATTATTTTTCCCGACATATATGATCGATAGGAGGAGTCTGCGCGCACGAAGGAAAAATGTGTTTCTTCTCTCCACCACGACGTTGTGACCTTGAAACCGGCGGGACGCGCACGCGATCGACTAACATGTCGAGAGAAGTCCTTTATTTTTATTACTCTTCCTTGGATTTCCGTTCTCCAAGAGAGAGAGTAGTTTATTCAAACGCAGGGTACTTTTTGAATTTCCTTTTTTCTATGGGATTCTATGGGGTCCCTCAGAATTTCTTCTAAAAATATCGTTGTTCTTTCGACAAACGCAGGCAGTCTTTCCATAATCTTTTTACAGACTTGCTTTCATTATTCATCGGATTCCAAGGGGACGATATATCATGTTTAGTTGTGAATATAGTTGAAGACGATGCAAGGATCGTAATAACGTAGAAAGTATATCATAATACAATAAAAAAAATATATAATTATATATATCGGCTTATATATATATATATATATATATATATATATACAGGGTGACCCATTTTAATCCCTCAGTCGAAATATCTTCCAGGGAGTTGGTCCTATCAAAAAATGTTTCAGACAAAAGTTTTGTGACTTCGAGGGGGACATAAGATGGTGTCATTGGTTTGACCTTGAAGAATTATTTGAAAGTCACATGAAAGTCACCTCAATTTTTTTAAATGGCATCCCCTATTTTTTATTGCATATTCTTGTAGCTTATCTCAAGACCTTTCCAAAACACTATAAATAAATGTTTTTTCGTTAAATATTTTCCGAGTTATAAGGCTTGAAATAATTTCTTAATTTTACATAAACTATAAAATATCTCGTAAAATATTCACTTTTCGATGACCTTACCTCAATACTTTTATGCACAGAATAATGAGAGGAATCAATTGGTGTAAAGAAAACACATAGTTGTTTTTAAGAAAATATATGTAATTGTTAATTACAAATTGCACATTTTTTCTTAAAAACAACTATGTGTTTTCTTTACACCAATTGATTCCTCTCATTATTCTGTGCATAAAAGTATTGAGGTAAGGTCATCGAAAAGTGAATATTTTACGAGATATTTTATAGTTTATGTAAAATTAAGAAATTATTTCAAGCCTTATAACTCGGAAAATATTTAACGAAAAAACATTTATTTATAGTGTTTTGGAAAGGTCTTGAGATAAGCTACAAGAATATGCAATAAAAAATAGGGGATGCCATTTAAAAAAATTGAGGTGACTTTCATGTGACTTTCAAATAATTCTTCAAGGTCAAACCAATGACACCATCTTATGTCCCCCTCGAAGTCACAAAACTTTTGTCTGAAACATTTTTTGATAGGACCAACTCCCTGGAAGATATTTCGACTGAGGGATTAAAATGGGTCACCCTGTATATATATATATAATATTTAGAAACGTGAACCAAGTATTCTTCAAGTGTAATCATCATGGTTTAGTTTATCTAAATTGTATCATATCTTGGAAAATTTATTGTTGCCGTTAGGTGCTGCAAAATTTGCAATCGTTATAATAATGAAAAAAATTTTAAGTCATAAAAGACGTTATGATAATCCATGATGATCCTTGTTTTCATTTATGCAGGAAATGCGGAATAACACGTTTTAGACATATGTTAAAGAAAACCAGTTATAAATGAGTTAAAACTATTGACATGTCACATGATGAACTTTTGAACATCTGTTATGACTGCTTCAACGTCACTGAGAGAGAGAGAGAGAGAGAGAGAGAGAGATAGAAAAATGAATAGTTTTCATATATTTATTATTGTTATTTATTTTGCTAAAAAAAAATTTTTTAAATTTAAAAGAAATTGATTTAATATTATTGCATATCCACAATTTCAAAAATTTTGACGTTAAAAATTGGTCATGTACTTTTGCAGTATTGTTTAAATATTAAAATACTACTTTTTCTTCTATTCTATATATAGTACAAAGACCTAGTTAGTAATATTAATATTTAAATAATATTTTTAATTATATATTTTTAATAATAGCTGTTTAATAGCTTAATAGCTTTCGTTTTTTCCCCATGATTCAAAATAAGGTATCAATATTTATATTTTAAAGATTGATGAGTTTTCTCAATCGCACGTTGAATATCGAATCGTCATTCGCGTCACTCTTTGTACAAGACCGTATGTGTATTTACACGTGCCATTATTTTAGAAAGTAGTACGAGCGATAATATTTTCTTCGATATCGATAACGCACACCAACGCAACGATCTTGGATTTGAGGTTACGACTATACGTATAATTTTATTCTTTATTTATATTTATTTCAAAATGTTACTGAGAAAAGATGCCAAGTTTGAGAATTACTGTTTCATTAGTAATTATAAGCACCAAACCCAACAGAAAACATGTTTCAGTGACTAAATGACTAAAACATTTTATGTCTTTAATGCTAGAACTATATTTTATATTTTTATATATAATACATAAATACTTTATACATAAATTACATATTGGACCTATTAAATATCGCCAAATATTTCGCACATAATTCTAAAAAAATTTTTCGATAAATTTTTTTCCAGACATTGTAAAATACAATTATAAAATCAAAATTCACAACTGTTCGTTAAATTACAAAAATGTAAACATTTAAATAACTGAAATAACTTTTTTCTTCAGCTCAATTTTTACTTATTTTTTACTTATTTTTACTTATTTTGTTTTTTATTTTACTTTTTGAAGAGTTTATATAATTTCTAGTTGATGGAATAAATTCCTTTCTTTTTTTAAATTAAGGTCAAAGTGACTATTATTAAAATATATAAAAATATATAAATTAAAATATATTTAAAATATTACTAAAATATAACAGTTTATTACTCTTCCGAACACGTGGTCGGAATTTTAAGGAAGTAAAGGGTTTGTATAAAAGTCGAAGTCACTATCGTTTTCACATTTGCGAGAAAATGAATTCACATTCCACCATTTCCGTTTCGGCCAAGTGGTTTTCAGTTCAACTCGGTCCAACATGACTTGTTGGTTGAAAAATTCCAAATACTGATTGATGTAAAATATTCAATGGAATGGATTCTAACTAAAATGGATTCTACCTTCTTCCGTATACTTGAGATTTGACCTGTGTGTAGGAAGTGATCCACGTACCGTCATCCTCCTTTCATCATTCCATTTTTCGTAGAACAAACTGTATTCGTCGAACGAATAAGAGGACGAGATAACGTAGAAAGAAAGAGAAGGAGAATCAAAGTGAGAGAAGGGGGAGAGAGCTTCTCGACAATTCTGCACGTCCTTGAGCGCTCAAGGTTTTGAAGAATCATTTAGCTCATGGTCTCATGGAGACTGTTAACGACTGGTTTTGAGAATTTGGAATTGATAGAAATGGAATTTTACAATATTTTTTTAATTATTGGACGTCGTTTAATACCGGGAATGTGCAATATTTTATTTTCTTCCCAGTTTTTTGTTCGCTCTGTTCAACTGGTAATTAACAGCTTCATCATTAGTCGATCTAAACATAAATTTAAATGTGAAAGTTTGTTAGAAATAGGAGAAAATTTGCAGAAAAAAAGGGATTTTATGAATATCTGCGCATGAATATCTGAATTTTTCGCAAATTATACTTTGTCTCACACAAAAGAGAAAGGATTTTGAGCAACGGCGGTTGTTTTTCACGTTAACTGCGAAGAGGTCACGATTATGTTTACTTATGTGGTTATACCATGGACTTTGACGCTGAACTTAGCGATCGATCTGGCACAAAGTTGAATAACAATCACATAACTTGCGGAGGATTGCATTTCTGCAACGCACTGCGTTTGTACTCTTGTTTCATGTAGCAAAAATTAAAATTGTATTCTTTCATTGACCTTTACGACACTAGTGTTATATTGTATAATAAAATATTATATATTATACTATATATTTAATATATATTAAATAAAAATAGACTAAGAGTCGGTTTTCCATCTTCTGATAAATTTTATCCTTCCGATATTCTTCAGATTCTTGTACCCTTATCTTTTCGATAAAATTTATCCGAAAATGGAACAACCGGCCCTTAAAAACAAGAATTGAAAGATGAGAGCTAACAAAGGCTTTTAGAAATAACAACACATGCTGCTTCTGTCAGGAACAAAGTATCCTCGTTACACGTCGTACTAAGTTCATCTTCAAACCACATCCACACAAATCGCAATATTATTTGTCTTCAATTAGTCATTACAATTGTCTGAAAAATACTGGAAAAAAGTATCCAAATAACCGTAGTCAACAATCACATCAATCATTTACATTTTACTGTATTCAGTAGATAAAGCATAGTGAGTGCTCAGTGATTCTTTAACATGATTGGCTTTTACTTTTAGATCCAACGAAGAACTAAAGGCAATCATATTAAAGAATTACTAAATGATCATTGATCAGTTTTTCCGCTGGACGCAGCCATTGACGGCGTTTGTAGAAATACAAGTTAACCCTTTCAGTCATAGTGGAAGTACTTCTGTACTGTTTTTTCTTCTTTATCATGCTGTAAACTTTATAATTTTGTTGAACACATTACGGTTTTTACTTTTTCTGGTGTAGAAATACTTACTTTACATATTCTCAAAGGTTTTTGCAACAAATTATTTATTTTTAATCATTTATAACAAATTAATGTAAAAGAAGCCATTTTCAGAAAAAAAATAATTTTCTCGAAGAGTTTTGAATATTAGATGTTGAAAATTTACTCAAATATCCTAGTATAACATATTTTTTCAGTATTTTTTGCAGGTTAGATTTTTTTATAAACAAATTATTTCATGACCTAGCTTCTATAACATATATTTTTATATTTTACTCATACCTATTCTACTTTGTATATTTTCCATATTGAAGGTTAACTCTTCTTGTTCTATTCTTTTCCATTACATTTTGAAAAATATTTTTTTAGAAAATTGATAATATGATTTTATAATATATCCATATTGGATTCACTATTTTGAATTTTGTGAACTTGACTTCAGACTCGTAAATAGCGATTCAAAAAACATAGGAATGCCAATTTAATTCTTATTATTTGAAAATTACATAATTTTATTATAATTTATCACTAATGGTCATAGTGAATTTTGAATTTTGCAAATCTAACTCCGGATTCAATTTTTTGACAATACGCTAATACGGTAACTCGGTCATTTTTAAAGATATCGAAACGCGGCAAACGGGGTTCGAAAGAGAATCGTTTGTACCCGTTTGTACCACTTTTTATTTCGTTTGTACCTCGACCGGACCGGAAGTACAGCATTTTTTAATTTTTGACAATACGCTAATACGGTAACTCGGTCATTTTTAAAGATATCGAAACGCGGCAAACGGGGTTCGAAAGAGAATCGTTTGTACCTGTTTGTACCACTTTTCATTTCGTTTGTACCTTTAAAAATGACCGTATTAGCGTATTGTCAAAAATTAAAAAATGCTGTACTTCCGGTCCGGTCGAGGTACAAACGAAATAAAAAGTGGTACAAACAGGTACAAACGATTCTCTTTCGAACCCCGTTTGCCGCGTTTCGATATCTTTAAAAATGACCGAGTTACCGTATTAGCGTATTGTCAAAAATTAAAAAATGCTGTACTTCCGGTCCGGTCGAGGTACAAACGAAATAAAAAGTGGTACAAACAGGTACAAACGATTCTCTTTCGAACCCCGTTTGCCGCGTTTCGATATCTTTAAAAATGACCGAGTTACCGTATTAGCGTATTGTCAAAAATTAAAAAATGCTGTACTTCCGGTCCGGTCGAGGTACAAACGAAATAAAAAGTGGTACAAACGGGTACAAACGGTTCTCTTTCGAACCCCGTTTGCCGCGTTTCGATATCTTTAAAAATGACCGAGTTACCGTATTAGCGTATTGTCAAAAAATAACAAATGCTGTACTTCCGGTCCGGTCGAGGTACAAACGAAATAAAAAGTGGTACAAACGGGTACAAACGATTCTCTTTCGAACCCCGTTTGCCGCGTTTCGATATCTTTAAAAATGACCGAGTTACCGTATTAGCGTATTGTCAAAAATTAAAAAATGCTGTACTTCCGGTCCGGTCGAGGTACAAACGAAATAAAAAGTGGTACAAACGGGTACAAACGGTTCTCTTTCGAACCCCGTTTGCCGCGTTTCGATATCTTTAAAAATGACCGAGTTACCGTATTAGCGTATTGTCAAAAAATAACAAATGCTGTACTTCCGGTCCGGTCGAGGTACAAACGAAATAAAAAGTGGTACAAACGGGTACAAACGATTCTCTTTCGAACCCCGTTTGCCGCGTTTCGATATCTTTAAAAATGACCGAGTTACCGTATTAGCGTATTGTCAAAAATTAAAAAATGCTGTACTTCCGGTCCGGTCGAGGTACAAACGAAATAAAAAGTGGTACAAACGGGTACAAACGGTTCTCTTTCGAACCCCGTTTGCCGCGTTTCGATATCTTTAAAAATGACCGAGTTACCGTATTAGCGTATTGTCAAAAAATAACAAATGCTGTACTTCCGGTCCGGTCGAGGTACAAACGAAATAAAAAGTGGTACAAACGGGTACAAACGATTCTCTTTCGAACCCCGTTTGCCGCGTTTCGATATCTTTAAAAATGACCGAGTTACCATATTAGCGTATTGTTAAAAATTAAAAAATTCTGTACTTCCGGTCCGGTCGAGGTACAAACGAAATGAAAAGTGGTACAAACAGGTACAAACGATTCTCTATCGAATGGCACTAATGAAATTAAAATATCTTAAAGTTGGGCGCTAGCCATTTTTTAATTGTCTTATATTTGTTTACCCTTTGAGGTACAAACAAAATAAAGTGCGGTACAAACAGGTACAAACGAAGTACAAACAAACTATGTTATTAATTTTTAATTTTTGTAAAGTCGGGCGCCAGGTTCACATCGGTGACAAACTGAGACGCCAACTTCACGCAGCGTCTCACTTTGTCCTACGGACATTTCCTTATCAGAAATTGTTCGAATTGAAAAGATTTATAGTTCTACATGAGTTCTAAGAAGAGTTCTGCCTTCTAAAAACAGAAACATATTAATTCAAATGAAATTAAAACAAGCGATCCCTATATCTATAAATATACAGGTGAGACGCCGGTCGATTTTCGACAGTTCTGCTAATTATAAAACAGTTCTCGTATAGTTCCGGGCATGTACATTGCCTTTCCAAAGAGTTCTGATAATTTCAACAATTAGAAATTTATTTAAAAAATTATTTTGCCGGAAAAACGCATATTTTCGAGCATAGAGGTGAGACGCCAGTCGATTTTCGACAGTTCTGCTAATTATAAAATAGTTCTCGTATAGTTCTGGGCATGTACATTGCCTTTCCAAAGAGTTCTGATAATTTCAACAATTAGAAATTTATTTAAAAAATTGTTTTGCCCGAAAAACGCATATTTTCGAGCATAGAGGTGAGACGCTGGTTGATTTTCGACAGTTCTGCTAATTATAAAATAGTTCTCGTATAGTTCCGGGCATGTGCATTGCCTTTCCAAAGAGTTCTGATAATTTCAACAATTAGAAATTTATTTAAAAAATTATTTTGCCGGAAAAACGCATATTTTCGAGCATAGAGGTGAGACGCCAGTCGATTTTCGACAGTTCTGCTAATTATAAAATAGTTCTCGTATAGTTCTGGGCATGTGCATTGCCTTTCCAAAGAGTTCTGATAATTTCAACAATTAGAAATTTATTTAAAAAATTATTTTGCCGGAAAAACGCATATTTTCGAGCATAAAGGTGAGATAAGAGAAATTATCAGAACTCTTTGGAAAGGCAATGTACATGCCCAGAACTATACGAGAACTATTTTATAATTAGCAGAACTGTCGAAAATCGACTGGCGTCTCACCTCTATGCTCGAAAATATGCGTTTTTCGGGCAAAATAATTTTTTAAATAAATTTCTAATTGTTGAAATTATCAGAACTCTTTGGAAAGGCAATGTACATGCCCAGAACTATACGAGAACTATTTTATAATTAGCAGAACTGTCGAAAATCGACCGGCGTCTCACCTGTATATTTATAGATATAGGGATCGCTTGTTTTAATTTCATTTGAATTAATATGTTTCTGCTTTTAAAAGGCAGAACTCTTCTTAGAACTCATGTAGAACTATAAATCTTTTCAATTCGAACAATTTCTGATAAGGAAATGTCCGTAGGACAAAGTGAGACGCTGCGTGAAGTTGGCATCTCAGTTTGTCCTAAGCGTTTTTCAGTGTTTTAATGGCCAGAACTATTTGTTTAAACTATCAGGAACTCTAGAACTATTGAAAATACACTCAGAACTCCCATTTATTTATGAGTTTTCACGAAATGATACGCCAGCTTCACACACACCAACTTCCCGTAGCACCGCAACATGCAAAAAATGACATTTAAACCACTCTATCTTATAGTTCTCAAAGAGTTCTACAGTTCCTGATACATTTTAACAATAGTTCTGATTATTTAATATTTAAAAAAAATTTTTTAATCTCTGAGCTGACACCGCATCTTTCGACAAAAATGGCTATAACTTTTTTGTTTTTAATTTTACAGTTTCGGGCCTTAATAACTTCGATAGAACTCGGGGTGCAAACAGAACTGCCGTCAGAACGCCGGTATCGCGAAAAAAAATTTTTTTCGGACTTAGAAATTTTTAGAGAGCGCATATCTAAAAGTGGCCAGAACTTTTTTGTTTTTAATTTTACAGCTTCGGGCCTTAATAACTTCGATAGAACTCGGGGTGCAAACAGAACTGCCGTCAGAACGCCGGTATCGCGAAAAAAAATTTTTTTTGGACTTAGAAATTTTTAGAGAACGCATATCTAAAAGTGGCCAGAACTTTTTTGTTTTTAATTTTACAGCTTCGGGCCTTAATAACTTTCGATAGAACTCGTCGGGGTGCAAACAGAACTGTCGTCAGAACGCCGGAATCGCGAAAAATTTTTTGTTTGGACTTAGAGAGCGCAAATTTAAAAGTGGCCAGAACTTTTTCAAAGAGCAAGAATGTATTGCTACTTCTAGTGTCAAGAACAAAGGGAAATATCCCTATTCAAGAAACTCTTTCTTGCTGCATCACGAGGGTCGATTTAATCCTTTTAGTCACACTTTTTTTCTAGTGTTGTTTTTAGGGTTGTTTTAGGATTTCTATTATTTGAAAAATGTGAAAATCTTCTCTTTGCCAGTGATAAGAAATAAAAGTAGAAGGTAATAACTGACTCACAAACTGGCACCAGTGATATAAAAATAGACGTTTATTACGTTTCGACCTGTGATTTAGGTCCTCCTCAAATATATCTATAAATATGATATGAAGGAACAATACAATAATCATAAAAAGGCGCAAATTTATACAAATTAAAATGAAAACTTACATTAATAGTGGTCCAATAAAAATAATAAATAAAAAATTCGTAATATTGATGACCATGAATTGGTATCGATTTCTATTATTTGAATTGAGTCAGTCTTTTATAATATTTTCTTCTTATATATATTTATTACACAAACTTTCTTATACATATAACGCTTTCTGAGAGATCAGCATGAAAACCAAAACGTAACATAACGAACTTAAAAGAACATGAATACCAACTCATCTATGACTATCAACTTAACTAACAACTAGACTATGGTCCTAAATTATTCTCTACATAGATGGATTATATATATATGTGTGTGTGTGTGTGTGTGTGTGTGCGTGCGTGCGTCCGTACGTGCGTGCGTGCGTGCGTGCGTGTGTGTGTGTGTGTGCGTGTGTGTGTGTGTGTGTGTGTATAAATGATGTTGACATTATTATCTCACATCTATGTTTGAAATACTTTACATGTTCCCAAAAGTTTTTGCAACACGAATACAAATCCGGAGCTAGCGAATAGATATATAGAAATATATCCAAAGATATAAGAAAAAAGTTTCAATTTTATGGAAAAATTGATAGCTTATCTAAGATTGATTTTTAATTCCTTTTAATTCAGAAAAAAATGTAAAATTTTTGTGAATATGAAAAAGAAAGTTCTGATTTTTAAATTTTAAATTTTAATTTCTATAAATAAAGATCAAAGAAAGAAAAAAATTCTCACACAAACGGTAAAAGAAATTATTTTTGATGTTCTGACATTTTTTAAACAAATCTTTTCTGGAAAATGTTTCTTTCAGAGAAATAAAACTCAGCTTGATTTTGATAGAAACAGGAAAATTATAATCAATTTTAAAAAATGTAAATGTAAATCAAAAGTTATCTTTTGCACCCTCGTAATTTTATTTAAACACCAGAACTTTCTTTGAAATATATCAAGAATTTTAAGATTCTGGAAAACAGCCAAAATGCCATAAATTGAGTGAAAATTTTGAAAATGTGGGATGCTAAATTTATAAAGATCACGTACTCATGTTCTCCGTGATTTGAACACACACTTGAAACTTATTCATGAAGGGTTCTTCAGAGCTAAGCGAGTCTAAATTGTACTGAAGGAAAAGTAAATGTGTTTTTTTGTCACTGGCGAAGATTCGTTTTTTGGATCTATGCCTCAATTTAAGCTGGTAGCCGATTTGCAACCTAGGCGTAACTTCGACGTGGCAAAGCACGCTCGTGGTTCACCAATGCGTTCGAGAACGCGTCCTTGGAGCTCAGGGACACATCGGCGCACGGAACCGACCGCTCCTCCACGCAAGTATCTGCGAATTAGGTCGAGACGACGACGACGATGACGGACGACGACGACGACGACGCGAACAAGAACGAGACTCGAGTTCTCTTGTAACCGATTCAACGTTCATAATAATAGCGTGACTTCGATCGCTCCGAGGTATCCCTCTTTACGTTCCGCGCCGTCTCCGACAGATAAATACATTGACAAGAATGACATATACAATATAATTCTTTTTTCGTTTTTTTTCACGCGTTTATCACATCGAGTTTTCACAAATAAAAGTTGGCAAGATAGCAGGCAAATGTGTGTGTGTGTGTGTGAAATTATAACGTAGGATATGCGAAGAATACGTGTGTCTTCAAGATGTGGTTGATTGAAGAACATCCTGCATTTTTCAAATAATTTTTTAGTTATGATTCCGATAAGTACATACTGTTCAGAATCATCCGCGGTATGCGTTTTATTTTATTTTAATTTATACAAACTGCATCTAATATGCGGATTTGCCACGGATGTGAACTAGTCAAAGCATCAGCGACATCAGCAGGAATTGTTCCTTTCACCGAACTTTTCTAGCGACCTTACTTTCCGACTTTGCGCGACATGGTAGCAAGATGCCCCGTTGATTTCTTTGAATGGATAAAAATTCTAATTTAAAGATTCTTTTTTAGATGAATAGAAAGGAAAAATTTTTGTCTGCCGAATGTCAAACGTTTTTAATGATCCCATTCCTACTTTTTTTTCTAGAGCCAAACGTAATTAAGTCTCAACGAGAGAAAGTTGTTTGGTTTCAAGGGGGCCATAAGATGGTACCATTGGTTTGACCTTGAAGAATTATTTGAAAGTCACATAAAAATTACCTCAATTTTTTTAAATGGCATTCCCTATTTTTTATTACATATTCTTGTAGCTTATCTCGAGAGCTTTCCAAAACACTATAATAAAGTATTTTTTTATTAAGTATTTTCCGAGTTATAAGGGTTGAAATAATTTCTTAATTTTACATAAACTATAAAATATCTCGTAAAATATTCACCTTTTGATGACCTTACCTCAATACTTTTATGCACAGAATATGATACACTATATTGCTAAATGTCTATAAACAAATCAGTAAGGTAATAAAAATGCAATAAATTTAAAATTAGGGATAATAATATAGGAAAAATGGGTACTAATGAATAAAATAGCGACATTCTCGCGTTTTTGTTTATAACAATTTTGAGTTTGGATAAGATCAGCGGGACTTAACGGAGAGAGAGAGGAGAGAGAGATCAGAAATTGCATTCTTCTAACTGCGCATTCATTCCCTACGCATATTCCTTCCGTTCTTCCTCGTTGAAGGCGTCCCGAAGGTCCGAGATGTGCGTCATCGTCCATGCGTAATGGTCATCCGCTTGTGCAACGCGAAGGCGAAGCCTTTAAGCACACATTTTATATCGCGCGTGCCTTCTTGCGAGGATATGCATTCCTCACCGTTTAACACGCCGACCTTCTTCGAGGGCCAACGGTCGAAAGTCTGTTTCTTTCCTGAGAATTGTTCTCTCGTCCCTGACTCTCTCATCTCGCTTTTCCTCGCGTTCCCCATTCCTACCTTACGTCGTCTCCACTTGTCTTCGCATCTCGACAGCGGAGGCGCGACAAACATAATTCCAGCCACTGATACGCGTGGACACGCATAATTCGCCATAATAATCGCCACGTAACGCAACACCTACGGTCACCATGGCGTTTCGCGATTTCGCTTGCGATACGACAGCGGAGTTTAATATGCATGTTTCCGTTTGTCTTTTTGCTCGCGCAGTTTTTGAGATCTGTGCTGAATATATATACTTTTACTAATATCTCGTTCACATATGAAGAATATACAAGTACTATTAACCTAATCAAGTATTAGTTTCAAGTAAAATAAAATCAAAGTTATCATGTTGCGATAAAAAATAAATACTATTGTGAGATAACGTGATTGTAGAAAACTCTTTCAATATACAGGATGATTATAAAAACATATGTGTAATTTTAAGATTTCATAACTTCCATTCCATAAAATGAAATGAATGTATAAAATGAATGTATAAAATATGTAGGGAAAATTAATGTGTAATAAATTACACAATTCTTGAAATAAATTAATCGAGTATTTTTTGAAAATTTTAAATGATTCTGAAAGGGGACTCACTCCCCCTTTATACAAGCCATAAAACTTTTTAATTGCTCTTTCTTTAATTACTCTGTTTCCCTTTCTCTTCTCCGTCTCTCTCTTTTTTTCTATTTTTATAATTAAAATTTGAATTTTTAAAATATTATTTAATTTTCCATGATAATAAAAAGTTTAAGTATTTCTATATCTTACAGAATTTGAATTTTGAAAATTTTGCTCAGATTTTACGATATTCAAAATATCATTATCATTCTAATGATTGACTTTGCTTGCTATATAATTAAAGAATAATGCTATTAATAGCGTTTTATTAGGCGATTACATATCAAACAATAGTCATAGGCAGGAATATTCATCAACTTTAAGTTAGTAGTAGTAACATCAGTAGCAATGGTATACAAATATGTGTGCAATGACGCTCATCGCTATATTTTTTGCAAATTTTTTAGTTAAGGTTTAGTTTTTCCTTACACAAACATGAAGATAATTCTAACTTTTGAATTATAAACAATTATTATATAAGCAAATTAAATATATTTTTTAGAAAATTAAACTTTAGAAGAATAAATAAATAATAAAGTAATCTTATAATTAGCGGTAATTTTGAGTAGATTATACTTTGAGAAAATTCTGATTTGAAGTCTATTTACACACACACAACATAAAAAATTGGAAACCGCAAAAATGTGTTGATTTCCGGGATATTTTGTCAAGCGGAAAAATGCAGAACTCGAGACGTGAAATTAAGAAACTAAAAAAGGTAATTGAATTCAAACTTGAGACATTAACTTGTAAAGCTATATAACTGGATTACAATGATATAACATTAAAACTTGAAGACGTCGCGAAGATAAACGATGATTGACAAGATTTTTACCGAGTGAGGCAATGCAGAACCTGTAAAAGAGAGAACTATAATACCAAGGCTCCTACCTAACCCAAATCTGCCATTTATACGTTTCCAATAAAACCCTTGTCAAACTCTCGAGATGCGGGGAGCTGAAAAGCGAAACTACGAAGCTTAGTTCCCAAAACATTCTAATTCAGGAAGAATTTGCTCTTCCAAAGATACATGATGTTAACCATTGTAAAAAGTATCACGAAAGTATATAGTGATAAATGACAATCTTCCCTGAGAGAGTTCTGTCAAACGCAGAAATTGAGCACTTGAAAAGGTCCCACAAAGCCAGAGAGCCAGTAATATTTGTGTTTAAGACGGTCTAAGAATTCAAAGTGCGCGAAGCCAAGAGAGGCTGGAGGCTAAGCGAGGAGGCGAGAAGGCTACGTCACCCTCGTCGCTCTTGCTAGGTCGCAAGCATCAGGGGAGGAGTAGCGACTCCGAGACGGCCGGCTCGAGCGGCACTCGCCGTGACGCGGCAGTACGCCGACCAATCGGTGAGCGCGCGCGAGAATATCGCTCTCGCACAGTAGGTGAACGGTGCGGCTAGAAGAGAGTGAGAACAGCATGCCGCCACCGCCGTCGTGGCCGAGGAGAGGAGGTAGGTAGGTAGGTGGTCCGCTGCGCTCGGTCGTGGAACTCTCGACCCCGATACCGCGCCGTGGTCGATGCACGTCGCGTTCCGTGCGCCTTCCTCTTCGTCGTAGCCTTGAGGAGGAAAGAGACGGACGCTGTCGTAGCCGCTCGAGCGCGTGGACGTCGATCGAATCGAGAACGTCGCATCCCTTCGTGGACTTCGCCTTGGGAGAGCGTCTTCCGTTTCTTTGGCGGAACCACCTCGCCGACGAAGATCGAAACGAGCGACGTTGTGTAACGCGCGCGACCTTTCGTGACCTCCCTCACCGCTACCTGACGAGAGCGAGGACGGCGTTGGAGGAAGGGAGCCCTCGACCGATCGGCCGATCAGTCTGCATCCGCCGGAGAGCGTGGGCGGAGGACGAGAGAAGGAGAGGAACGCGACCGGTGGAGGAAAGACGCTTGGTGAAAAGTGCAAGTGGAGTGGCGTTGCTGGCGAGAACGATCGTGCGTGCATTCTTGCCTTCTTCGTCGCGGATCTCTCCCGTTCGCTCCCGTCTATCTATCGCTGCAGATTACGGGAATACGACGACGACCCTGCGCGAGTTTAAAAGAGAGACGCTGACGCCGGGCGCCGCTCGTTGCGCTCGTTCGTGACGATGGGTCGCGTGAACGGTTGTGTGTAAACGGTTGTACGCGATCGGTTCGGCCTACTTATAACGGCCGCAAGTTAACTTTACGCTTCCCGAACGTTCCCGCTCGCAGTGCGGTGCGGTTTCATCGGCGACGATCTAATAATAATGGTGCACGACCGCGGCGCGAGAACGATGCCCTCGAAACGTCGTGGGAACGTTTTGATGAAGATATAAATGACATCGATGTGTATGTGTAAAAGATATGCACATGTGCACACGGCGAACAAGTTCGGGACGAAGTGACCCAATGTAATCCTATAAACAGCTTTGCGCGGACTCTAAAGAATCGAAACTGCTTTCTAATGGAACTACTTCGGCACGATTCGCCGGTGCAACGTTGGATATATTTATTTGCCCATTTGTGTGCTAGAACTGTCGACTTATTGGATCTTCAAGATATTGCGCAGTGCTGTGGAATGTACTTTCTCATCTGAATTTTCAACTTGCGGAGTCATCGGATCGGTGAGCGCGAGCTAGAGCATAACACAAATTTTCGTATACCATTTTAAGACCACTTGTGCCCAGAAGAAGGTTTCTCCTCTGTCTCGTCAAAAATTCTCGGCTCGTTCGAATCAACGTCAATCGTGCGGCACGAAAAATTCGCCGCGGTCGTAAGAACCTGATGGCGACCGACGACACAATTAGAACGGAGGTCTCCTCACCGTTACCGTTCGCCGTTCACGGAATATCATATTTTTTTGTTTCGCATGCTTTCGCAGGACTCCAAGAAAGTGCCGCCCACCGGACGGTCGCGCTTTCTCCCTTCGCTTTCGCTATCGCTATAACCGCGGAAAGGTAGGAAAGTTAATATTCGCGCGAGACGACCGGTTGTGAAAGGTAGAGCACGGCGGCGAAATATAGGTATTGTTTTAAACACGGCGGGGTCATCAACCGCTCCTTCGCGCGACCGTAGAACCGACAATTTGCGCGACACACGTACGTACGCATGACGCGTCTTGCGTCGCGTGTGCGGACCGATATTTGCGATCGTCGAATATCGATGTTGCCTTAACCGATTCACCATTTACGTTTCGCACTCTCTCGGCGCGAATCTTCGCCCTTTATCAGAAATTTTCCGAACAATAAGGAATCTATTTTACGAAGTATGGAGCGAAAATTCGCCGTAAGATTCGGTTGTAAGAACCTGATGGCGACCGACGACACAATTAGAACGGAGATCTCCTCGCCGTGAAAATTTGATCTTTGGAAGACTGGTGCCCTGTGTAGATCGATGGGAACGATATGTTATCGAGTTTCTGCGGGTGCACTTGAGAAGCTTACATTTCCGAAACCACGAGAGGGTTCTCCAAAGGTTGTCTCTTTTGAAGCGAAATTACCTGCCGAAAAAAAATCTCGAGGAAGACGAAAGTATGCGGGCATTCTTCCGCTTTTCACATTGCATTCTGTTTCTTCCTCTTCTCTTTTTTCCCCATTGTGCTTCCTGTGCGTCCCTCTTCCCCTTCTTCCTTCTTCGACGCGTTAACGTTACTTTGTTCGTTCGGACGAAGATATCAGTATCGTTGTACTTTGACATCATTTCACTTCCCTGCACGCTTCTATAAGGCACTTTATGTATCGCGACATATTTTACGAAGCATTAAATGCATTCCGAATAAACGACTTCTGATTATGCACACGCCCGTGAATTAATTACGTCGTGCGTAAAAGCGAGTGCTGACTACCTATTAACCGATACTGTAAAAGAAAAACGAAGATAAAAGCGTAACGAAAGGGAAGTTAAGTATTCTCTTAGACTGTCAAGTTAACTTGCAACTTAATAGTGGTGCTGAACAGTTTCTTTCTGGTTAAATTTTGTATTGATCTTTATTTCCAAGTTGTTACCTCAACCGACGTCAACAAGGATCATTCGCATAAAATTTGTCTCAACTGTTAATGACGATAATCTTTCGATAAAAATCGTGTTAGATTTTCTTTGTTGTTACTTTTCACACACAGTCGAAATACTCACTACCCTCATTATATTAAATAATTATATATCATTATATTAAATAATAATATATGTAATGATATTTTTATTATAGTTTAGTCCATCGTTTTTTGCATTTTTATTTTGTAAATTTTGTACAATTTTAGATAGTCAAAATAGATAACTGTTGAGCGATAACGAAAATACGGTTAATAACATGATAGGGTCTACTTTATAAATGGACATTCTTATCTAATCGCTAATAAGACAGCGTTCTCCAACGCGAAGAAAGAACCTCACGTTCTTTTTAGAATTGGTACCGCGAAACTTATATATCCGCATCTATAAAGCGCAGTGAACGCAAGCGGGTGCAATGAACTCCGTTCCGTCTCTCTTTCCCTCCTCTCTTCATTTCTCCCTTCCTCTCTTCAACATCCCTTCCCGCCATCCCATCCCTTCTCTCAATCTCTGTCTCTCTCTTTACGGCTCGTATCAAGCGCGACCTGGTCTCTCGCGCGCGAATTAAAACTCATTTTCGCGTACCGCTCATATTAAAGATATCGAAAAAAAAACCAAACATGTTTCAATATCATTCAATACATCTCATGTATCAAATTTAGAAAGATACTTATAACGAATGAATATCTGATATATCGAATAAAATATTATGTAATCAATATGTAATCTAATTATTGTCGGATGATTCCAATAAAAGACTGCAAAAAATCTTTTCAACAGTGATTTATATAAGACTGCAACAGAGAGAATATTTTCTTATGACAAAGACAAAACAATTACATATAAAACGTGGTACGTTTGTCACAATGGAGTAAATTATCAATTTTGAATTAATTACGTTTTTAGAAAACAACAGTCAAAACAACAAATATTATCGCTTGTGTTTGCCTATATGTGACTGTTATATACAACAAATATTACATTCTTCATGATCGTGAGTTATAATACTGTTAGTTATTGACTGCAAGTTATTGAGTTAGTTATAATACTGTTATATACAATCCAAATATATCCGCTTTCCAAAATCTAATCGTCTTACACGATAATGTTTTTCGAACGCAGCTAATACAGCTTGTTCTTTACAATTGAATTTTTTTTATACTTTTCATCTTTCCTCTTTTTCTCCGCAATGTTCAATTACGTTTTTATTTCAAGTGTAGAAAACATGACATGATGCAGGTCAATAAACAACAGGCGTAATGCGTCCACGCACGCATCTACTTTCGTTGATAATTCTAATGAATTATATTATAGATTTTTTAAAATTTGTTTTTGTATTAAGATATTCAGTTTGTGAATAATTCGAAAGTTTTTTATGGCGTATGATATATATACACGTATATTCAATATAGATCACTTTTGTTTATGAATTTGTTGTATTGTTTTGTGTAATTATTATTTGGCTCTTGAAAGACTTATGTGTTAATTTATTTTGTTTGAATTTTAACGAGTTTAAAATTTGTTCTTATTTCAAAAGTTTTATTTGATAATCTGTTTAAACATTTTTTCTCTATTTCATATTAAGTGTAATAAAAAAATATCAAATGTTAATAAAAATATATGAATAATCTTCTCTTCGCCAGTGATATTAAAACTCAGGAAATAAGGCAATGATTGACGTGCAAACTGGCAATTGATACATTTATTAAAGATCACCAAGTGATCTTTAATAAATGTATCAATTGCCAGTTTGCACGTCAATCATTGCCTTATTTCCTAAATGTTAATAAACTTCTCTAATTAATTCGTCTGTGACATGGTGAGTGCATCGCCGTGTTGCGCCAATGTCGTATTCGATGTTGAGGGTATACTCGCGATAGCGCCAACGTGGCATGAATCATCATGCTTATTACTTAGCCGATATATATCAGAAATGTTAAATGCATATGATAATATCATCGTATCAACTCGACAATGTTAGACAAGATTTTCATTGTTTTTTTTTTCAAATCTGTAAAAAGCGCTTGGAAAACTCCGACATCTCTTTCCGTGCGAAAAGCGAAAAGATTGATCGAAGGAAGAAAAAGAAACAAGAAAGTATTCTCTGTTTACACGCTAACTTTACGTGTCTTGCCAAGTGTACTAACATTAGCCAAGAGCTTTAATTTCATATAAATTAGGGGTGGTATCCGATGTCATCTTTAAAATTGTCTTGAAGACGATTTCAAGACGCTCTTTTCACTAGATAAATAGAATAGAATTTTACAATCATACTTGAAATGATTTTTAAAATAGTAGTTTGTAGACACACGTGAAAGATTAAGCTTGCAAGTTAAGTATTAACTTTGGATAGAAAATACATCTTTTTTTACTATTAAATTATGATGTAATACGAAATGTATTAGTAATACATAGAAAAAAGAAGAGGCTATAACTACTCAGATGTCATGTCTAATTGTATGTAATTAAAATTTATTTATATGTATTGAAATCTAACTAAGAATTTGATCATATTGAAAGGATTATTAATGCAACATGCGATGTGATATTATCTATAATTTATTCTTTCTACTAAATCAAAATAACATTACAAATGGATCATGGTCATATCCACTTTAAAACACGCGATATAAATAATATCACAAAAAGTATTTGTCAAAAATATTTTGAAAGTGATTGCGTTAAGATACGCGGACTTTCCTTTGATTGCAATACATCAATCTTTTCAACAGCAAGAACAAAGTTTATTTCTTATTACCTACTAATCGCTATTTATCCAATATTTGCACGTTACGCGCACAATTAATGTAAAATTAAATTAAATTTTACTTTAAACAAATTCAAACTCTAATTCGCCAGTGAATAATTAAACAATAATTTCGATTGCTTTTCTTTATTTTGGCAACGTAATAGCACATGCCTGGCAACGTATTTGAATTTGTTTAAATTTCCACCTTGGACCAAAATAATGATGTACTAGAACGTTTCTCAGGCACATACTATACGTTGCCAAAATAAAGACGTTTATAGGATGCAGGTTATTGCGCTAAATATTATCACATGCCTCGGTGGTCGAATTGGTATGACGCCCGCACGGAAAGGGTGGGAGTTTCAGGTTCGAATTCTGGCTGAGTAATATTTTTCGCAATAAATTCTTCATCTAATTTAGGGACAAAAAATTAAAATCGATATCGATTTTAAAGTTGGCGATTGTTCTGCATTTCAATGAAGCGACAAATCTGTCGAAGGTGCCCAGATGATTTGCCAGACGGTCGATAAGCAATCGAAATTATTGTTAAATTTTACTTGTACAAATAATTTTTATCTAATTTTTTATGAGAGAATTTGGTTAACTAGTTATGATATATCATGAAAGAGAAAACATCTTTTACGTTTTACTATACGTTTTACATAGAACGTGCATTTGTCCAAAAGGGAATCTCACGAGCTTTGACCCAAACTCAAGAGAGAAGATATTTTTAAGAATTTTCATAAATTTTTAAACTCCTGATTCTCTGAAGAAGGAGAAGCGAGCGTGATACCAGATTCATCTTCTCAAGGACCGAATCTCTCATTTTCAAAGGACCGAACTTCTATAGAACTGTTGTCAATAAAATTGTTGTCGAATGCATCGAGAGGTAGGATCATCCCAATTATTCCTTTCCCTTCCCCATACGCGAAATTTATGCACGGCGAAATTGATGAAACCCTCACGCGTTGCGCCCGTAAGACGCTTACGCGCGTTAATTATTTGGGACGCTGACGGTGCGCCGATTAAGCCGCACGGTGTCTAATTATAGGCTGGCTAATCAGGTCGTGATACGAAGATTTTATTTACGCTGCGATATACGTGTGAAGACACGTATAAGTGCCGGTCGCGCGATATTACGGGGAAACGATAGCGTTCACCACCACTTCGCGCCGTCGTCCTTGAGACCTCCAGCGAACGACTATTTTCTAGGCAAGGTTGATCAAGACTTTGCTGCGAACATCAGCTGCGGTGTACGTTTATCGGTTTATCAATGTCATCGTTTTGCGAACGGTTGTTTTGCAGGCTCAACCTTCTACACTTATGTTAGTCTGAAAATGTGCGCTCATACTCATGCACTGTGTGCGATTTCCCTCAAACAAAATGAGAACGAGAGCTCGTCGTTATGGAAAACAGTATGGAAAAATTGTATCGAAAAAGAAAGAAAAAAAGAAGGGAATAGCAATTGAGATCTGGAAAATACGGATCATATATTTTATCGAAAAATATCATCAATCATAGATTGTTACTCAATCATAGATTGTTACTCAGATTAATTGAGATAATGCCCAGTATATATTTCACCATACTTGCTCATCGCCTGATTGTTGCAGTGGTTATGGACGGTGTTAATCAGCACTTGACTTTTCAATGACATCTTGGTGACTGGCGCTACCAAAATTTTTTTAGATACCTGTAAGAGATTAATTAATATAAAAATTAATATAAAATTTCATTATCTACCATCTAATATAAAATTTGTTAGTTAGGTAATATAAAGTAAAAAAAGTGTGTTATACAATATAATACTCAGGAGAATATGGTCTTATTTAATTTTTAATCATATACACAATATTTTATATTCAATGTTATTATATTCTTGTGATTTATCATTATGTGCTTATGATCATGAAAATTCTATTATGTCGTACACGATTCAAAAACATTTAGCAGACAACATGTTATTACCATAAACGAAAGCGAAATATTTCATTTTCTTGCATTTGAAAGAAAACCGAAAATAAAAAATCGTTTGATTTACTTTGTTTTATGACTATTATAATGTGCTCTCAAGAACTTTTTGTGTTAAGAAAACCAGAAGCAGTCCCCTGAATGTGACTACTTGATTTTCTTAACTAGAGAGAGATTTTATTAAAAAATCTCATGATGTTAATATTAGATGATTTTATTATTTATGATTATATATTATTCAAGTTATATAAGTTATGATTTTAATATGTATATTATATATTATTTCATATATTCATTATTATTATATCGTATATTTATTATCATATTATTATATCATATATTTATTATTATTATATTATATATTATATATTTATGTATATTTATATTTGTTTCATATATTATTATATATTATTTTTATAGTCACATTCTAAATTGCTAAATTTATAATAAATTCTATGTGATCCAGTTATTTTCTCAGCGACAATAATCACTCGATACAATCAATTTAGGTTTAAAGATTATCTACAAATCAATTTTAGACAATACCCGATGTGTGACAGAGTTCTATTTATAACTTCAACTGTAAAACGAGGAGCATTTGAAGTATACAAGATGCACACATAAAATACATTTAAATCCATTTTAGATCTATAATTTGCATTAGATTTTAGAATCAATTTCTATTCATAATTTTGTATGTATTTTATATATATTTACATATGTGTGTATTTCTGTTGTTTCAAATATTTCTTATATTATACGGTACATAAAATTGTAAATAGAATTCCATTTTGAATTCTGATATGAATTATAGATATGAAGTGGGTTTAAATAAAGAATTTTGTTACTAATAAAAGCATCGTTGTGTGTCGATAGCTTAAACAAGATGCACGCGATGGAGGGTACGGCCGAGAGCAAGCGAAAGGTGGACACCGCAGAAGATGACAAAACATCGACATCGACATCATCGTCGTCATCGTCGTCGTCGTCGAAAGTACCCCAAAATCAGCAAAACGGCGCCGCCCTTCCGGAGGAAACCGCGGCAGCACCGACGTCGGTAGGTCGCGGACGTTCCAAGAAGAAGGACGAATCGAGCTGCGATACCGAGACTTCGAACACGAAGGACAAGCAGTTACTTGCGGGTACATCGCGGCAGAGTACGACGACTCCGACTGACAATGTCGTGAAGCCACGTCATGTTAAAGCAGGATCTGAGCCCATTGAAACCAGAAAACGAAAGTCCACTAACGGACAGTTGGTTTCTCTAGGGAATCCCAGAAAAAAGTTTCGCGATAACTACACTCGAGAGGAGTACATTTTGAGGATTGTAGGCGATAAAAACGAAAGTATTGAAAACCTCATGGCAAAGGCCAATCAATTACGAGCTGATATTTTGGTGAGTGTTCGGAGCTGCGAACTCTCATTAAGATGAGAGAAAATCACTTTTTTTAAGCATATATGTATGTGCTTAAAGCTTAAGTAATATATTTCTATCTACAGGTTCTTGGAAATTTAGCACGTGCCAAAGAAATAGAATGGAACGAGATCTTACGGAAGAAGAAGCTCAAGGAAGAAGCGTACCTGAGGCTCGAAAGGAAGATACATACGACAGCCTACATGGAAAGCGAAGGGCCCGATGCTTTACCTCCCGCTAGATCGTCTTTGACCGACTGGGAGAACGACAGCACTTCGGTATCGAAGGAAAGATCTTTCGAATCTAAGGAGGATATAGGAGAGAGATCTTCAGATTCATCGGGCTCGAAAAAAGAGAAAATCACTAGAGCTAGCTCACAGCAACGAATGACTCCTCCGAAAACCAATGGCGAGAGCAATCGTAAACAGAGTGACGCATCGAGTCCAGAAAGTCGGCAGATCGGAGAAGGTCGTCAAGGTACGATAGTGGATGTCAGATCTATTATTGCCGATCATAGGCTCAAGCATCCGGAAACCGTACCAAGAAGGTAATTACAATTGAAAGAATGGAAGAAGGGGAGAGCAGGAAGGAGGAAAGGGAGAGGGATAGAGTATGACTTTTCTCATAATGCTAAAATTTATATAAAAAAGTGACTCAATATCTCAATTTTCAAATATTTTATATTTATTTTATATTATATATTTCAATTTAAAATTTAAATTTTTATAAATATTTGAAGAAGAAAGTTTATCAAATTAGTACAGTATGCGTGCAATAATTTTTTTAACATCCGCGAGAAATTATTTAAACATTAATGATTAACATATTAAACTAAATATATTATAGGATCAATTCCACGGTATTATTCATTTTTTTAAACGGTCACACACAAAATTTTTATAGCAAATATAGTTCCAAAGAGATAAGATTTTGATTAAGTTAACGATTAAAGAAAATAAGGGCTTGTCTTTATCTATCTAAGTATATATAAATCTTGATAACGCTTATAATATAATGCAATGTTTGATCATAATGATCACATATTGATCACAATCTCTTATTATTTATCATAAACATATACTAAGAAATCTGTACTTTTATGAAGACAACTTTGTTTTTTGGATTGTTAAGCATGATTTACAATTGTAGAGGTCGAAGGATGAGGAATTCGAACGTGAACATCAACCTAGGTGCTGGCGGTGCCATGGTTGAAACTGGGCACAATGCTGATTCGAGACCGTCTAGCACAGAATCGTGCAAGAGTAACCCAAGCGCGAGCGACTCTATGAATTATAAAGACATGCTAGTGCAATTTGCTAAGATAAGTCAGCAAGGTAACATCAGTTTTCTCGGAATTTCTTAAATTGATTGAATATATCGTGAATATCGGAGCAGCAATTCACAATTATTCGTGTGTTTAGGTGAATCGATCAAAGTACCGCAAAATTATCCAGACGTGACACTTCATCCTGTGACTCCTTCATCTACCCAAAGTACATCTCAGCCTACCGGCTCGTTGCTCCATGGAATTCTAACAAAAGCGCAAACGCCGAGATCGACGACTTTTTCACCTACTTTAGCAAGATTACTCACCGCGCCTGAAAGAGAAAGGAGTTCTCCGGCGGCCGCGGCAGCGGCGGCGGCGGTGTCAGCGTCTATGTCGCAGCAAAGCACCACGACCCAGCACCTTTTGCAGACATACCAAGGCTCTAATCTGGTTTCTATAAATGATCTCCTGTCTTCTTCCAAGGTTCTTTGCTTTTTTTACTCTTTATAATTATTACTTTTTTTGCGATTTATGTCAATGTAAAATACCAGTTTCCTTTAAACAATGTGTGACTATTGCATCACTCAAATATATCAGCAGCATAACTTGATCTTACATCATTTATATAAGTAAATACGAACAAGTATATAGGTAAATAACAAATGTATAAATAAATAGTACAAGTTTTTGGGAGTTTAAGAAACTTCTGGCTAAGTCAGCAGCGAAAGGAAGATTTCTTTTTTTTTTGGTAATTTAAAATATTTTTTTCAGGCTCGCACAGAGATAACTATAACCCCTGTCGTTAACACTCTCGCGCAATCTCACTCCAACGATTTAATTCAAGTGGTAAATTTCTTTTTCAACTTGTTGATGATACGTTCTTGCTTCTTGTTTGACTTCTGATTTCTTTGAACTTTTAGGAGGATATAGAAGAAGAACCAACGATAATTGATGATAGGAAAGGGAACTCGGTGAGGGACGGTAAACAAGTAGTAAAGGACAATCCACCTTCACCAAATGCTCCACCAAAATGTCAGGGATGCATAATTCGACCCGCACAGTTTGTTTGCGCCGGATGCGGAAATCAGTGGTATTGTAGTCGTTCATGTCAGGTACATGTCATGTCAAGTGCACAGTTACGTATGATCTACCATTCTCACATATTTGTGATTCACATTAATGATCGTTAATGATAATGGATTATATTAATATCGACAGCTTGCTGCGTGGGCAACACACTCCGATCATTGTCCGCCGGAGCCCGAGAACAACAAAACCAAGACCAATGTTTAACGCCCGAGGTCCCTGCATGCCGGGTGTACACAATGGTATCGAACGAGAGATATCAGCATAGCAACATAGCAGCTGAGTACGAATCTAGTCAAGGAAAGAGGTTTAAGGGTAATTCGTGTAGAGCGACAAATGAGATGCGGAGAGAATTACCGAGATTTACCGTCTCGAAGGGGGATTACCGTATGCGTCGTATTGATATAGTATCGAAAAGATTTTTGTCGAAGCAAATGGATGATACTGTCCTATTTATCACAAGCATTTACTGATCTCCCATCTTGAAGGAGATTCCACGCTATCACGTTCTGCTCTTGTAGAACGAATTCGTGAAATTTCTTGCACTTTACTCGAGCTTTAGATGAAAAAAAATTGTCTTCTTTCGATGATGAAAATTAATAGAATATTCGATGCCATTGGTTAACGAGCCTCGTATGTTATATAATTCTTTTTCTTTTAGACTTTACTTACACTAGTCGAAAGTTTTCGAATATTCGAAAAACGAGCAGGAAAGGGGATGAGTAATTCCTGAGGTGCTTTGTGGAAGTGGAGCACAATACTAAATAACGCGATGTTGTATATAATTTTATACAAGTTAAGAGAATTGTTCACATAGCGCCGGATTTTAGAACGTTGATTAATCGCGTGCCATGCGTAAGATCCGGGGCGGATTGAGAGCATTAGCTTTGAAAGAGATATCAAAAGATATTTTCTTTTTACTTTTTATTAGAAAATATTTCGAAGTGAAATTGTAGATATTTTAAATTTAAGGAATTTAAATAAAAAATTAATTTGTCACAATAAATAAAACAAATGAAGTAAATTTTTTTATAATAACATGATTACAATTTGTTTTGTAATAACATGATTACAATTATAAAAAAATTTTAGATAAAATTGATTGAAATCTTCTATTTACTATAATAAATTTTATTATATTACAAGACATTGTTCACAAATGATTAATGCGTAATCATTTCAAGTATCTATATAGATATTTTCCGCTTACTCAATCTGCCCCTCACGTGTAAGATTCATTTTCCATAATTGACCTTAACATGAATGCTCGAGTTAGATAAAGAACTTGAGTATTTTTTTATGTAATCATGAATTATATTCTGTTTTCTTCTCCCTTCATTTTACACTGTAGGCATAAGAAATCACTGGACAGAGCAATTTAACCAAAAAATAAAAAGCGAATATTAAATACTTCTTATTGAACATACATTGTATTCGCAATACATATACACAATAACATATATCTTTTTCTCTCGTTTATATGTATAGTAATCCTCTCATTTTGTTATATGTGTGTATATATGAGAATGCCAAATATTTCATAAAAATATGTTGCAATCAATTCCATTTCATGCGTACATTATAAAAAATGAAATATTCGGCTTAGTCTTCTCTCTCCATCCTCGCTCGCTCTTCCTCTTTCTCCGTAAAATTTCCACGTAAAAATCCATTTTTCCAAAAGACCACCTCTGTCCAGTTTTCTTATCCTTCGTGATTTTCATCGAGTTCCGCGTACAAGACGCAGACCACGTGAGCACGATTCAGGCCTGCTATATTGAGACGAATGTACCACACATGCAACATTTTATATTTGTTACCAATGCGTATGTACATTTAAATTTAACAAAAAAACCGTTAGTTTTAGTATAGCAATAAGATATTTTTTTTATTCCGTTGGTGACATATTCGCATGTTTTACATTTTTTTAAATTGATATGTTACCCCAGACGCGATGACTGTCCCTGACATAATCTGTAGCCCAAAGTTCCTACAGGTACATACAACATATATATATGTATAAATATATATATATTTTTCCCAATTACAAAGCGAACCAAAATAAAGTTTTTAATCGTATTCTCTCGTCTATATTATTGTCAATGACACATTTTGACCGCTTTCCCAATCATTCCACATGACACATCTTATTTTCCGAGATCAAAATAGCGAGAAGAAAGCGTGTCAACGATGTTTAAAATCAATTGCGCTTTCAATTGAGGAAGTTTTTCCTTTATCTCTTAGATAAAAATAAATTAGAAAATATAAGATAAAAATATAGAATAATAATAATATATAATCTAAAATAATAATATAAATATATAATATATATGTATTTTATATAATAATAATAATTATAATATAAAATAAAGAATAGGAGCATTTTGCAACGTATATCGTTGGTAAGGTAGGGCTCCTGTAATTTTTTAACGTCTCGGTTCAACAAGACAGTGACATAACCTCAACGTGGTTGTTCTCACGCTATGCATAGTAAATATATTTTTACGATCATGACGAATTGTCTACTGACGAAACATAGCTTACGTTAATTGTCGAAGAGCGTCTGCAGGAGGTGCCTCTCTCTCGGAAGTCGCGATGTCCGTTCCATTTTCGCACGTTAGCCGGTCGTTGACGACCGCCGCGAGGTCTAAGCGGCGCGTCGTCGTGACCGGGATAGGGACCGTGTGTCCCTTGGGAGTCGGGACGCGAAACGCTTGGAAGGCTCTCATCGACTCCAAGTGCGGGATCACGCGGCTTTCCGAGCCGGACTACGACAAGCTACCGTGTAAAATAGGTGAGCAATCTCTGATATTCTCTATCGCCACATGTACACGATACCTATATATGTTGGACTTTGTTTACATACGATTGTACTATACGTACACAGGATTTACCGACTCCTGGAGGGTCCCGGGGATATACCAGTTTTTTCCCGGGGCCCTCCAAAAGTGCGGAAAGTCGCCGTGGGGTTTTAGTGGGTATTTTATCCTGGGGAGCTCCACATTACCACTGATTCTCCTCCGAGGCCGGTGGTATGCGTAACGCATTTCCCCACGAAAGAAAAAAAATAATTGCTCTTACAAAAAAAAAATTGTATTGTACGAAATTATATTGACAATTAATTTGTATTTATCAGCTGCATTGGTACCGAAAGGAAACTCTTCTCACGAGCTCAACATTGACTCTCACTTTACGAAAAGTGAGCTACGCACGATGTGTCCTGCTACCGTGTACGCGCTGATAGCTTCGGAGGAGGCACTCGTGGACGCGAAATGGAAACCAGCTGATGAGACCGATAAGCGCGACACAGGAGTCTCAGTAGGAATCGGCATGATAGACCTAGTGGACGTGTGCATGACGTACGAAGCTCTGAAAAAAGGGTACAGCAAGGTCAGTCCGTTCTTCGTGCCAAGGATATTACCGAATATGGCAGCTGGTCAGATCAGCATCAAGTACGGCTTCCGTGGACCCAATCATTCAGTGTCGACTGCATGCGCGACAGGCGCGCATGCCATCGGTAATCGATTCAGCGAAAGCGGAAGCAGACTCCAATTAACGCTTCTCTCATATCTACGAGTTGTAACGAATCATATTTTCCAGGTGATGCGTTCCGCTTTATTCGTGGCGGCGAGACGAGCGTGATGGTGTGCGGCGGTGCGGAGGCGTGTATCAGTCCACTGGCCATAGCCGCATTTTGCCGGCTACGCGCGCTGAGCACGTCGAGGAACGACATGCCATGGGAGGCATCGCGACCTTTTGATCGTGACCGCGATGGTTTCGTTATGGGCGAAGGCGCCGCGATACTGGTTCTGGAGGAGCTAAACCATGCGCTCGCCCGGGATGCGTCCATCTATGCGGAGGTGTTGGGCTACGGCCTGTCTGGCGACGCATCGCACATAACGGCGCCCAGCGAGGATGGCACCGGTGCGCTATTGGCGATGGACCGGACGTTGAAGGACGCCGGCATCGAGACCTCGGAAGTGACGCATGTGAACGCGCACGCAACGTCCACGCCGCTGGGCGACGCGATTGAGGTGAAGGCGATCGAGTCGCTGATGGGCGAACACAGTAGAAATGTGACGGTAACGAGCACGAAGGGAGCGCACGGTCATCTGCTGGGTGCCGCCGGTAATTTGGAAGCCGCCTTCACGATCCTGGCGCTCAAGGAAGGCGTCATACCACCTACATTAAATTTGCACAAGTTGGATATGGAGACGCGTTTGAGATTCGCGCCGCATACGCAGGTGAAGTGGAACGCGACGACGACGCGTCGAACAGCTTTAAAAAATGCGTTTGGCTTTGGCGGAACGAACGCGTGCTTGTGCTTCGCAGAATATGTCGATTAAGACGCCCGAGAAGAACCTCTTAATGCTATTTTTTTGGTGAGGAAATATTGTAATTATTTTTTTAAATACCTGCAAAAGGATTTCAATGATGACCTTGAAAAGCAGAGATCTACGAAATTGATGGAGAACGAAAGTTATCGTTTTTATGAAGAATATGGGAGAGAGTATTTACAATGTTATATGTCACATCCTCTCATGGGAAAAATAAAGCGTGTATCCTCATAAAGATACAAATATTGTATTCAAGAGGAAAAAGAAAAAAAAAGATGTCAATTAACTGAATTTGATTGGAATGAGTAACGCTGATAGAATTAATTACTAGTCATTCCTTGAAACGCATTAACTGAAGTGAAGAGATATTTAAGGAAAAAATATAGAATCTTAGATGATGTATGAATCTTTCTATTCAATTGTTAAAAAAGGAGATGTTGCTCCTGTATGTACATATGTATAAAAAGGCCCATGAGAAGTACATTCGGTGATGAATTAAATCTCACGTAACTGATTACCAATGGATAGCAGCTTAAATATTTTTAATAACTTTTATGCAACATACAATATATATGTATGAGATTTACGACAATAATTCTTTTCATAGAATATTTTTACAGTGTGTAATGGAGGTTACACAAAGAGGATATACATCGGAATAATAAAATATATGTATATATATATATATATTATAATGTGGAATGCAACATTGATTTTAATATTAAGATTCCGACAATATTACATCGTATCTCTGCTCGTTACAACATTGACGAATCCCTCATAGTCATGTCGCCATAAACAATCTTGAAAACAAAAATTTTCAAGAAAATACAATACTTTTCAAATTACTGAAAAACTTGTCTTTAACAACTTCACTGCGAAATCCGATCTGCCACATTTTCATGGCCAAGGCATGTTCATTCAAGATATTTATGTTTTTCTTAAAATTGTAAAGATCTATACAATCAATTTCGACATATACATAAATATTCAAATTGCTCCGTATACTAGTTTTATGATATCTCGATTTGCGTTGAATATTCACTTTTCTCAAAGTTGACATCACGGTTTAACTGTGTCAATATGAAACTTTAATTCCTCGATTTTTATTTTTATTAGATGCAATTTTTCTGCTCGTAAAGATAAATAGCATTATTGTATAATGTTTTTGGGGCTTTCTGATACATATTCAGCATTTTATTCACATCAGAAGGCCGACTTCAAATGATAACAATTTCTTTAAAATACTATCTATTATATCGTGTCTCACTACTGACAGTAAATAAAAGTAAAAAAAGGGAAAGATAGAGATATCATATTATCATAACTAGTCGAAACTCTAGTGAATAATGCTAAGTGGTTTCTGATGGCTGCACAACATGGCAAAACGTTCTCTAAGTATTTGTCGGAGTTCTAGCCGTTTCTCCGTGAGTTGACATATTCTCGATTTGAATTCTAATACTTCCTCCGCTGGAATATAACTCTCCTGCTCATCATCGTCAGAAAAATAGGAATCCTGGGGACCAAACAGAATCGAATTTAAACTTCTTTATGAGAAAACATTTTGTAGAGAAATTCTTAAATGTAATATTTAGAGTATATATCTCCTATCTCAAGTTTACCTTTAACATTTGCGTAAGAGTCAGACCTCCCACTTGCAGTAAAGAGATACTAGAACTGGAATGATTAAATTTATCATGACAAGCTCCTTCGTGATCACACCATTCATCGTTGCAAGCTACTTCAGAACCCTCCGGTGTGCTAGGAAGAGAAGAACTGCTGATATTGTGTTCAGAAGAATATCCGCAATCTTGAGACGATTGCTCGCTTGAAACGTTTTTTCTCTCGGACATTTCAAAACGTTTCTTCATCTCTATCCACATGGTGTATTTAGTTTTATTGGGTTCCGTTATCCAAGCATCTACCAGTTCGTTAGTCACAGAATTTTTGCAATTGTTATCATAATGCCACTGACCCTCATCGATTTTCTCACCATCCTTGGGGAGAGAAAAAAAAATCGAAACGTTTTATTTTAGAAAAAATCGACACATCTACGACAGCTAAACAATTGTAGTTACCTTACACGACTCGTAAATATCGGATGAATCTTCCTGAGATAATTGTTTGCAAGGTGTACTATTTTGTTTCGACTGACTTGTATTAAGTTTTTTCTTTGTTTGGGAGGTGTCCTTTTTAACTATAACTTTCTGTGGACCCTTTTTCATAGGGAATGCTAATTCTGTCTTACTTCGCGATTGTGATATACTAGATGTTTTTGGCTTGTTTAAACAATCCGGACATTTACATGTCGGCGGACCTTTGTTTTTTGGATCTAAGACCTGCAACTAAGATCAAAGAGAGGCAATAGTATACAGAATATGTGATAGGGCATGTATGTAAAATTAGGTCTCACACCTTGTGCCGATTAATGTTTTGTGTCGTCGGCTTTGATTCTCCACAAGTACAAGGAGATTCACTTTGCCTTTCATTTGCGCACTATAGTGAAATATACAGCTTAGTCATGTGTGGACAAACATGTTAACTTTATTTATATGAATATTTCCCGTAAGAAGTTAAGAATCAATAAATTTTTGAAGAAACATCTTGCACACAAGTATAACGTACATCACAGGAGTTTTCCTTTTCCTCTGTTTCACTGCGACGTCCCTTCTTCTTCTTACGTTTAAGACGTAATTTTTCACGCTTGTTTTGTTTCGCTATTTCCTCCCTCGTGAGCTCTTCGTACAACAATTCCAACTGAGAAATACCTTGTTTCGCTTCGACTGCCACCTACAAGACAAAATAGCTTTCATTGCAGAATGATCCATTATGTAAATTTTTATGTAGATTAATGTTACTTAAATAGACATATTATTGTATAAAATCTTATTACCCGGAAGTTTCTGGATAACGCATCCACCGCAACAGCAGCCAATACTTTACACACAGTCTCCTCCTCCTTCATTCGTCGATGTATTCTGTGCAATCGTTCTGCGATACATATACCTAAACACGTAAGTACTTCTTCTTGAGCAATTTCCAACGTTTTTGCGTGGCGCTCCCTGAAATTTAACAAACATCTCTCATTCCTTCCAAAAGAATATTCCAATGAATGTATTCTTGAAAATCAGTACCTTCCCATAAGCGCCCACGGTTGTGCGCGACTAAGCAGGGTAGTCATGTAATCCGTGGCGGCTGGTAAATGAACGTGATGGTCGGCTATGCAACGCTTAATTCCAGAATACAAAAGTGCTACGTAACCTTTTTCTTTCGTAGGTTCGGGTTCTCGAGTCAGAAGAGACGATGCCAATAACACCTTGTTGCGGCACTCAGCACAAAACCTGAAAACCACGATTTCATTATAGAATAATTATAAAAGAATACCAAATAATCTGTGTGAAGTCATGTACCTATGTTTACGTAGATAAGTATCTAAAGCTTCATCAAGCGTATCGGTCTCTATTAAGGTCAATTCCTGCCGACATGGAACCTCCATACAATCCCACACTTCCCTCCAAGTGTTCCATATCGGCGGCAATCGCTGGATCTCCAAAGTATGCAGTACACATCGCCGAGATTTTCTATTTCTCTGTTGTTTTTCCATTAAATTATTTAACCTAGTACTACGGAGATGAAAAATGATAACTCTTCCATACACGTGTCTAAAGCTCACGACACACGATGCTTTTTTGCCTGCCGAATTGTGGTCACTTTGCTGGTTGGTCTGTTGCATCCTGATTGACTCTCACTATGGACGAGCATAAATCCATGCAAGAAAAATAGCTGATCTGTCATGAAAATCCAGCAGACCAGCCAATAAGCCAGTAGGTACAAAAGCATCGTGTGCCACTTAGATGTTTTTACATTTATCTATACCTGTGTCCGTGCAATAATGTGCAGAGCTGTTGGGGTGACTTCAGAACGTCATCTTTTATAGAAAGCATACCATTAGGGGTGATAACCAATGGATCCAATGCAGGATGCCCCGACTTCATTAGATCATAGAACAATCTTTCAACACTGAACAGAATATTTTACTGTCAATTATACCAATAGCAACAATATATATATATATAATTTTATATATATATAGTTTGAATGAAAAATGATTTCCAATTAGTTTAATAAATAAGATAGTCACCTTCTTCGGCAACCAACGCATGGCTCCGCCTCATTCAAAATATCAATTATATGCTTGCAAGTAACTTCAAAAGACGCCTTGATCTCTTCCCTTGTGAGCAAAGCAAATTTCTTGGTGAACTCTTCTAGTTGCTTACCATTGATTAACGGATTATCACAGATGGCTCCCAAACCACTTATGTCCATAATCATCTAAAACAACATAGCAACAACAAATCAATCCCGATATCGCAATATCGAGCAATAAATCACGTTCGGCAAATTGAAGGTGGGAAGGTAAATTTCTCTCACTCGATACGTCTCGGCTATGAATGTTCCAACGAAAACAATCCGCAACAACGTTACTTCTCTTGTCCCCTCATGCAAAAAAGTTGACAATCGAACTAGTACAGAAACCGACATCGAATTAGTATAGAAACTGTCTGTAAGAAAAACGTGTGCATAATGCGAGCGTGGGAATAATTTGAATTTTCCTTGTTTTATCGCAGTCGATGATTGATCGTGGCAGATTACTCCAGATAGCGAGCTCCAGATTACTCCAGAATCACGCACTCCTTTTTTTTCTCCCTTTTTTTAGTACGTGTTTTTAGGTTAGAAATGCGGATCCGTTCGATCGCGTGAAACGACGTGCCCCGGGAGTCGCGGCGGTCGACGATCGTGGAAATCGGCGTCGCGTGCACGCGGGCGGGCGTGCACGCGTGCGTGCGTGTGCGCGCGCGCGCGCGCACTTACCGTCAAGTTTTCGTCCACGACCAGCGGCATTTGTTTGCTCGCCAGCTCCACTGGATCGTCATCCCGCCAAACGTTCACCAGCCTCGCCATCGTCCGCGTTCCCGATCCCGATCTCACGTATTCCTCGTCCGAACTCCCAGGACGTTGTTCGTCCGCTCGCTCGCCGGCCGCTTCCACCGTACGATTCGGGGATCCGGTCTGACGTGCACGCGACACGTCGGGCGGTTACGGGGAGAGTTGGCTCGGTCCGCTTTGCTCGTCGGCGAAGAGACAGTCACGACGGAATGCGAAGCAAACAAAGTGATGGTATCCCTACCCAGGTATATCACGCACCGTCTGCCATTTGCAACGTACGGAGTCGCCGTCTATCGCTCCTCTACTTCCGCCCCGCGTCTACGTGCACCGTCTCTCCCTCTCTTCTCCGCCGGTGACGACGTTAACGCGTCACCGTTTTTCGCGTTGCATCTCGCGTGGCACCGTGCGAGCGAGAGTCTTGTTCCCTTCCTTTCCTTGTCACTTTTTCTTCCCCCTTAATCGCGGCTCGTTTCGTTTCGCTCGTCATCGCAAACGCGGAGGGCGGCGATGATTCTTGAAACCTCGACGAGAAGAAAACTCAACGCGGGAAAGACTCCTCGAGGGTCAACGAACGTCCTCGTATTTGAATGAAATGCCGCGCAAATGAAAGGAATCTTTCGGACACGTTTCCGAGACCCGAGAGGTCCTTCGCGAGTTCTCAGCGTCACGTGCTTTTGTGCACGTGAATTCGAAAGAATCTTTTTCGGAACTCCCGTTTTGGGCAGCGAGTGTGAATCCGTCACGCATTGTTATCAGAGACATTTCAATTTCCGTATGAATTTTATATGGCAGAGAGTAACGCGTCAATCATTAATTAAAAATTGTAACATTTATTGCGTAAATTCCAGCTAACGGTAACATTACATCAATCTTGTAATTTCCCTTTCTTAACAATAAATAATAATGTCTTAAGATGAGAGAGAAAGGGAGAGGGAGATGGGGAGAGGGGGGAGAGAGAGATAATACGACTCTGTGATTGATAATATCTTCAAACTATACAGAGATCATTAGGCCTGTTCTACAATGAATCGTTAGTCGTAAGTCCTAAGCGAATAGACCAATCATATCTGATTATTTTTTTCTAAATTCAACTATAATTGGTTTATTTGCTTACGACTTGCGATTAACGACTCATTGTAGAACAGACCTTACAGTTATATTGCGGCAACATTGTCGTAATATTGTGGCAATGTTTGTGCTGTATGGGTACTTAAGATGGTCTCTCCTCTCTCTTTTTCTTTCTCTCTTTCTTAAATATAAGAACGTACTATGAATACCTAAGTATGACATAACACCTGTTGCATATAAGAATTACATTGTTGAACAGGAAATTATAACATTGATGTAATGTTACTGTTAGTTGGTGTTTGCTGGAATATTAAATAAGTTAAATGAGTTACATTGGAATACAACATGTATAACTAATTTAAGAGTTCATTCATAATTAAAAATAGAACAAGAATTAATCGGCAAAGATTCGGTTTTGTAACAGAGATGATTCAAACTTAATATGCTTGATTACTAGAAGAAATGTGTATCTTTTCATCATCATATTATAAATAACAAACTGACAATAATAATAATTATTTGGTCTTTTTCTCCGCAGCCTGTGTATAACTTTAAAATACTTTTAAAACACGGTGTCAACGTTAAACCGATGCCATCCAGAGTATCCAAGTCACTGATGAATAGTTCGTCAATATTAACTCATCTACGCTTTACAAAGACTAGACGACAATCGCAAAAAACAATTTAAACGCTCGCTGGAATGCAGTCCTTCTCCTTGCTCCAAAAGTGCTCAAGCCTCGTGTAGACTTTCGGCACGGCGGGGTTGTAATGCAATGCCTCACATATGCGACAGTAGTGCTTGGAGATGCTGCCGAAGTAACCGTGCTCGTTTATCACCTGGTAGCGATTGCGCCACTCGTGATAGTCGAGGTAACGCTTGTCGTCGCGGTCCAGATATTTCAAGTAGTCGGCGAGCGTGTTTGCATTCGCGAAATCGTCCACGTGGAGGAAGGAGAACGGTGGCAACAATCGCTGGCAGTCCTGCCGCGATGCTCCCATTATTATCGGGACCGCGAACTTGCGGTACGCGTTCCAGAACACCTTCTCCGTCAAGTACTCCCGGCAATTGGAGTTCTCGAACGACAGATAGAACTTATATGCGTCCAGAGCGGTGCAGTCCCGGTCGAAATGGCCGGGACAGACGGTTCTGTTGCCGTCCAGACATCTTCCGAGAATGTCCAAGTCACCCTGGAGCGACGACTTGAGCGCTTTCACGTAAGCCCACCGTCCATTACGACCACTGCAATTGCTGCCCATTACAGCGACCAGTTTGGTCTTGGAAGTTCTCATGATAGCGTCCCAATATTTGGTCGAACAGTTCCCGGAAACTTGTATCGTCCTTCCGTAGGGAACCGGCACATCGCTGTCCAATCGATAAGACATGGACCAGTTGAACAGACCGTCGTAGTTCGACAGTCTCTGACTAGGGTTGTGCAAAAACGTATGGAAGGGTGACTCGTCCGTGAGGAAGATCCATCGTTGATCCATCCGGTTTCTCGCTGGTAACTCGGATGGACTCTTCGTGAAATGCAGATGGAACACCACAGCGTCCGCTCGATGCAGATCCTTTTCGTCATAACTCAGCATACAATTCCGCACTGAACATTGGTCCCACGGTGAAAATCTAAAACATATTTCTGTATTGTTCTCTGCCGATGTTCATCGTTGTGAAGTAGAGATGTGCGAACTATTCGGATTCGAATCGAATCGAATCGAATCTGCTAAAATTCGATTCGAATTCCTAGGGTTCGAATACGAAGCATTTCGAACATTTCGAATCGAAAATCATTTAACAAATCGCGCACGTATGTGAATTTTCAAACTCATTCAAACTCAAATCAATTTTTCTTTTGTACTTTTAAGTTTTGCATAATTTTGCATTATGTATTGTTACGTATTTTTAATTTCTTAGTTAGTATGAGTTTTAAAAATTTAGTTGCTTCTCTTATTTTTGTTTATTTTTAATATTTTATCTAAAGGTAATTTTTTTATATTAGATACGAATTGTGCGTATCCTTAAAATAAAGAAAAATTTTTATTTTATTTATTAAAAATTTTTATTTTGTAATTTTAATTTTTGCATAATTTTGTATTATGTATTCAATACATAATATCCAATACATTGTATTGGTACTTTAATTTCTTAGTATAATAGAAAATTGTATTAAGATTATTATATTAATATGTGATATTATGAATAATCATATGTAATGGTATCAATAAATTTTCTTTGCACATGCTGTGGACTTTATCGATGTAACAGGTTTCATTAATTTTTATTGTTAAGTTACAATTCAAATATATACGGAAAAAATATCTTTATAAAATGTAATATTTAAGGTAGTTGTTTTACGACAGTCAAAACAAAAAATTTATACTAGAGTACATCGTACAGTCAGTTAGTAGTCGTAATTCCTAAGTCCAAAACTTTTTGCTGTTTATGTACTATTTCTAGCCAATCCCGTACGACTAACTGCCCGTTTGAAAAATCGGGCAACAGACGCAATAATAGACGCAAAAAGAAGAAAGAATAATAGACGCAATAATAGACGCAATAATTTTTTCATTATTTCTTTAATAATATTTCGGAAACTGTGTAGTAAGCTATAATAAAACTATCTTTAAATAATAAATTAGTTGTTGTTTAATATTACTTTAGTTTTTTATAAAAATCGTAAGAAAAGTTTCTAAGTTAGAACGATATTTATAACGAAAATTTTCAGTATCCCGTATAGTACAATGTATAAGACTCTCAAAAACTCGAACTTTGAAATTAAATATCTCCAAAACTGTGTAGTCCATAAATTTCATTTTGCACCAGTCGATGCAGAATCACTTAAATAATAATCTGTCAAAGTTTCAAAAAAATCCTAAGAAAACGCGTTTGGTGGAACAACTACCTTAAATTAAATAATATAATACTTATGGTTATCAAACATTAATTACAAGAACTATAGTTTTATTATTTAATTCGATTTACTTCGATTCGCTTTGATTTAGTTCGATTCAAATTAATTCGATTCGGTTCGACAAAAATTTCTTGATTCGGTTCGATTTGTTTCGACATAAAAAATCTTTGATTCGGACATCTCTATTGTGAAAGTCGCATGGTTTTATCGATATTATTTTCTTCAACCACAAACTGATAGGATCTTCTATCGATAGGACAAATTTATAAATAGATTTCATAAAATAGATTTTAAATTAAACTGTTGTATTAACAATCGTATCTGATAAGACAAGAATAGATAAAAAAGAAAGATAAAATAATCAATACCATGTTGAAGAGAATTTAAGTAACGATCGAAATTCGCACTCCGAACATACATTAAATACAAACTGTGGCTAAAAGAAACGAAAATTATTTTTTAAACCATTTATTCTTTTAGATATAAAAATTTTTGTCTCTTTCAAAGTAATCTTCGGCCGAGTTTATGCAGTGCTCCATTCATAATTTCCATGAAACAAAACAATAACGGAAGCTTTCAGAAGATGTCTCCGATTGTCTGCTACGTTTTCAAATCGTTTTCCTTTGAGGTGACTGGTGAGTTTTAACTTTGGGAAACCAAAAAAAGTCGCACAACGCTGAATCAGGGAATCGATTGTGTTTGTACATTACCTGATAAAAATTACAAAATTGAGCAAACTCATTAGATGTTAACCAACGAAATTATAAATATTCTAGTTTGCGTACATTTGCTCACTTTTGTAATTTTCCACCAACTCGTGCGATACACAATTCTATCCTCTGGCGAATAAGACGTGCTCCAATGTTGAATTTTGTTTCACTAAAAATTCAATTACAATTCTTTGCCCTAAACTTCGTTTACTCATCTTTCTGAAAGGTTACAACATTGATTTTTTTTAAATCAAGCAGCTTAATTAAAAGAGAACCGATTGCAGCGAAACAAAAAGAGATCTGTAGTAAAAGAAATTTAAGTTACAATACGATTGAATATTATATACGTGCAATAATAAAAAGACGTAATTATTCTCATTTTTTAGCTACACCTTGTATTACATCGCATGAGTGTTTGTCCTCATCTGGCTCTTGTATTACTTTGAGTGAAGTTTAAAGTTGTACTTGTTTAAAAAAAAAAAATTAAAAATTTTAGAATTTACTAACTTGGTAGACGTGAAACGTCTAATGTGTCTGCGTTCCAGGAATTGTCCGTGCTTCCAAATCAGGATCAAATAGGTTTTATTAGCGATGTTCGACTGTGGGGGTGGACTCCCTTCTGGCGCCAACAACCATTTCCCGAGGGAAGACATATTTCCTACCTGAGCAAAACGCGTCGCAATTTATCCAAAAGAAAAATTTGAAAGGTTTTTCCTTTATACAGTGCATAGATAAAAAATATCGCATGTTCTATCTCGCATCCGTGGTAAACAAAATTTTTTTATCCTTGATTCTTTTTACGCAATTTTATACCGAGGTAGATTCCACATAATGCTTTTTCATATAATCTTCCAAAGATTTGTGATAATGCGAGTTACAATTAGCAAACCTATCTATATAATTTCTATAAAATTACGACAAATAATAGAAATCGATTATTATTATCGTTAATTCACTCCTATAATTGAAATAAGGAAAATTTGGTATTAATTTGGCTCGAGAAGCGTAAAAAACTGAATAGCGATAGAAGGCGACATTTTACCTGTTCATCATTGAAGCCTCTCTTCAAGAGGTGCAAATCTAAATCTCTATCTAAAGATATTATTCTCCTGAACTGTTGTACGCTAGGTAATCCGGGGGCAGCTCTATTTTCTTCTTTTTTCTCTCCTATGGTCACTTGTTCTTTTCGCAATGCGGAAGACTTTTTGTCGGCAGCAAGAAAACCCGAGGACAATAACAGCGTGCAGAAAATCGTAACCACCATACCGGTGAAGAGGACGAACCGCGATAAGTTGCGCATAATGCTCACCGCCGTTCATTCTATCCTGAATGTACGTTAAACAACTACTGACCGGACATTGAATCTTATCGGCGAATATGGCCGCCTTTCTTTCTGATGTCTCCGCGAAGATATATCAAGAAATTCACGCCTCGGATGAAGGTGTTTCTCTGTTACGTATATGATGGAAACTTTACCAAATCTGATTTTTATAAGCGACATGAAACAATTTAAAAATAAAAGTTAAGGAAGAAACACGAGACTGTTTCTAAACAAAATTGTATTATTGGTTTTTGCTGAAGGAAAGATGCTAAGGAAGAGACAAAAGATTGTTTCTTTGGACGAAGTTGGACACTATAATAGATTCTCAGCGTATAGAAACACTTCTTAATTCTTTCCTTAATTCTTTTTCTTAAATATTTTTCATCGCTGCCTTTAACAATTGCGAAGTTATAATTAAACCTAGCAAACGCTAACTAACAGATATAACATCAGTGTTATAATTTCCCAACAATGTAACTGTGACATGACGCACACGTATGTATATATCGAATTATATGCTAACTGGAAAATTATAACATTGTCATGTTAATGGGTTTGCTGGGAATCCAACTAATTTTGGACAGTTCTCTCAAATATCAGACACAAGATAAGATTACACGGATTTGTGCAGATATCCACGTGCAATGTTTACAAATGTTATCTTAAGGCAGAAACGAACTCTCTTCGCGATGCGTCTCATTAATTTCTCACAATTAACCGTACGTCTTATTAACTCCATTAAATTGATTTTACAGACAAATAACGAAATAATTGCGCGAAATAGAGTTGCAGTCGCGCGCGCGTTGAAATAAAACACGTCAATTTATTAATTACGAAATCGCGCCACAATAGTCACAATTTCCAAACTGGGACGCGATAGGACAGACCACTTAATACGGCAAAGAGCGAAATGACGCGTGGCGTATGGATGGTAGAAAGCACGAGGAAAGTCGCGGGTGTACGACACTCGGTGCAACAAGGATACACGCTGTTGCACGACTGACCGTTGATCCCGATTGTCTTGGTTAGCCAAGCATGACCACCGTCCTCTAGCCTCTAGACGTCATTCACCATCGCCCGGACCTGTCGGTGCTACCGTCATATCAACTGGTAGAAACAAGATTTGTAGATCCAAATGTCAAACATATGTGTACGCTCCTTATCGATCACGATTAAGCGCTCGGAGGCCGATCGAATATGTGTTTTGTGCCAACGTTGAACCGGGAAGCAATCCAGAAAGCGAAGAGCGGGACGAAAGTATGGAAAACGAGTCTGGTTCGAGTCTGAGGAAATAATAAAAAATAATAGGTAAAAACTCTTATTTTTGATTGTCTGATGGGCTAGACTACAATATTTAATTGCTCTGATTGGAGCAAGTATTAGGTTTAACGAATTATTGTCTTCCCTTTTTTTTGCTCGAATCCTTAGCTAATTCTTCAGGATCGCTCTCTTTCTTTCCTTTTCAGATTCTGTGTCATTGGTTCTTGGGTATAATTACTTTCACCGATCACTTAAACTACATGGAAACATAGGAAAATTAATATATTACTATAATTAATAACATTAAATTAATATCTTTATCTACTTAATTCTGCAGAGGTGAAGAAGGCAAAATTCAAGTTCCATGATCCGTGAATAACTTACGTGTATCTCGTTGAGAGCTAATTATTTTTCGTTCATAACACTTCGTTAGCTCAATGGAATTACAATGTTGTAATTTTATACATTTGAAAAAACGATATTTATTCCACCGTGCAGCATCAGACCTCCTAGTGATTATTGTGTGATTATGAAGTTATCAATTGAACATAATGTTTCGTGACAGCGTTGAACTGGGAAGCAATCCAGGAAGCTGACGAAGAGCGGGACAAAAGTATGGAAAGCAGGTCTTGGCTCGTTCGAGTCCGAAGAAATAATCCTAACAGATAAAAACTTTTATTTTTTATTATCTGATGGCTAGACTATAATATTTAATTGCTCTGATTGGAGCAAGCATCGGTTTAGCAAATTATTATCTTCCTTTTTTTTTTGCTCGAATCCTCAGTTAATTTTTCAGATCGCTTGTGTGTTTTTATTTTGCTAACCGGTGAATGCTCACTATGATAATATGCTAATTTGAGAAAAAAAATGATATTTGTTATATTATAGATTATACAACTATGACTTCAGCGACATTTATGGAATTCAGATCATTAATTCGTCGATATTTATTCCACTACTTTTTGAAGCTTTTAGCCAACGCTCTTTATGAGACAAATTCGTAAAATTTAAAATTATTTAGATATGTTATTGTATTCACTAAATTCACACTAGCATTATATTCTTAGTTTCGCAAAATTTTGTATTGTTTTTTGTTGCACTTTCGGGAAAAAGACACTCTAATTTTGATAAATATCAAATTATAAAAGATATAAAAAATTAATTAGAAAAAGTATTTTAAATCTCTTGCATTATTATGTAATATTTGAAATCCTACCGATGAAAAGGATTGATGACACTCAATAATTTCTCCCTTGTGTCTTATTCGTTTGCGCATTCTCTCTCACTTCGCACTGCTATCGTATTGTCTCAATTTAATTTTACTTTTTTACTTCTATGCCCGATTGTCAAATTTACAACAAACACATCTAGATCGTCACGATTATACTTGTAACAAATAAATAACATGGCTCGTTACGACAGACCTCCGGCCGGTAATATAGAACTCTGTAATCTACATGCATGGTACATCAGTTCGCTGAAAAATTGGAGCAGCCTACCTACACCCTGAATCTCAGAGCGTTCGTAAACAACGTAATTATGTTCTCCAAATATTTTTGGCTGTCACTGCTGTTATTCATCGTGTATTTTTTATATTGGCGCTTTATCGAGATCAAGTCTCTCTTGGCAGAAAGAAAATTAAATATTTTTGACACAATGTATCTTGGATTATTAAGTGAAGATTCTGGCGGACCAAAAGTGTTCACTACAAACGAGTTAAAACGATATACAAATCTGGAGGATGGTTTATATCTCTCGATTTTAGGACAAGTGTTTGATGTAACAAAAGGGGAAAAGCATTATGGACCTGGAGGAACTTACCATGCTTTCACTGGTAATTAGACTCTTTATTATGCCAAAAGACAGTTATGCTTAGGTATTCATCAACCATATATATGTATACATATATGTATGTAATTTATTTATAGGCCGTGATGCTTCTTTAGCATTTATTACTGGAGAATTTGACAGTCAAGGTTTAACAGATGATATATCTAGTTTATCGTCTCGACAAATCAAGGCATTAGATGATTGGCTTCAATTTTATAACACAAACTATATCTACAAAGGTACACTTAGACTGGGACATAGCAACAGTTGATCCATCTCAGAACTTTAAAAGCCAAAATGATTTCATGATGCTCAGCAAGGACTAGGAAAGGTACATTTTGTTCCAATTCCTCTTTTACTGCAAAAGAAACATTTCACATTTTTGTAGACATCTGTAGACATGAGATGGATCAACTAGCATGTGACATTTTCTAAAATATTTTATATATTTTTTTTAGGAAAATTATACGGTAGATATTATAATCAAGATGGTAATCCGACTGCAGAATTTCATAAGGTACAAGAAAAGCTATTACTTGTGAAAAAGGAGAAAGCATTAGAGAAAAAACAGGAAAGGATGTTTCCACATTGTAATGTAGAGTGGAATGTGAATACCGGTACTGTATTTTGGTGCACTGAAAGAAGGTAGGATATGATTATATTAACAGACTTAATGTGTGTGTGTTAAAGAATCAAAGAAACATAATAAATAAATCCTCTATGTGATAAACAAATTCTCTTATACAATTCATTTCTATTTAACAGCGGTGGGATTGATAGAGATTGGGTGGGTGTACCAAGACTGTTGTTCGAGACTACAAGTCCGCAAGGTTCACCTAGATGCGCTTGTGTTAAGTTGGACAGTAAGGAATACGAAGAGAATAAAGCCAGATTGAAGGAATATGATGGCTGCGAAAAGTACGCAACAAAATGTATTTTGAGGATGAATAAGCCATGACATGAGAAAATATTACAATGTCTTTATCAACAAAATTTCAGATATATTCATATTTTATATTTATCACAATACGAAAATACATAGATTTAAATTATTAACTTTATGTAATTTTTCATACTTTTTATAATTTTGTATTATAGTTAACGTCTTTTATGAAGGATAGAAATACAAGATTTTATATAAAACTCAATAATATTAGCATTGATATTAAAATAGATACAATTTATATAAATTTGATTTATTTTAATACATAAAGATAATATGATATATATATTGTATAATGGAACGTGATATTAAAAAAAAGATTATATTTTAAAATTTTCTAAAAGAATGAAGTTTTATACTCAAATAATCAGTCTTTGTTTTTATCTTTAATATGAACGTGATTTTTTAAGACATATATTACACATAAGAGTATAATATATTTATGAAAATGTATATTTTCATTGTTAATAATTGTTACTTAATATAATAAATTTTTAATTAAACCTGAAGTATAAATGCAATACGTAGTATAAACTGATTTATGTCAGACATAAGAAATTATACTAATTTTTTGGGGTGTGTCAAATAAATCATTTTTTTCCTACATGCTGCAATTCTACATGGTGTAACTTTTTGCAACATAGCTGCAATGAAAAAAATAGAAGCCCTAAAGAAATAAAAGATACATTATTGCTCCTTATATGACATGTATATTGCTCTTCTAAATCTCAACATGCAAACATGCATAGAAATACAATTATCACACATCATTTATGGTCCTTGTACTTATATTTCCGAATATATGTAAATCTATGATGCGAGATATTTTTCCACTTAAATCATATAAAATAATTATGATAGTTCTTGATTCTGGTATTTTTAACGCAAATTTCTTTCTATATTCTCACATGTGCAATATGGAAGCAAACAGTTCATTAAATCTGATAGCGGATTAAATCCTTCTTATAAAAATGACATTGACATGTCATAGAGAAATCTGGTATCATTTGAGTTCACTATCGATTTTCTTTGGCGAGCTCTCTCTGATGGTATTTAACTTATCTATAAGAGCCTGCATTGAACCACATCTCTTGTACCTAATCTTAGATCCAAAAACTTTCTGTATCTTTGCACGTCTCTTCTTCAGCTTAGAAGCTGTAGGGGAGAACATTAACATTCTCTTAAATCTCTTCGCACTCATACGTATCGCAGTGTCATCACCTCCATTGTCATTCTCCTCATATATAGTTTCCAGATTATTTGGTTTTTTGTTTATGTTTTTGTCTAAATAATATTCCTTGATGGTCTCTTCTTGTGCCTCCACCTCAGAGATCCTCCTTTTTTTTGGTCTTAGGCTACACCTTATTGATATACAAAGTGTTATTAAACAGATATGATAATATACATATGACGTATACTATTATATCTACATGTTGTACAGATAAATAACATATAGGTATATACAGTCTGATATAAAATTATATCCGATACCTTCGGTTAAGGACTTCTGCAGAAACAGGTTTTGGCATCCTTTGACGTCCCCTAAGAACCCTCTTGGTTTCTGTAGGTGGAGGATTAGTGTCTATGGTAAGCATTTCTAAGTTAGCTGTTATCACAGGTACATTAGTATTGTCTAAACGATCCTTGGAGAGTCTGAAAAATAAAGATGTCTTGATTTTAAAAAATAATTTTTGTTCTTCATGTCAAAAGATTTAATGTATCTTAATATTTGCAAGCAAGCTGGCACAACGATAATTTTGAGTCATCAAGTAGAAAAGGAAAATGAAATCATAATTTACTTTCGTACAGTTTTCGAGTAGAATCTCTGTCAAACTTACGGATTTTCTGTTTGCTTCTCGTCCATTGGAACGCTGCAGAAACCTTGTAAAATGCTTATCAAAGGGTGTCAAGTTTCTCTAAGCTCCGTAAAATTCTTCACTCATCGGAAAAATAGGTCTTTCATTTTCAAGCAAAGAATACAATAGAAGACAACAAGGTAAAATTTGTAGAAAATACAGAACGTGTATGGAGAAGGTATCCTCTCACACGGAATACACAGAGTGCTAAAAAATATCGTCTTGTAGCCAAGTGTCACTGTATTCTTCCTCCGTGTGTTTCACTCAAGAGAAGAGAAAAAACATGTGAAGTCTGTTCTTTTCAAGCTGTATCTGATTCGTACTTGACTCGTACTTTTTAGTTTTTCTCTTTCCTTCTCCTGCCTAAAGATGTAACTTCTGTCATTTTCGAGTACAGAAAGTGCAACAAAGTGCAGCTATAAAGAACAGACTTATGTATGTATTTGACTATATACGTTGTTCGAAGTTCCCATCTATATACATACATATATGTCTATATATCATAATTAAAAAAAAAATTTTTTTTTTTAACATATGCGCTAAGTACATAAAGAATATTTAAAAATGTATGCATTAGTAAATAAAAATTTAACAGTTCAAAAAAATAATATAAAATCAATTTAAGTACTACTGAGTAAACGTAAATTAAAAAAATATATATATTTTTAAGGCTATACATGTTTAATTAATAAAATTTTATTTTATTTTTCTGTGATTCTTTTAATTGTGATTTCAAATTTTAAGCACATAAAACGGACTTGAAATAAAAATAAAATACAAAAACTTGGCGTGTCTCAGTCATAAAACATATACATAATATTTTTATTGTATCTAATATTATATTGATATCAATGATTATATTATAGGTTAGTATCATTGATCATACATAGTAAGTAATATTTAAACTCAAAATTTGCGAATTAGTGTTAAAATATAAAATGTAGAAGCATCGAAATGAGATCCGGACAAAAAAATAAAATAAAATTTTAATTAAATATGTAGCATAGTAGAAGAATACAAGGTGTACTCATACTCAAGCCGAATTTCGTACAGTTCTGCGGAGATTCCAGATGCGGTCATTTTTAAATGTTTTTAGAGCAACGCTAACGTAACCAATTTATATCAACAGTAACATGTACCAATACTGATTTGGGGCGCTTTGCGATTTTGTGTGTGCATTAGATACCGATCTCTCTTTTTTTTCAACAACTAAAACAACTAAAACAATCTAATCAACTATTATTATTGTAAAAAAAATCAAATGTGTATATTTATTATGAGCACACATCATTGAGTATACATTATTGACACAATAATAAGTAAATAAACAATTATGATGTAACGCCAAATTAAAATTACCGCGACAAGATGACGGTATGTGGCTTCAATTACTGATTGGCGGTTAGAAAAATATGCGCATGAGCACACCTTGGTATTCATAGCCGGTATTCATAGTCGGATCTTATAATTAAGACCGTCTTAAGTTCATCTTCAGATACTCCGTAGCCAATGAACTGATATAGCATTGACGTATGTACGTCAATGTGATATAGCATCTAAAGATAAACTTAAGACGATCTTAAATATAAGACCCGACTATGAATACCGGCCCCTTGTATTCTTCCACCATGATATGTAGTGTAGTATTTTGAAATATATTATTTTTTGAAATTTAAGTTTAGTTAGTAGTATATAGTTTGGCTAATTAAATTGAATTTTATGTCTATTATTTTTGAGCTTATAATTTTTTATTTAATTGCGTTACAAATCATATGCCAGTAATGCTGGAGAATAGATGTAACTATGTAGTTTACATTCATTTTTTTTGGCACAGAAGAATTCAGTAGATACAGGATTAGAAAGCTTTAAATTTAATTTATAATTGCGTTAACGAAAGAAGCAGCTCAATTCTTTAGTATGATTGGTTCTTGCCTTTAGCTCTTCTTAGGATCTAAGTGTATAAACCAATCATATTAAAGAATCACCGAGCTGCTTTTTCCACTGAACGACCATTAAGTTTAAAGAGTTAGGGCCTGAGCACAGACCATTGCATAACGCATAACGCATATGCATAAGAAATTTGATTGGTCCGTTAGCATGTGCATAAAGAATTCGACCAATCGAATTTCTTATGCATATGTATTATGCGTTATGCAATGGTCTGTGCTCCCCGCCTTCCACTTTAGCGGATCTTACGGGGTATACAGGTATAATTTATATAATATGTAAAAATAAACACACGGCTGTATATATTACTAGAGAGAAGTCCGAGAGCGGTCACGTCATAATTCATGGTCCCTGTTTCGATGGGAACCAAAAAGCGATATGTCCACGAAACATTGAACTACGTAGCCATGTTCACGAAACTTTTCAGTGGGTAACATGCTATGTCCAGGGTATCGATCATGTAATCGATCATGTAATTTTTCACATGAAAAGTTTCACGTGAGTTCAACGATTTCAACCAATGGAATTAGACTCATCGAGCAATTCATTGATTTCATTGGTTGAAATCGTTGAGTTCACGTGAAACTTTTCACGTGAAAAATTACATGATCGATACTCAGAAAACTTTTTAGTCGATAACACGCTATAATGTTCACGAAACTTTTCAATGAGTAACATGTCATGTCATGTCCACGAACATATATGTGTAAGATCCCTCGTAGGTTAATCTGTACCGTAGGAACCTTTCTTGAGTGTCAGGATGTAGAGGGCGAAGAAGTGGAAGTAATTAAAGACTGCCAGTTTAATTAATTAGCACTAAGACACTTTATTATGACTTAGGGACTAAAGTGCGTATATGACCTTTCGCTGAGGCCGCCGAGGCACGAGTCGCCGAGTCCCCTTGCTTAAGGAACTGCCCGGCAATCCCCATTGGTTCTCCTGACCTGAACTAACCAATAGGGTGGGTCGACGTCACTGTGACGTCAGTGCGCGTGCGTGTTAAAGTATTACCGCAGGAATAGTCTTACAACAGGATCTCTGTGTGAGAATCGCTACATCAATATGGCGGAAAGCAGTCCCCCCCGCACGCTTGAGTTACCATCCCCTCTCGCCTAAACTAGGACTTTAGACTCGGGGTTTGTTCGCGTCGCAATACCCCAATATGCTCCTACTCACTCCAATACGCTCCAATCTATAGTATACGTAACGTAATACTATAGTTTGGAGTGTATTGGAGCGAGTAGGAGGATGTTGGGGCAAGCGACGCGAACAAACCTTCGGTCCCTCTATTCCTTAGTCCGTGACCAAACCCCTTCCGCCATCTTAATTCCATTTTTGTATCATTTGCAGAACGCGTCAGATACGCGACAGATCGGCTCAGAAACAACCGAACGTCGCACTTAATTGGTAAGAATATCGCGAATTATATTCAGCGTCCGGATGATAATATTAACATTAAATATTTATGTATTTCGCGATATTTCAGCCGAAGATATATCGCGCGGGCAATCGAGAAAGTGACAATATAATATTTTCGAGTGTCGCGAATATCCGCTTAGAATATTAATACCCCTTCGTTTTCGATTCGTTAAAGTCGCAAATCAATAATTATAATGAAACTCGAGGATTTTTGCTATTCGAAGTGCAGAAAATGCGTTCTTGCGAATAATAGTGTCGCCGTGTCGTGCATGAAGTTGGCCGCGCACGGGAGACGAAGGCGCCTGCGCCATATTAATTCCGTTTTCATTTGCAGAACGGAACGAACCGGTTCTAGAATGAGTGGCATCGCTAGTCATCTAGTAAGTGATTAATAAATAAATATATTAACATTGTTTTCATCATATACCGCGTTATATCATATATTTAACTATTTCGCAATATAGATTCGGCGTTCAGCACTGATAATCCATTGGAATATTTTTTGGATACCGCATATTTTGTGAATCTCGTTTGATCGAACTTATCACGCGGACAATCGTCAAAGCGATTATATTTCACATCTCACATTTACAGTTTCATTTTGCATATTTTATATGCATCTTAATGCGAAATAACGATCGTCAAGAGTATATATTACGACAAGCGTATACTATTTATTACAAGAAATATGAAAAATGCATAAATGTAAAACTAAGAGTAGAACATGTAGTGCCGCCGCATCGCCCTTGATGTGTGAAATTAATTGCGCGGGAGACGAAACGCCATCTTAATTCCGTTCTCGTTTCATTTACAGAACGCGGCGGACGCGGCATGGATCGGTTCCGGACATCATGAGTCTTTTAATTGGTAAGAATAATATATATTAATAGTGCATTTATTATTTACTGAAGTATCTATCGCGTATCATATTTAGTAATTAATATTAAATATATATATATTTCGCGGTCGAAGATTTATTGCGCGGGCAATCGTGAAAGTGATAATAATATTTCTGAATACGATAGATATCTATTTAGAATATTAATACGCCTATTTGTTAAAGCGCAAAATAATAATAATCGTAATAAAACACGAGAATGTAGTATTTGCTACTCGAAGAACGGAAAATGCATGCTCGCAAAGTTAAGAACGAGACGCATATATAATGTCGTCGCGTCACTTTTGTCGCATAAAGTTGACCGCGGGAAACGAAGCGCCATTAATTATAACTCTCGTTCCATTTCCAGAATGTGCAGAACAGGATGGATCGGCTCCGAAAAGAGCGGCGTCGCGAGTCGCGACTCATTTAATTGGTAAGTACAGCATATAACTTTGTTCATTATTGCAGTATCTATTGCGTGTCATATTTGGTGCTCGAATAATTTCGGTAATATAATAATTTCTTTCTAATGCTACGGTAACGTTGTCTTTATCAGCTCTAGTAAATATGATGTCCGAATGTTTGTTTATGAAATGAACTGTTGACTTAACTAATGTTTCTAATTCTTTTTCTGTTTGATTCATTGTGTGTTTTTTGTTTATAAATTCGTGAATCCATGGTAAGGCCAGATTTCTTATAGGGGTTAATCTAGTGATAATGTTAATGTTGTTACTCCTTTCTAAATCTTTTATGAGATTATGTATCGCGTTTCTTTTTTTGAAGGTAGTGGGTAAACTGAAATTATCCCTCATTTGTAACAATCTAGATACTTCAACCGGTATATCAAAATCTGTTAAATTGTACTGTAGAACCATTTTTTGTTAGTAGTTTTTAACGGATTACAAATAATCTCTTCAAAGGCTCTATATTGATAGAGAAGACGTTGTTATTTGTAAGATTCAAGTTATGATTGCTGATTTTTAAATATTTATAACTATTTTATATATGCTATATTTATAACTTTTTATATATGTTGTGTATATGTACTTTTATATATGTTTTATAATAATAAATATATATAAAATTTTTCCAAACATTTAAAATTTATATATATATATATATATATATATATATATATATAATATATATATATACGCAGTTATCATCATCATCATCATCAGCTAGTTTTTGTCCACTGTTGGACGTAGGCCTTTCTTAAGCAAAAAGGAATTAGTCATACTCTACCACGCTGGCTAGTTGGTAGAGAGGATAGAATGTAGGTAGGATAGATTGTGAATAGAGTAAGGTTTTGGGACATGTTTTGTCTCCTCCCCCAGGACTAGGATATAGCGAGAATCAAGGCTTGCGTGGGCAGGGTCGCTTCCCTGAGTTAAGCCTATAATATACCCACCGAGTTCATGGAGGAGTGCCTACCAATTCGCTACCCTTAAATATATATAATAAATTATATCAAATTTTTCTTCTTTTATATAAATTAACATTTTAGAAAGTTTTATATCATTTTTATATCAAAACATTATTGTTTTAATATAATATAATAAATAATTATCGAAATCAAAAGTAAGAAATTTGCGTTCAAAAATTATTCTTTGACATATTTATTTTAGGTGTTATTTCTATTGGAATATATTTATATGTGTTACAGATCATTGCTATATTATCATATCACGTGTCGTGATGTGAGAGAAGAGAAGAAATTGACAACCTACACAAAAATGAAGAAAACTTGATAACTCGAGAGAAAGGCAGGTCTAGGAGAGGCATCGTGCATCGGTGGAGCAACTTTGGGGTAAGCATTATTGCTTACATGCTTGTAAAATTAGTCGTTTCTATTCTGTTTGGTTGAATCATTTTATTTCAATAATTGGAAATAATAATTAGAGAAAAGAATTAATTTAAATTTTTTATCTAAAATTTAAAACTTTATTCTTATAAAAATGTTTTGGAAGAATATATAAAAATATATAATAAATAGTTGTTTAAAAAAGATTAAATTATTTAATAAATATTTATTTAAAGAGAATTATAAAATTAAATTTAAAATGTGTGTAAAAATTAAAACCTTTTAATTATCTCTTAAATCATTGATTATTTTGAGCGCTACTTTAATTAAATTTATGATTGTATGTTACAGAATCATCGTAGCTACGTGGCTGATATCTCCACTGCTGCGCATCGGTCGGTGAGTGACAAAAAGCTTTTTTAATGAAGTAACGGATCTGTGAAAAATATACCAAATATATTACAATGACATTATTAAAATTATATTAGAAATGTATGTGATTATAAAACTTCATAGATCCATTGCCCTGAAATGAATGAGCTATAAAGAATTATGACAAGACTAATTAATCTTGGACATCTTTTATTATTTGGTGCTAATGTGCTTGAGACTATACTCGCACAGGTACACATACAGAGAGAGAATACGGATTACAACTCAATGGTCATTTAATTATAACAATAATATTAATAGAATCAAAATACGAACTTGAACACGTTTATATTTTTGTTTGTCTGAAAGGTTATCTAAAAATTATTTAAATTATTAAATTTTTTTAATTTAAAATAAGTAAACAATAAGTAAATTAAAGTTTTCTTTCTTTACAGACAATAAAATAAAAAAAAAAGAAAGTACTTATACTTATCTAGAATCGGATCTTAATAAAAATAAATAATTCCTCACAAGTATCAGAAAATGGTTATTGGAATAAATTTTTATTAGATTAAAGTTAAATTTTTGTTAAGTTGCTAAAATAAATGAAAAAAGAAGAAATATGTGTGTGTGAAGTTGTATTATAAATAAAATATTAACATTAAAAACTATAAAATTTTACTAATACCAATTTCTTTTTTATAAAAGGAATTAATACACGATATTTAGACATATAAAATAAAAATAAATAAATAAATAAATAGTTATCTTTAGATAGGGAAGAAATTATTAAATAAAGCATGTTGTGTTTTTAAAAATCCTCTTTTCAAATATTTATCCAAGATTAAATATTTTAAAAATTGGTGCAAGCGGGGGGGCAATATTATAATATAATATAATTAATATAATTATATTATAAATATTTTTGGAATAAATGTAAATAGAAATATTATCTTTCTTTTACGAATAAGAAATATATATTTTTAGTAATGTTGTATACCTGACTTTTGTACATATAACGAAATTATACATGAGTGAACTAATTTTTACTTTCATAAAGCGCCAATTTATTTACATAATGATTTATAGTTAATCCATTTAATAAATTGACACTTGCTTTATAATAAATAAAGCAAAATAATGTGATGAAAAGTCCTAAATTGTTTGTCTCGAAATAGAAATTTTTCAAATATTTGTGTAATAAGAGCGAAATATAGTCAGTATAATAGTCAAGTATAGAGCTAAAAAATACGTAGATAAAACAGATACTATACAAGCTGTTCCGTTTTTATTCCGGATATAATTGTTATTAGAAAAACCTTAACTAAACTTGAAATTTTTCTCAACTATATATTTTTAATTTGAAAATTAAAACAAAATCTTCGGCAAACAGATTAACCTGTAGAAGCCCTCCACCACCCCCGCCGACATCAATCGGCGATCCTTTTTTCTATAGAGATGTGTGCATTTTTTATTATTTATTATTTTTTCTTGTAATAGAATTTACAATGTATAACAATGTATAACAATTTTTTACATTAAAAAGTAGAAAGTATACAGAATTATAAAATACATTATTAAAAATTTTCTTTTGAAATATTTACTGTAGAGGCCCTCCACCACCCCCGCCAATCTCATTCAGCGGTCCTCTTTTCTTTTGAGATGTTTTTTAATTATTTTTTCTCTTAATAGAATTTACAGTGTATAATAATATGTAACAATTATTCACATTAAAAAGTAAAAAGTGTGTGTGTGTGTGCAGAATTATAAAATACATTATTAAAAATAAACATTATTAAAAATTTTCTTTAATATTTACATATATTGCATATATATAAATAAAATATGTACAATGTAAAATGAAATATTTACATATATATATTTTATATTATACATTTATATATAAAATACAATAAAAAAATTATATGAACTACATTACAAAGAATTTGCTTTTGAAATACTTTAGTATATGTATAGTATATAGTATATACATTATATACATTATATATTATAAAGACATATACGATATTTTACTGATACCAAATTACGAAAGCACGTTTGCAATAAATTTAATAATATTAAAATTCATTACTGAATAAAATGAATTTTGTATTATCATACGTCTGTCGTGTAATATCCAGCATTAGTATAACATGTATTTTTAGAATTTTTCTTACTATCTATTGTTTGTTATAATAATTTCATTATATTTACTCTACATAATGTAATATTATATAACATTATATAGTTGTACAGTCTAGAATATGTTGTGTAATAAATTTTTAATTAATAGTAATATTATAAATACATAATTAGTAATATTATAAATAAATAATGTTATATAATATTATATCACCGCAATACATTTGAGATTTACACAATTTTAATTTATTACATAATTATTTTATATAATTAACATTACATCTTGGATAATCCCTCATGTCCTTATCTACCCGGACTTTTCTTTTTATATGTTTCCTTTTCCTGTATATTTATATTCATATTTAATCTTTTCGTCTAACGTATCATATTTCTACCTACCTATTTATTAGTTTATTAGTTTATTTTATTAGTATTAATTAATTGCGATCGCAATTTTCCGAGAGTTTTGAAGTATAATATTATATATAATATTATAAGTTGTATATAATATAAGTATATAATAATATTCTAGAAAGGAGTTTAAGAAATTTTAGTACATCTATATTTGCGATCGCGATTACCTGAAATCAGAAAAACATACGCGAATTTGGTTTTAAATTTTGTGATCGTTTAGGAATTTAATTTACGTGGAATAAAAATTTAATTTGTGACGACATTTTTCCGTCTCTGATTACGTGCAATCACAACACGTAGAAAACTATAGGCTTACTTTTTCATGTATCTTTTATACTCGGACTGGTGTTGTAGTACACCATCCTTGTACGATCCTCTTCTTTCTTCTGGCCAGATTGGACTCACCTTTCGTTGCGCCTGGCCAATATCCTGGCTTCAAATAATCAGAGTAATAGCAAAGAGAAATACTCCTTTTGCCGACTTATCGCTGACAATAAACATAAAATTTCATGCTTTTGTATAATGCGCGAACATGAACGCGTCGTGAAGGGGCTATTAATTAAATCAATTAAGTACCAAGATGACAATTAAAAACGTGACAGCAATAATTTTATTAGAATACAAATCTTACATTTATTTTTGCGTTTTTTACATTTATACCTGCTTTTACGTATCCAGTAAATATTATAAAATAGACTAGAAACAAATTTGAGTTTGAAAAAATCTCTACGTCGAAAGTGTAATTTTTTATTCGAAAAAATTCGATTGTAAGTATATTATCTGAATTTCATATTTAACTATATGCAATATAATTTTTAATATAAATAATAAAATTTAATTTAAAAAATGAATGAAAATTACCAGACGCATCATTCGATGGAATCTAAGGCCCATATGCGTATTTTTATCGATTCGAATGATTTGTTGCCGAGTTTTATCACAAAAGCATGCAAATATGATTCAAATAAATGACATGAGATCCGAGAGGATAATAAATTTCCTATATTATGAGAATCGATTAATTGATTTCCTTTTTATAAGAACTGATAAGATATCTCTTTATACTTTATATTTGTTAAAATTATTTTAATATAATATACATATGTCATATTTCAAAATCAAATATTTTTAAGTATAGTATTCTTCATGAAGACGTCGCGTACTCGACACAGTATATTATCTTATATCTCGGCCGAAACCACTGTTTCCGGAAATCCGAGATATAAAAAAACCAGGGATTAACTCAGTTTCTGCAACAGAGTTCTTGATTTTCAACAGGACATCCATTGAATGTCAAAGATCCCGTTGCAGGAAGAAATGAATCCCAGATCTTCCGAATTGCCCCCGATAGCAGTCATTTCAGTAGCAACAATGATCTTTTTTCGAAATCACAATTACATCTTATATATTTTCACTCTACTAAAATGTTCCATTATTAAGATATATTTTTTCTTATAGTTTTACCGCGATAAACTTTATAACAATATAAAGAGTTTCGAAACATTTAAATCTCACGTCATATTGCACGACTTTATCCAGCATAATCCAGTCAATTTCTCAATTAAAAATACATGGATAGGTTACAAAAAATTATGGTAAGATTGATATCTTGTTAAAATAAATTTTAGTAATTAATAATTATTAAAGCGTTTTTTATATAAAATAAATTGCTCAATAAGGCCAAAATATTTTTAACTTTTTAAATTCACGCTTGTATTTATACGTAATAAAAATCTATAGATCTATTTTGCATTGATTTATACAATATTTAATCTTGGCTGAATAAATGTGGGAAAGGAACAGATGGGGATAAATGAAAACACATCCTAACTAATAGTTTCATAATTTTTTCCTATCTATTAACATTTCTTTTTTTATTTCACCTACAATATCTTACTTTATTTTTTCTCCTACTCGAGAAAAATAATAAAAAAATAATTCTTTTTATAAAGAAACTTAAATAAAAACTTATATTTAAAAAAAATTACTTTTATTTTAACTGTAAAAGCATTGTACTTTACTCTTTAAAAAGCAATTACTTTGCTCTTTGTTTCTCTATATTTCTAAAATATTTATTATAATAATTATAAATCGAATTAATCTTCGAAGAAAGCTCGAAAAATGCAATCTCTTACGTACTTTGTGTTGATTTAAATTAGCGAAATAAAATGTTTCGCATTATATATTTATTTTATTTAAAATTTATTTAAAAAACTATTTTAACTACAGAACACGGCAGTTCATCGAATGATGAGCTCTTTGCGAGCTCCGTGTGTGCGAAGTGTGCGAGTATTTCCTCGAGCACAGTCGCACGATGTGCAATACATCGATAAACCAAGATTAAATATTTGCTCCGTAATTATTTTTAGCCCATCCATTTTAAGACAACGAATCTACGAGGTTTAATTTATACTATAACTTATTATCGTAACATGTATCGAGATTCTGCTTTATTTTTTATTCGTCGTAGATTCGTAATCTCAATAAAGAAATTTTTGACTCACCGATCCGATGCGCAACGGGCGGAGTTTACAGCCTCGTAGTTACGATGATACTGCAACACACAAGCGAAATATTCAAATTAACGAGATGCAAATATTGCGCGTAATTCTTACAGAGCAAAAATTTGCTTTTAGCTGTTTAACAATTAACTTTAATATAATTATCTATTTTCTAAAAAAGAGTCTATTCTTTCCAAGAATAGACTTCAATAAAATATTAGATAAATTTTTGTTCTCTAATTCTTTCTAGTTCATCGAGACAAAACAATACAAATAAATGGAAAAGAATTATTAACTTTATACAAATGAGAAATGGTACTCACTTGAAGGTTGCTCCGCTGGCGCCTGATGTCTTTCCTAGACCTCCTCCTCCTCTCAGGATGTCTGGATCATCTCTTGTTGCACAGGACACTCGCGAAAACGCGAATAAACTATAAATCGCGCGCGGACTAATTGTCAGTAAAAGTTTTTCGCGCGATATTATACGACACTCCCGTTTACAAAGCCCACGTGAAAATCTTACTTAGTTAAGTTCCGTCAAGTACGCCTCCACTTCGAGTCGACGAGTAAATCACTAAGGACACTGCCAAATCTCGGAAGTGTGGCCATCGACAGGAACAGACATTTAAAGATATCAATTCAAATGGGCTTTGAATAAGTTAAAGTCCTTTAGTCCGATTACTTAAACGGCACTCCCGAAGCAAACGCGACAAACCGGCTGCGGTTCGTTTATTCAATATCGGCGACGAGGGTACTTTAGCTTCCCCGTCTTTGGATTTTTATCCAAGCGAAACAAGAGTTTTGCTTGGGTAAAAATCTCGGGGTACTGAGCCCTCCCACCACGCCAAGGTCGTACCCGTGGGAGGGAAGTACTTTACTTTATATTAGATGATATAAAATCAAGTTGTCGATATATAAATATGAATAGATAAACTACGAAAGTTAACTACCTGTATTCAAATATCGTTACGAATGTTATTCCGTGACTGCTTGATCAAGTATTTATCTCCGATACTTGCATAAATAAAAAAAAAAAGAATTAATTAATGTGTAGTAATTAAAAATATAATTATTATAATTGTGTATATTACGCGAAAAGCGATCGAGAGATCTTAACGCTTCGACACACAGAACGGTAATGAACTCCTTGTCGGCGACTTTGTTCGTCGACATGACTTCGGTTGAAAGCTCGATGTATACATCATCAAAAACAAACACCAAGGCATAACAGTCCCGATATTTCCTGGAAATATTTTAATGCTTTTCAATATAGATTTTTCATGCACGCAAAGTGATATAAGTTAAATACAGCAATTTTATAAGAGGACGATTTTATGTTTTTACTTCACTATCATTATTTATTAATATTATTTACTAACAAAAAACAAACTGCGTTTCTCATATTTTAAACTGTGTCCGCTTTAAAATCCGCTTGATCAAGCATTTATCAAGCAGTTTGATATCCGCACGTATCACAAAATGTAAGAAATAGTTAATTTTGAAATAGATAATTGTGTGTGTTACACGAAGAGCGATCGAGACATCCTAACGCTTCGACACACAGAACGGTACTGAGCTGCTTGCTGGTGACTTTGTTCATTGTGATTACCTCGGTTGAACAAAGCGCGTTGTATACATTGACAAAAACAAATACCAAGGTCGCGTGCCAGTTTCGATATCTTTTCGAAATATTTTTAATATAGATTTTTCATATTAATTTGAAAGCGACACCGATTTCTCGATTCGTTTCATGTCCATCACTTTACGTTAATGGCAAAATGTTCGAAGATGCAGGCAATTTCGCGCGATACTATGAGAGTCAAGTGAATGACTAATGAAGATACGTAGTTGACCGTATTATTAATATTTTACATGAAGAGTTGCGGCCGTTAATTTACGTGAAATATATGAAGTTATTCAAATATTCACGGGCGATCTATCACGGCATAATATTACTTAAATCACTTGATTCGACAATGTCACTCGGCTCTTCTTTTCTTACTCTTGCCGGAGATCAATTATATTGCTTTTCCACGAACAAATTAATATAAATTAAAAATATCAATTCTAGAACGATTTTAAATTTTCAACTTTTCCATTACCACTATTCATTAACATTTCTTACAAAACACAAACAAATTCCAGTTTCTCGTATTTTAAACTATGAGTCCGCTTAAATAAACATTCATCAGTTTGATACCCACACGAGCCACTAAATGTAAGAAATAGTTAATTATGAAATAAATACGTGCGTATATATCTTAACGCTATGACACACAGAACGGTAATAAACTACCTGGAGATATGACTTTGAAGGACGAACCGAGGGCGGGACGTCCTTCTGACCTTGACGACAATCTTTTAAAGGCAATATTGAAGCACAAAATCCACGTCAATCAACAAGAGATATAGCAGGAAGGTTGAATACATCACAATCAACTCTATGAAAAGCGTCCTGCACTCGTCAATCGAAAAAACATCATTCTTTTACACGACAATGCGCGACTACATACAGCAAAGGCGACTCAAGAAAAAATTCTTGAACTTGGATGGTCAGTTTTACTACACCCACCTTACTCCCCGGACCTTGCCCCAACAGACTATCACCTTTTCTGTTCCTTGCAAAACTTTTTGAATGGAAAAACCTTCAATTCTGAAGAGCAAGTCAGTCAAGTTGTCGAAAATTTCTTCCAGTCCAAACCAACCACATTTTACAAGGAAGGAATTTATAGGCTACCAGAAAGATGAGAGAAGGTCATACATAATAATGGTGAATACATAATAAATTAATATAACTTTGTTATTTAATGAAAGCAAAATAAATGTCTGATAAAAAACGGAAGTTATTTATGACTCGACCTAATAATTAGTTATATGAATTGTTCGGAAAGTTTCTTTATCTGGATCTCATGTCATTTATTTCGTATATCTTATTTGATACACTTGATGTACTTTCAACATGCTTACATGTATGAACAACTACACATCTTCGTATTTTTTCGTAATTTTGCCAACAAAAAATTTTTTTGCAGATTGGCTCGTTTTTAAACCAATTTTATCTAAAATTGAAAATAAAATCACAAAATTCTTGATTTACTAATTCACAATTCTTATGAATTAATAAATTTTATAAAATCAATTTTTGATAGAGAGGAGAAGGGGAGGGAGGGAAAGAGACAAAGAGAGAGATGCATGCATTTTATATAATATGTATATACAATTAAAATGATTTTAAATTCATTGCTATTGTAGTCATTCTTTCTAGCTATATTTTAATATTCTGATAAATCGCATGTATTATTGACCCAGGAGGTAAATTAAACCAATAAGTTAGACTCCTATTACAACCTAGCAAATTAATCCCAGATAACATTATGTCGCGTTTTAAAATTCCTAAGACGTCTTACAAAATTGTTTTTAAGGCGCAAAAAAATGTATTCATGCATTTCACCAATGTTACCTATTGAAAAGTTTCGTGTTATCGTAGTTCAGTCCCATATAGCACAGATTATTGCAGTTATATTGCGACAACATTGTCGCAACAAAGTAACATAGCGGTAATATTGCTGCAATATAACTGCAATTTTGTAACTTGCATTTTGTGCTGTATGAGTATTCATGTTTCCACATGGTACTGCTTTTTATAGTCTCACCGAAACAGTGGTCTGTGATTGCTCTTCTTTCTGGCTTAATATTACAAAAAATTACCAAAAAGCGCAGCCGTAAACTTATGTCAAATGCTTGTTTCTACTGGCTGTATTTTATTATTTTGTAACTTGCATTTTGTGCTGTATGAGTATTCATGTTTTCAAATGGTACTGCTTTTTATAGTTTCACCGAAACAGTGGTCTGTGATTGCTCTTCTTTCTGGCTTAGTATTACAAAAAATTACAAAAAAGCGCAGCCGTAAACTTATGTCAAATGCTTGTTTCTACTAGCTGTATTTTATTATTTTCTTTAATAAGAAAAAGCTTAGATCCCGTAAGAGAAAGTTTGAGACCTTTTTTGAGGTCCCAAAAAGTATGAATAATCAGGCCTAATAAATCCATCTAACAATTGTACTTTTTTTACTCTCAATAAAAAAATGGTTACAAGAGAAAGACTGATGTGGTCTGTATTATACTGTATTATACTGTATACCAGTATTATATCAATATTATACCAAGCATGTGAAGCTGGCACGGTCTTTTATGATATTTATTTAAAAAAAGGCAGTTCTTGTAGTACTTTTACGAGTTCTATAGTTCCTGATAGGTTTTAACAATAGTTCTGTCGACTAGTAATAAATAATTAATTAAATAATTACGTTAATTATTATCAATCGACAGAACTATTGCCGAAATGTATTTTAGGAGTCAGAACTATCCCAGAACTCTAATATTGCGGCCTGAAAAATGCATATTTCTGTCAACACGGCACACCTTTCCGCAGTGTCGTGCTGTAATTATTTAATTATAATAAAATAATTACAGATAATTACAGATAATTACAAATAATTACAGATAATTAAATAATTACAGACAATAATTTAATTATAATTAAATAATTACAGCACGACACTGCGGAAAGGTGTGCTGTACTGACAGAAATATGCATTTTTCAGGCCGCAATATTAGAGTTCTGGGATAGTTCTAACTCCTAAAATACATTTCGGCAATAGTTCTGTCGATTAATAATAATTAACGTAATTATTTAATTAATTATTTATTACTAATCGACAGAACTATTGTTAAAACCTATCAGGAACTATAGATCTCATTGAAATCTATCGATATACATGGGGTCAAATTTTTTTTGCGGAAGTGTGCTACGGGAAGTTAGCACATTAAAAAAAAATGCATTTTTTTACTTCAAATTGACAGAATTATTTGTATAACATATCAGAAACTATAGAACTCGTAAAAGTGCTACAAGAACTGCCTTTTTTAAAATAAATATCATAAAAGACCGTGCTAGCTTCACACACTCTATTATACCATATATAATACTGCATGTATAATACGTGACCAACGCTCTTATATCATCAGTCACGTGCTTTTCTCTGCTATCGCGGTTCTTCCCCCACATCTTTTTCCATATCGATAACGAGTTTTCAATAGTGGCCTGCCTTGCCGATCGCATCGCAGGTTGTAGGTTATGTCAGAGAACACAGACGGAAAGTTCGTCGCGCGATTTGTTTGTCGCGCAGCCCTGAAGAAGTATGGCGATGTGGGAGAGCGACAAGTTCCAAGAAGAGAATGCCGATATCGGCGGCAATTTCGATAATATCCTCGTGACGCACGATCTGCAGGATTGCTTGGACACTTCTCTGGACCTGTCTAGCTTCGAGAAAGTATATGAGCAGAGCGCGGTGTTCGATTACGAGAGGTACTCCGACGACGATGGTGCTATTAACGAGAGGCTACCTGTCGATGACAACACGGCCGAGTGAGTCTCGACTAATTTTGGAAAATCTCCCATGCGATCTCGCAATTCTTTGCGTTCTCCCTCCCGATCGATTGCGCACACTCATGTCGCTGGATCGTTCTTGCAACCGAACTTATGAGTTCACCATCGATATTTCACACACCCCTGTTGGTTCCTTGTCCCCTCCTTATAAGGCTATACGAGCTTTGAAACAGGAACTTTAATTTATAAATCGTTTAAGGAGAATCGTCGTTGGGAGAATATACCTTTGACATATTGCTGATGTATTTTGGAAACTCATGAATTCTGACCGCAACAATTTCAAAATAAACCATATATCAGTATATATTGTTAGGCATTTAATGACGAATAATATAAAACACATTTTGTTTTATTCCACTTATTTACATTTAATACTCATGGAAATGAATATAAAATCAACTATGGATTGCAATTATTTGTGACCTTTTATTTTCATTACTTTTTTATTTTATAATTATTCATTTTATTTTTATTTTATGTAGGAACATTATTTGATAATATCTATTGGCAATCTTTTGCATTCTCTTGTTGCATTGAACACAGATGCTATATTTGTTATAAATTTAGTTGTGATACCTATCTATACCAAATGTATTACTCATACTACATACTACCCTACTATATGTTTAACTTGCCAGCAAAATAGTAAAATTGGCGCATGTGTCTACATGTCATTTTGTATATTAGTAAAATTGTAAAGTCTCAGAAATGATAATGTCAGTATAATTTATCCGTTTTATCTTTATATTTAACAAGAATATAGTTTAAATAATAAGTTAAGATAAATATTATTTACTCTTACTGTGTTAATTAATTAAATATTATTTAAATAACATATAGTAAAGAGAGAAAGTTTAGAAAAGGATACAATTTAGAGGATACATATAAACGATATGTATGTATATGTATGTACATATGTCAGCAAGTATGTATTTACATTTACAGACGTATCCACCATGCAAGTTCAGATGAAATTTATATGCGAATTCATCAATGTCAAAATGATGCATTACTTGAGGATTATACAACCTCTCATGAAGCTGTCACGATTGAAAGTATGGATATTAATCAGAAGCATATCAATCGTTATAATTGCCAATACGAAGGTTGTACCAGAACATATAGTACCATTGGAAATTTGCGTACTCATATGAAAACACACAAAGGTAAGTTTCTAATTTCCAATTTTTCATGAAGAATCAATATATACTTATGGAATTTTCGATAATAGATGTGAAAATTTTAGAATAGAGAACTTTTTCATGACAAAATGTCTCTAACATATGATTTATTTTAAAAATATATAACTGGATAAAAATTATCATAAATATATATATTATTTTTTGTATATTTTCCAGTTTATCTTTAATATTTTTAAGATCTTTTATTCTATTTAGAACATTCATCTCGACATTGAAGTTTCATTATACCATTGTTTATGTTGTCTCATCTATAATTGTTTGATCTTTATCATTATAAAAATAATCATGCTTTGCATGTTGTGCTTAATCTAATATGCAGTTTATTCTATATACTATACTAACAAATTATGTGCCCTTGTTTTTGCATATTTTATGGATGGAAGAATCCAGGTAAGTTCAACAGCCACATTTCTACGTGTTGCCGCTAGCAATAAAAATGTATATATTTCTGCTGCATACCATTAATTTATCATTGCTGACATAAAGGGAACGCTTTGACCTGCATGGCTTTCAGATACTGCAAGAGATAGGTAGACCTGCAATCTTTTTATGTGGAGGGAATTCTCAAAACTTTCAGGCGAGTATCGATTTAAATGCGCAGAGCCAAGTTGCGGCAAGGCCTTTCTCACATCCTACAGTCTAAAGATCCACATTAGGGTACACACAAAAGTAAAACCATTTGAATGCAATTACAAAGGTTGCGAGAAAGCGTTCAATACCCTTTACAGACTGAGAGCTCACCAAAGACTTCATAGTGGCAACACATTCAACTGCGAAGAGACTGGATGCGTTAAATTCTTTACTACTTTAAGCGATCTCAAGAAACATATACGTACTCATACTCAAGAAAGACCGTACAAGTATGTTTTTTGATTACTTCCTATAGTATTAAAAACAAAAGAAGAAAAATCTTACAAACCATTACTTTAAACACATTAAATAAATTGAACAGGAAAACAAATAATAAAACTCGGTTAATTTCTACCTAAAAGCCATTACACATTAGATATCTTACAAATATTTAGAATTATTTTTTGTTTATTTTAAGATGCAGAGAAAAGGGTTGCGGAAAGGCCTTTACGGCTTCACATCATTTAAAGACGCACAAGAGGACACATACAGGAGAACGGCCGTACGTCTGTACCTTTGAAAATTGCAAACGGCGTTTTACTACTCCTCACAGCTTAAAGAGCCACATAAAAACACATAACAAGATTGTGAATAATGATATGGTAAGTATTTTAGTAATAGGCATTAACATTATAGTATTTTATATATTAATTATACTAAATTTTCAATTTTATGATAAAAGCATAAAGATAACAGAGATGATGTGGCTAAGAAGCAAAAAAAGTTAACTCAATTAGAATTGAAACTTGTAAAAGTTAGCGCGAACAACACCACTATACCATCGTATGCTGTCATACCAATATCTACAGATCTCATGCGAAGTGATGGAAACATGCCATATGAGTCTACGAAAAACGTAGCAGAACAAGTAACTCCTACTAATGTAATAGATGTCATGACTCATGGCAAGTTGGATACAAAACTCGGGTACATTTCTACCAAAGACAAAGAAGATTCGAATAGAACTACCGAAGATATTGTTCTTGCAACGGATATCGTTTTAGATAATTTTAACAAACACACAGTCAATGTTTTTAACAATAATGAAAGCTATAACGAATTTAAAGTATTTAATGAAATGACTGAATCAGATGTGGAGCAGGATAATTTAATGGATATAGCTGGGCAGAATCATCCACGCAAATCAGCTTCATTAGAAGAGCACAGTGACAGTATAGCTAAGCAAGATCAATCTATCCCAATAAATTTAGGGCAGAAGATTATACAGGATGGTTTACAAAATACAATGGCACACATGTCTGAGGGGGCAAGTTTTACGAATATGAAACAGTATAAAAATGAATCCATTACTTCTGATGATGTATTCACAAACCGATCAAATGCAGAAAATATATCTGATAGTAGCAATGCATTATATAGTGCCAATTGTATTCCTAGTCATATTACTGATATTATAAGTTCCTCGAACGAAGCCCACCTTTTCGAGAGCGGAATGGATACTCTCTCGTTCATCAATGACGCAAATTTGCAAAATGATTCTCTAATTGCAGTTTCAAATCATAATTTGCACACTGTTACAAACACTCAATCCGAAGCCGTTGAACTCGCAATAGCGACGGAAGAGGAATTACCGTCCTCTTGGACAGATGTAATGGCATTGGCAACTGCGCCTGCATTAAGAGCACAATCTTGGTCAGAATTAAATGCCTTTCCTACAGTTCATTCTCTAGTGGATCTAGTAGGTCCAGATCCACTAGAGATAGAGACTCAATTGCCGTCTACAGAAAACTTGAAAAATGTTAATGCGATGAATACGGAGCACACTTCGGAAAACGTTGATATTATACAATGCCAAAAAATTGCAGAATATGAGCACAAGGCAGATAACGTAAGGAACAAGGATAGAAATATTCTGCAGGAGATTACGGCAGATGCTGACATATGTAAATGTATTGATTGTAAATGCGATAACTTACAAAATTGTCAGAACTGCATAAATAACCCGGTTGCAGAAGTTGCGAAAAAAGACACGGTACAAATTGTAAACGATTTTGTGTCTTCTTTGCAGAATAAATGTTCCTGCAACACCGAGTCCGGTGGTTGTGATTCTTGCTGTGTTGTTATCTGTTTAAAGACACTGCAGCAGCTACAGAAAATATTTAGCAACTGTTGTAAGAATACTAGCAGTGCTACAAATGTATGTTGTAGGGAAAAGATGTTACCATCCTTGATGAAATGTCAACTAGCCAAGAATCAGTGATTCACAAATATTCTTTACTAATTTTAACTAGTCACGCAAAAAATAATGCTGTATCTCTATGCTAATCCCCAAAAAGATTTGTGATTTTACACCCGATAGCTTTAAATACAGACAATTTTTGCCTTTTAAATATGTTATCTATAATAGGAATAGAATTAAGAATATACGACTGTGTAAATATATTTACGTTATATCTATAGAATCTGTTAAGGGATTCTACATATTCTAATAATGTATTCTATGCATTATTTTGTGCCAAATATTTGTAGGACTTTTTACAAAAATGTTTATACATATAAAATTACTGTTGCATAATTAATAATAATAAACAAGCTGTCCGCAATTTCAAAGTGATTATTCATAAATGTAACTTAAAAAGAAAATTGACAATCGATAACAGACATACAGGAATGTAAAAATTGCATACTGTGCAATTATTTTTATACAAATAAGTTATTTTGACAAGAACAAATAATATTTTATAAATATATCCAGTTTCATAATTTTTGTGTGTAACATATAAATGAATAGTTAGTATACTTTTTTGATATTTGAATCATAAATATGCTCTTTCTTATATAGTTAATCTATGATATTGCTGAAGAACTTGTCACAAATTTAAGAACGTTAAAAATATGTGTATAGGATATGAAGGATATCTTTTTTAAATTTTTATTTATAATATATAAATACACAAAAATAATGTAATAATAGTTGTATGTTAAGAATTTTATTTATTTAACTTTTGAATGTATGTTTCCAGATCATAGTTAAGAATAATATTCTACTTTATCGTTGTTTATACATATACATGATATCTTTGAAAAAAAGCTTTTTGCTAGTGCACGTTAGTAAAATATAAACTTGATATTTCCTCAATTAATCAGGAAGTGCCAAATACTTATGAACATCCAAAGTATTTATAATGTTACTGTTGTAACGTTACTAAGATACTAAGTTTTTAGTTTTAACTAGAGTTTAGTGTTTTATGTTGCATTATTGTAATGAATAGATTAGAGAAATGTTAATTTTTAACAATTTTAGCGTGGAAATTTTTATGGCTGTTATAAGTACTTGCAATAAAATCAATGTACCTAAATAGCTTGTAAATAGCAGCATATTTATTATGTTGTTAATGAACAAATATAAAAACTAACTCAATAAAGAATTTATAACAACTATTCTCCATATTTCCCTTCTTTTTGCATCTATAATCTTAATTTTAATAAAATTAAATTTAGCATAATGACATTTTTAATTAAATAAATATAGACGACTTAACACATTTTTATTGTTATATTCTCATACAACAATATTATGACAAGAATGTATATATTGAATACATGCCTCATTCTAATTGATAGTGTACCGAAGTATATATATAATTCCATATTATTTATAACATTTATTGTGTAGCTTGCACAAGAGCTTCTGCGACTTCAATTGCAATACCTGCTTCAGCTTTATCTACATCTGATGTTGCCGAGGAAAGCTGTTGTTGAGCTTTGTTAAGAATATCTTTTGCTGCCGAGTTATCAAGGTTTTCTACTGGATGGGCTTCCTCTGCTAAGATCTATAGGAACATAATAAGTTGCTTTAGAATCCAATAAAGAAACTTGTTATACTGTATTTACTAAAGAAACGTTTACTAAAGAATACATACTTGTACACTGTTATCCTCATTAATGGTAATCGTACCAGAGGAGACGAAAACTTTCTTGGTTGAACCATCTTCTTCATAGATCGTAACTACACCAGGCTTCAAAACTGCCAGTGTAGGCACGTGCTTTGGTAGAATGCCAAACGAACCCGAGAAGGAAGGTACATCGACTTGACGAATTACAGCTTGATCATAGAATACCTGGTGTCCGAGAAAGAGCATATTAAATGTTTTTATGATACACAATTGTGACACTTTATCGCCTAATTTATAATTTTCATTCCATCATACCTGATTAGCACCAGCAAACGTAAACTTCATTTGATCACTAGCCGCAGCATCTGCATAGGTTCTCCTCTGGCTGCGGACGCACCTCAAGAAAGGGCGCAGAGTACGAGCGAGGTTGGACATTTCGGCACACTGAAAATGATTGAAGACTTTTTTCACAAAGAGAAATAGGTCCCCTCTCACATTAGTGACAACGGTGAGGCTGTTACATCACAAGGGATGCATGTGTGGGATATATGTATAACCTCGTCTTTCTAGCTCTCATTACTGGATTCGGAGTGCAAACGAGCTCGTATTTTCATGCGAGGTCTTACGTTTCCTCGCTTGCAATAAGATCATTGTGCTCACCGTGTGTGATCGCCTGTTTTCGTCTTTTAATGTCTTATAAGTGTCATAAACGTGTATTGGAGTACAAGTGATTTTTGTGACTCGAAACTTGAATCGACTGCTCGTAAAGAGCGGTCGAAAATGAGATTCGGAGTTTGTGCCACAGATGTCGTTGACATTGAGAATCTGTTGCACTATTCGTTGCACTTTCTGCACTTAGGTTGCATTCTAAAATGTCGTATTTGAAGAAAATTTTACTCAATTTCTATAGTATATGTGACGTGAGCTATATAGTATTGAGTAAAATTTTCCTTAGAGTGGATTGTGTACAAAATAGCGCGCGCGCGCGCGCACGCGCGGTGTGTATGTGTGTGTGAGGCGATACTTGTGTGATGCGATGAAAAACTTGATGATTGATGTGAAGTAAATGAGACCATTTTAAAAATTTCTATGTTCTTAACCTTTTCGCTCCTAACTCCGGATATATCCAGCATTCACATAATAGTCCCCCGGGGACGAACGCCGGATATATCCGGCAAATAAATTATTAATCACTATATATTATTCTGTCACTATTTTCAATTGTTAATCAGACTCTTTATACCCATTAATAAGTAAGTAATATAATACCCATAAATAAGTTTATATCTTTTATGTAGAAATTATGAGTATATTGTTTAAAAGAAAAGTCCCTTTTCTTCCAAGATAAACTGTCCACGCGCAATGTGTACACTTTCGGCGCGGGATCCAGTTTAACGGCGGACCGAACTGCCGTAGCGAAAGGGTTAAGATTTGGTAGTCTTATGGTCGTCCGTAATTTATAGTATTTATCTTTGTTTCTCTCTCTTTTTTCTAGCATCTGTCGAAGCAGTGCGATGATGGTGAGTACGACTGGTGAGTGAATTTATGTTGCATGAATAATTATAGGCATATATATGAAAGTTAATTATATATATTGGTGAGGGATTTGTTACTTCGAGATCTCTACAATAATAGACAATCTGATGGTGGTCCATTAGATCAGCGGTTTCCAGTCTGGGGTTCGCGATGTCCTCACAGGGGATCTGCGAAAATTCAAAGAAATGGCGGAGAAAACACGAAAGTTTACGAACTTATGTATAGTCATCATATGGGCAGTAATGCGAAAACAATCACATGCAGTACATGGACCGTTTGTGTGCGTTTGGTCCAAATTTGATGATCTTTGAGCAACTTTAAATAAATATTTGATTCATTTAGGATTATAAATCGTGAATTAAGCTTTGGTGTCGTCTCTCACTTAATTACCCCGGGTAACCCTTATATTAATCACGATAGCTTATAAAAAGAATGATATGTACTTAATTTATTTTCAAGAAATCTAATTTTACATTACTAAATACTTTGGGGGTCGCACGAAAATAATGTAATGAGAAGGGGTCTGCATCGTGAAGAAAATTAAGAACCGCTGCATCAGATATATCATGATGGTGTGATAATTTCGTCAAGTAAACTCCGTATGATCGTAGTATTTTTGGATGATATTCAATTTTTCACACCGTATGAATTAAGTGTATGGATTAATTGAATTATACGCCAATTAACAATATTCGCTATTATTTTTTGCTGCAGTTGCGTTTGCTACCTATTTTATTTTGCCAATTAGAATCCTGTTAATGCAATACGATCCCAGTAAACCAACAGTAACATTACATTACTAACAGTAACATTACATCAATATTATATATAATTTTTTACTCAACGTAACTGTTCAATGTACATGTGTTACATTACATTTATTGATAATTATTTATATTAAGTGGAAAATTATATAATATTAATGTAATGTTACTGTTATTTGGTACTGGGATAACTATTATACATTATGAAAATCACTTCTTGCCATATTTGACCACGATTTTAGATTAGGTACTTGTAAGAAAATCAGCGTATCGCATCGGTAGTACTGAAAAAATCGAGCAACCCGTTGTATTATTGCGTCAAAAGATTTTTATATAATTATTCACAGTCACGAACTCGGCGATGCTCTCATTCTTTCAAATAACTGAGTACACCGTTATTGCAATACTATCAACAAAAGTAAAACGATGTAAGGAAATAATACGTTTAAAATAGTTAAACATTTATGACGCATATAAATTTTTATTTTCAACAATAATAATCTTATAATAAAATACACTGACTTTGTTTATTGACATTTTTAAAGAGGAATCAGTCTTTAACATGCGCATAAAGTTATATTCACGAACAAGTAATTTATATTATAGTTTGATTTAAGTTAGAAAAATACTTTTTATTAATTATTAATTTGTATTATTTATGAAATAATACAAATTAATTGGAGGGAGGCAATTTGTACAAAAATTAATAGTTGCTGTGAAATTGTTAAAAAATAGCAGGAATTAATATTATTTCTTACGATTAATTTCAAATACTATATTTTTTTGTTTAACACCTTTAAATTTAAAATTATTTTAGAGGAAAATGTCATTGTTTACGATTATCAGTTTTTCTCCAAATAATCTATTTATCACAGACAATGACATTTTTTTTATATTGTAAAATAAAGCCTAAATCACTCATCAATTATAAAAGACTGCGAAATTTTTATTGCTTTCTAATCCCTGTCATTAATCGGGACGTTGGAAACGTTAGCATCGCTCTTTTCCGAGTGCCAGGAATTTATATGTCTCTCTAAATCTCTTCTTCTGACTAAGACTTTGTTACAAATATTGCACTTGTAACGACTATCATTTGTTGCGTGCAATCGCACATGTTTATTAAGATTACTCGGATCTCCGAATTTGTGCTGGCAGAAGTCGCATTTTAGGGGCTTGTAACCTGTATGCGTCCTAATGTGAATCCTCAATCCGTATTTTCTCGAGTATATTTTATCACAAAATATACATCTATATCCGTCAACGCATTTGCCCATGTCGCTGGCAAATGTCTCTACTTCCGCGGGATCCTTCTTCTTGGATTCCGCTTGTATGCTGAGATGCATGTTGTAAGACATGAAACTACTCCTATAGACATCGTGATGCATCAGGGTTTTGAACGGTCTCAAAGCCAGATAGCGATTTTCCTCTGTATTCTCGACAGGCGATTCGTAAGTCGATGTGCTCGGTAAGATCTTTGCTGGCGGAGATTTTACCGAAGAATACGGGGGTACCGGTGAGGGACCATTCGAGGATATGGACGATAATTGATTCGATGAGCACGGCGAATCGTTCCTTAATGAACGAGTAGTGGTTGAGTCAATTGTTTGTACCGGGTACGCTGGAATATCGATCGGTAATGCTATTGGTTTAGAAACGGGCAAGGGTTTCAGTTCAAATGTGAAGCTTTTTCTTGCATGACTGAAGGATAAATCTGTTCTCGGGGAATTAATAATTTTGTTCGCTAAAAGCATCCAAATGTAACTGTTGTCCATTCGATTGCAATCCAACGCCAAATGCAGCTTCAAAGGATTTGGGTAGTTAAAACAGCAGTTGCAATTATGGCACATGTAAACCTGACCTGCAATAATTTATTTATTAATAAGTGTTTTGTTTATTAATAAACATATTCAATTTTTTAAATAATGCGTTTATTATTTTACATTATTATCATACATTAATGTATTTAGAATTATATAAGCTATAGTTAGTATAGTTGGAATAAACTTTTTTGGATTTTTGTATTAAATTTAATTATTAAAGTTAATCACACATTATACTTATTAGTGCTGTGGCACTAATAAAATCTGTTTTATGAAAATTGAATCAATTATTGCCTAGCTATCGTTTTGTATAAGCTTTTAAGATTATATATATATATATATATATATATATATATACAAATATATGTATAAAAAGACTATAATAGATATGCATATATAAAGACTATATGTATGTATAACAATACAGTGAAGAATCTACTAATATTATAATTAATTATGTAGGTAATTAGCATTAATTAAAAATTGTTTAGTACCTTTATTTAATAAAAGTTTTGTTTAATTTGTATGTAATTATTTTGTAAATCAGATAGTAAATCTTGTAAATTTTGTAAGTCATCTAGTTTCCACATATAGTGATGGATAATATTTAATTAAAATATTTACAATAAACTCTATTTTTAAATTACATTAGTTACATAATAATGTAACACATAATAGATCCATTTTGAAATGTATTTATATTTATTTTATATATGTATATATATATTTTACACACACACACATATATATATATATATATATATATATATATATATATGTGTGTGTATAATTACATATTTTTTGCATTTTCGCAACAATGCACATTTTTTTAATATCACCGGTAGAATTTCACAGTAACGTAATTATTATAAGTAGTTAAATAAGTATTTAAAAAAGACTCTAAATTTAATAATAGCTAGAAGGAAGTTATTAATAATTAAAAAATTAATAGTTGTTACAAATTATTATAATATTTAATGGTCGCCAGAAAACTAGTGAAGGATTACAATTAGTAAATTTGTTGATGACATTACGCGGAAAAATTAAGTTAGAAAAATCTTTTTCCAAAATTCCTACCTTGAATGTTGCAATTTGCTGGTGTTAAAAATGGAATGTTCAACATAGTCAAAATGCAATCCTCAAACCACATTAACAATGGTTCTCCTGATGCTATGTCTTTTATTGCTTTCAACATGAGTCCACCATTGCTAATCGTGAGTATAACGTTGTAATTTTGGAAGTCTGTCGCCAATGTAATGATCTTCAGCCAACAGGATGAGCTTATAGTTCCATTGAAACAGTGAAGACGACCGCCAACATCAATGATTTCAATGAAACTCTGAAGAACATTAATATTTAATGGATTTTTAATTAAAATAAAAAAAAAGAAACAAAAATTTTGCGAAGTTGTCCATACTCTAACATGCGCATTGAAATCACTTTATCACAAGGTGATAACATTGAATGCAAAAATATCTTATTAAAATAAATACTCAAGATAGAAATTTAGATCATCTGAATAAAATAATATAGGATTTGTACAAAAGTTTTTACACTACATACATGTTGAATGATTGATGTATTTCCTTCAGATAATGTATTGACGTGGATAATATCCGTCGTAGAGTTTCTCTTAAGAAGTCCAGCGGCTCGAACGAGCGGTCTGCTTATGAAGAAATTGGGCCTTCCAATCATCGATAAATTGACGTATTCTTGCGCTAAGTATTTTTGTACTTGATATCTTTGAGGTAAACTAGTGTTTTCTGATTCTGCGTTTCTTGTTATTATCGCTTCGTATTCGGATACTACGGGATACATCACTTGTGCGTTATCAAAAGTCTGTGTAGAACAATTCTTCTCAGAAATTTGGATATTTCTCTACCTTAGAGTTCCCCCACTACTCTGGTGCTTCTTCGACCAGTAAATTCTTTGTAAACTATGTTTCCGGGAAGCACATCAGAATGTTAGTGACATTTTTTTGATTGTATAAAAATATTCGAAACTCAAAGTTACACTATAACATTTCACTATTTTTTGCAAAATACATATTGCAGAATATATATGTTTATTATCACAATGCCTGCACGTTTTTTCAAGGTGTACTTTGAAGCGTACATTGATCCGCATAGTCGTGAGTTAAGACATCAACTGAGGTAAAAGTATATTTTACACATGTTTTAAATCTGCTGGAGGTTGTGCCTGATTTTGCTCATTGGTTTAGTACCCTCCCCTCTACTCTTCTTTATATATGTATGCGTAATTGTATGCGTAGAGTGTAGTACAAGTTCTCCTCAGTTGCTTACGGATGATGTCGTTGGTGCAACGCGTGGAATGGGAGGAGCTAGCTGGTCATAGGCTAGCTGGTCAGGTTTGCTTTTGGGGATTTTCTGTAGCAGGTGTTATTTTCTCGTCACGTGGTACTACAGACACCTTGTACTTTATTGGTGTAAAGAAACACCAATTAAAATTGAGATATACATATGTATTCGTGTATATATATATATATATATATATATATATATATATATATATATATATATTTATAAAATTAACCTAAATATAGATTTTGTAGGTGTTTTTAAAATAATAGTAATCCAGTGAAAAATTTTACGTTGATTCGATATTTTTTCAATCATCATTTCTCGCTGTTAACCAGTGCAGATCTTGATTTTAATTATATCTTTACATAGTGCAAAATATAGTCGCGATTTTGATGAAGACGCATGCACTTCGCAAATCGGTAGGGCAGGACCAGGAGCAAACCTTTAGTACTCTCGATGGGGCTATAAAAGCCTCATGTGAAAAGACATTGTTTGGCTCAGCTGCGGCCCACTATGCGTCTCCGTATTACCGATGCGAGGGATCGACCGAAAGGTGCATCTGAATCAACGGTTGATTAGGAAATTAAGTGGCTTATTCTTCCCGGTGGTCCGCGCCATTGATCGCGTAGGCGCGATATCGTTCGGATTTGTCTAATCGTCCGTCGATCTCGATGGACCCAGTACGTTTGGCACTATTTTATCAATCTCTCAGTATCTCTTTCTTTTTCTTTTTTATGTACGCGCAATAGGTGATCTTGTAAAACGCTTTTCATCGACACGTGACGTACTTATCGTTTTAACGACAAGATTAATCGTCTGATGTGATGAATTGCCGCATTAATTGAATATTGATATAAATGCCAAAGCAATACACTTCGCATAACGTATATTTTTTATTTTGAAAATGAATAAAAATGAATTTTACATATACATGTATTTGACTTTGTGTTTAATTACTTACAATTAAATGTTCGCTATCGACTTTAAATATGATCTCTCGCGAATTCTTTCGAAACTATACATGTAGTCTACCAGCCTGATTTGGGACCAGAAGAAGGGCATGGTTCCTTCAAACCGCGAACCTCTTTCATGAATGACGTGATTCATCCGCGTGTATGATGTCGGAGCAGGGAATGACACGAGTGTTCACAGCCGTACCATCCCGTGCACCCCTCCCTTCGCTGGAAACTCGAGCACGAGTGTTTCACCATTCTATTGCGCCCTAAAATGTACGCGGCAAGTGTTTCAGTCCCTTAGCATGATTCGTGAGTAGGAAGCAGAAACATGAAAGATTCGAGAAGTTTGTAAAGGCTCTATTAAAGGTGTATAATTATTTAAGAACATATGCGAAAAGGGACGCACGGAAAGAATACAAAATTTATCAAATTTTTTGACTATGATATTTATCTGTTAAGATCTCCTTAATGATATAATAATATGGATATAAAATAATTTAATTAAATTAAATTTAATAATTTAATAATTTAATAAATTATTAAATTAACGATAATAAATAAAGTTTTGTATGCAATAATTTTTTAAAAAAATTATCATACACAGAATATTAACGATATTATACTTACTTTCCTTTCTTGTTGATAAATTTTGTTTATCGCACTGCAAGGGCCGTTCCCTCTAGTCGTCTCTTTCTAAAATCAGGGTGCAATTCAGACAAACGCGGAGCCAGCAAGCGAGCAAGTGTTCCGCCGTGACCAATGGGCCCCTTGCACGCATGTGTGCGCTTCCCAATGCGATATTAATATCGCGATTATCATCTACGTATTATCGCTGCACCCTCATGGGTGGGATGTTCAAAATAAGCCTACGCCGAAGCACCCCTCCGAGATCTTGTATTCGCGCACCAAGCCGTACACCAAGCACCCGGTGCGACGATGCACGAGCAGACGTAAGTTTGGTAAGTTCTTGTATAGGAAAATACAATACTAGTTCTAATCAGTTCTAAGAAATTCTCCTTTATATACTAAGGTTGCATTCCAATACTTTATAGCTCACGTCACATATACCTACTATAGAAATTGAGCAAAATTTTCCTCAAATAAGACGTTTTGGAATGCAACCTAAAAAATTGAAAAGCTTTATAGTGAAAACAAAAGCAATATTAATTTTAAGAAATAATAAATTTATAAATATATCTTGTAGATATTAATTATCATTAATCAATAACACCGGCACACAAAAAAAAAGTGGAATGTGCTTTTGACCGGACCGACCTAAGAGTACGTATTTCGACCCGCTGAATCCGAATTCAAGGTCAGTTTTACCTATACACCCTCAAAATATCGAGAAAACTTAAAAAAACCGAAAAATCGACGAAAATTGGCAGTTTTAGTGATATAAAAAATTTTGTTGAACTAAACCAAGCATGATTTTTATGTTTTTCGGTCCGCTGAATACTGATACAAAGTTTATTTAGACCATAAGCCGTTTCAAATGTAAGAAAATTGCACAAAACTCTCGAAAATTGCGAAAAAATGCAGTTTTTATGATAAAAAAAATTTGTTGCTCCAATTCAAGTACGATTTCTATGTATTTTGATATCTTGAAATTGCATCTTAATTTTGTTAGCTCATTAACCCTTTAAAACTTGAAAAAATCGAAAAAATTGTAAAAAATTGCCATTATAAATAGAAAAAAAATTGACTAAACACGATGCCTGAAGTAAAATCTTTACAATGTATAAATGCCAAACATTTCGAAATCTATAAAAACACAATATATAGAAAGATTGGGGGAAATGATTTTCACGAATTCTAAACTTTTCTTCGTTTATATCGAACTCTTTTATCCTCAAATGATCTACGCAGCGGATTCCTCTTTCGTTTCCGACTTTCTTCGGGTACTTCTCTTTTCAACATCCAGCAAAAATCTGCCATCATGTTAACATTCCAATTTCCTTGGTACCTACTCTCCATTTCACTAATGTCTTGGTGAAATGGAGAGTAGGTACCAAGGAAATTGGAATGTTAACATGATGGCAGATTTTTGCTGGATGTTGAAAAGAGAAGTACCCGAAGAAAGTCGGAAACGAAAGAGGAATCCGCTGCGTAGATCATTTGAGGATAAAAGAGTTCGATATAAACGAAGAAAAGTTTAGAATTCGTGAAAATCATTTCCCCCAATCTTTCTATATATTGTGTTTTTTATAGATTTCGAAATGTTTGGCATTTATACATTGTAAAGATTTTACTTCAGGCATCGAATCGTGTTTAGTCAATTTTTTTTCTATTTATAATGGCAATTTTTTACAATTTTTTCGATTTTTTCAAGTTTTAAAGGGTTAATGAGCTAACAAAATTAAGATGCAATTTCAAGATATCAAAATACATAGAAATCGTACTTGAATTGGAGCAACAAATTTTTTTTATCATAAAAACTGCATTTTTTCGCAATTTTCGAGAGTTTTGTGCAATTTTCTTACATTTGAAACGGCTTATGGTCTAAATAAACTTTGTATCAGTATTCAGCGGACCGAAAAACATAAAAATCATGCTTGGTTTAGTTCAACAAAATTTTTTATATCACTAAAACTGCCAATTTTCGTCGATTTTTCGGTTTTTTTAAGTTTTCTCGATATTTTGAGGGTGTATAGGTAAAACTGACCTTGAATTCGGATTCAGCGGGTCGAAATACGTACTCTTAGGTCGGTCCGGTCAAAAGCACATTCCACTTTTTTTTTTGTGTGCCGGTGTAATTATTAACATATTTTTAATAATACATTAATGCCATACAACATATATAAATTCTTTGTACATTATTGATATAGTTATTATAATGATATTAAATCTTAAATATTATTCATGTATACATTGTTATGTTCTTTTTTAAACAAATATTGAGATTTAAAAAATTATTTTGTAATCAGTGATATGTTATAGCCGTGTACCAAATATTTTGAACTTTCTATATTATATCATCGTTATCGATAAGTACATTTTGCATACAGTTAAAAGTGCATAGAGGCATGAGTTGTTGGTGACGAGAGATGTGCATAGACTTTGCACATCCTGCTGTGCAGAAACCTTTTGCTACGGGGAGACGGAACCAATTTCATTGTTCTGTGTCCCTTTACTGAAATCCTGAGTTATGGTCGCTTTTGCGGGGAACTAATCATAAAGGTGATTCGTCTCGGTCCTGCAAGTGTCAAAAGTCTCGAACGAGACGGTGGCTGATGTATTATTAATATTTGCTGCAAATCGCATTAGCCAGACTTACTAGTTTAGCTGGCGAGTTCAACCAAACTAACAAGTTATCTAAAGATTGCCAATAATTACCTTTAGTTTTTTAATTTAATTTAATTTTATATTTAATTTTTTTTTTATTTGAATTTATGTTTATGGTATTATTCCGGAACAATTATTATAATAATAATTGTAATATTGTTAACAATTATTACAATTATAATAATTATTAATAAATAATCAAGTTTGATTAATTTTTGTACAAAATTTTATATTGAACAAATATTTTTTTATTATATTCATATTTTATCATATTTATATTTTAATATAAGCTAATTTAGAGTAATTATTAATTAATATAATTTAATTGATGTACTTTTAAAGAAACTTTGCAAATTTTTCTGCATTGCATTCCATATTAGAGAAGTCAAAGTGCACTTCCGCTGTTCACGTGTCACGTTGACATATTGCTCGAGTCCTGCAGAAACGAGTGCCATGTAACACGACACGTGACCACCGAATACCCCACACATTCTCCATTCCGACCACGCGCCCCGCGTTTGAGGCAGTATTTAACCATTAGGAACTGTTTACTTGATTTTAAGAGTCAATCCAATTCACATGATTGTCCGCGGGCAAATATTAAAATACGATAGTATTTCGTTTTCACTCAAGCCGAAGCCAACTCCAAGAGAGAGATATTTTTATAAAATATAAAATTACATAATACAATAAATTTTAAAGATTTGTATTGCATATAATATAAAATATATTGATGTAAGAGTCGTCAAGTTAAATTAAAAGAAAAATAAAATATGTTTTGTTAAAAAAAAACCTATGTTGATTCATGTTCTTAAATTTGCACGTGTCGTATTCGCAATGAGAAAAAATCACGTGAAGATGCAGGTGACACGGGTCACATGACAAAATAATGTCGCAGCCCTCGTAGCATACCAGTCCTGGTGCATTGGGCATCTTTTACCCCTCTTCGTTTAGCGCGTGGTAGACCGTCCGCCCTTTCTCCTTTCTCCTCGAAAAACACGACTCACTTGGCACACAATTTTTGTGCATATAATGCACGGTACGAGAAAGCAGTCCCCTTGCTTAATTTAATCCAATACAATATGTCCCCTTGTCTCACTCCATCCCTCACCCGCGAGGGTTTAGTTAAAGAGGGTGGGTGGCTTTTTAAAACTGTGCCGATCTCAATTCAGCGTGAAACCTCATCCCATTACGATTGGTCTAATCCTGATTGGAGCGGACAGGTTTTTACTTTAGCGGTGTATCGGTGGCCTATGATCGTGTCTAGGGGTGAATTTCAGAAGTAATCTCTGTTCAATATTTGTCGTACTTTAGAATACAAAAACGTACTAATATTAATTTAAAAAATAATTTATTTTAACAAATAAATACGTACGAGGAATACAAATGTATATGTTAATAATATTACATACGTATTTTTTTTTCCTGGAATAAATGCTAATATATATTAATTTTGTTCATTTTAGCAAATATTAGAAGATTGTATTAATTGTTCTTATTGATGAAATTTATATGGATACGGACGTTTCGTATTGAAGTGTGTTATTTGAAATAATAGTCTAACTAGCGAGTGTACACATTCTATTTTAATGTTCATTATATTTGTTATTTTCAATGGAGAAATATTCTCAGCTGTGTTAGCTCTTCAATATGAGTTAGAACAATAATCTATGTAAATCTAATTAATTAAAAGATTAGAAACGAATTTTTATTTATTATTTATTTTATTCTCTTCAGCTTCTTATATGCCAAGAAGAGGGACTTGGTTACAAAATTTCTAAGCACTGTTACTTTCCATCCTTCATTTGCCTTTTTCATTCATTCTCTCACCTTACCACTCCTACTTTCTTATTTCTATCTTATTACCTAAATCACAGTCTGTTAACAGACTATTTCTCCATAGCCTTAGTAAATCTTTTTTTTTCTTTTTCCTTCCATAATTTCATAAGTACTTTCTCTTTTTTCTTACCCAATTTCATTCTTTAGTTCTTTTTCTCTTTCCTTCGGATTCTTCCCTAAATCTATAAACCATTTCTTCACTACCCTACATTCCCAAATACAGTCTGTCAAGTAAGATCGTGGTCGGGTTAATTTATTTAAAACATTATTTAAAAAAATTTTTAAATACATATATGCATTGTACTCGATAAGAACAAAGATGCAATTATGTTAATAAGGCGTCCAATCACTACCGGCGTCGATAATTGCCTAGCATCTCCGAGGCAAATTGACATATTCTAGCGGCAAGGACCTCCAAATTCGACGAATCTCGCGAGATAACTACTTCATACATTAAGCAAAAGCTTCGTAGAAAACGCACGTACTTCTTCTATCTCTTTATCTTTCCATTTCCATTTTTCCTTTTTTGCGTTCCCTGTCTTATTAAATATCATTTCTTTCGTTTTCCCTAACTTTAAACCTTTCTTATAAATTCCTTAAATGTTCCCATCATACTCTGTTTTTTGCAATTAGAACCATATCGTCCGCATATGCAAGAAACGAATTTTAAGGGGTAACGCCACTCTAGAGCTCGAAAAAAAGACGTTTCTTTGATAATTTTTAACGGAGATGCAATAAAGAAAATGAGAAATCTATTTATAGGAGTTTATTATACATGTTTCGAAGTATATAAAAAAATTTGTTTATTAATATTTAGAAACAAAATGGCGGCTATATTATAAAAAACTCGAGGCCTCTTTTCGCCGAAGAGGCTTCACGGCCGGAAAGGTTACTCCCACAATTTTTAATCTAGAACAAAAAACCAAAATTTTTTAAAAACTATATATAATTGGCTAGAGACTGACGTATTATTTTGAAAATATTGAATTTTGAATAAGTAGTGTTTATTTGAAAAAAAAGTCTATTTTTCGGTAAAAAATTTCACCGTAAATTATTTATAACAAAAGAAGTTGACAAAATATCAAAAAACCCCTACGTCAGTCCCTGCAGAATCTAATAACGATGCTACTGTGCAAATTTGAAATGAATCGGTCAAAAACTTTTCGAGTTATGTTTCCGGCCAACTTGAAAAACATTGTTTCGAGAAAAACGCGTTTAAAGTTTTAAGTTACTATTGATCGACATGCCATAGAGCGGCAGTTTCGGTTTAAAAACAGGTACTTAAAATTCCTTCCGCGCTACGGGACCAAGTGTACATTATTTTTAAGACTCTAAGGCATCATTTAAACGAAAAAAAAATCGATTTTTTGAAAATTCTAGAGTGGCGTTACCCCTTAAAACAACTAATTTGGGAGGCGAAGGTACAAATTTCGTTTTTGAGAGTGTGAATTTTATTATTACAAAATATTATAAAAATATCGTAATTCGGTAAACAAAAGGTTCGGTAATTTTTCTAAGTAAAATTTGAAAGTGAGTTTTTCTAAAGTGGGAAATTATGTATTGTGCGTGTCGAATTATTTTTATTTATATATTTTTATTTAATATGTACTTAAATTTTTGGATCTTTGAAATTACAAATTATATCTTATAATATAATCAGCTTCTCATTCTTGAAAGCGTTTTGCAGCATTCCCATGTTAATCTAAATTGCAGGCAAATAAATTTGTCGAATTATTATCATATTACAAATAATATAATATATTGCATAAGAAAAATATTTGTCTTCTGCAATGTAATTCGTGTTACGACATAATACTCATTAAAATTTCAGCAAAGGAAAAATTTGCATAGTCTAAAATTGGTTTTGGATAAACTAATTTTGATAAAGTTTATCTTTATCTCTTGCACCATTTCTATGCTAGTACGAGCTATAATACCGCGTTGATTTCGAGAATCGATAATTAATTTCTGATGGGCCTTTCTCGTTCTTTCGACGGTTACTGTTTGCGATAGGGATTGCACTGTGGTGACCTGTCAGAGGGTGCAAGCAAAGGAGATGGATTTGTTGCACAGCTGTGTATACTGCTTAATGTGGAAGGTACCGGGTATTCGGATATTGCTTTTGTGCTGGTTAAATCCCGTTATCCAAAAGTTAACTATGGTTTGTTCATTTTGTAGCATCATTAATGTTTTTAAAACTGTATAGTGCAGTATGCAGTTGTACTGATAATAAAAATTATTATCGAACTATTACTAAATATTTGATCCAGTAATAATGTGCATTTTCCACATCTTCGTTCACTTTTTTAAATTTTTATTTAATTTTAATTTCAATTTAATTGTTGAATAAAATTTTACTGAGATTTTAATTTCGTAATTTGCTTGTTAAGGCTCCTGTTCACTTACTGCAGCCATTTTGGATTCATGATGTTAGAAGCGAGAAAATATATTATGAAAATTCTTACAACATATATTAAAACAAAAATATTTTTCAATAAAAGCCACTGTAATCGATAGAATAAGCACTTTAAGTAAAATATATGTTGAAAATAAACTTCCTTTTTTTGTTTGATTAATAAACAAATAATAACCTATGTCGAATTAAGAACAAAAACGGGCTGCTTGACAGCTATCGTAATTAAAATAAATTACTTTTATGTATTAAATTATAACAAAATAGTCTTCGATATATTTTAATATCACGACAATTATTTTATAAATATAAAAACACTGCACTAAAATGACATGTATGTATGTAAGAATAATTTAGTTTTTTAACGTGTCAAAAGTATACGTTATACATACATACATACATACATATATTCGGTACGTATATTTTATATCAATATATGTAATGAAATTCTTATTTTCACTGTTTTTTTAATTGAATCGTTACCGTCTGTGTGTAGGTATCAAGTCAATAGGAGCCTTAAAATAAATTTTTAGATTTTTATGTCAAAAATATATGTATATAGGATACTGTACCAAATTATTTATCACACTAAATTGCATGATGTTTTTCCATCAGTTTTTCCACCGTAGGTGATCAATTCGCGAAATTGCTATCAGTTTCACCTTCTTCCAAATTATATACGTTTGCTAGTCTCTTGTCTCTTAAAATATCATATTCTTCACCAAGTTGCTTGTACGTCTGCGCGCGGTTCTCCAAGATTTCTCTAATAATTTCTGTAAAATCATACATTTATACATGTCTATTGTCTACAGAAAACTATTAAATAAATCTGTTATTATTTTCTATATTCAGGTTTTTTTTTTAAATAAAATTCAAGAAAGTACAGTTACAAATGTCTTCTAAAAATTCTTTACTTTAAGCTCAATCTTACCCATTAACAATTCTCTGCTTTCAATCATGTTACCCATTTCCTTTTTGACTTCTTTCATTAACCATGGCATGAAACCTTCTTCGACATCTAAAAATATGTACACAGCATATTATTGTTTAAATAAACAGCATGACGATTAAAGGGGGAGGGGGAAATAAACTTATTAGAAATAGAATCGATAAATATTAGATAAATATGAAATAAAAATTAAAGAATTCCTACGATGATAAAATTTGAAAAAAGTCATGTTTCTTGCGAGCTAACGAACCAGCCTTGATCTCATCTAGTAAGTAGCCAGACATTTTCAGACCCTCTAGAACCGTGGGCAAAAGTTCGGCGATGTATCCTGTTAGCAATACTGCAGCCGCAACTCGTTCCTCAGTCTCTTGCTGAGTCTTTATCTCCTTTTGCTGTTGTTTTAGACGTTGATCCTGCGGAAACGAATTTGCTTTACACATTTTTTCCCTCTACTTATTATAATGTAAAGAAAGTAAACGAAGGATCAAAATGTCGAAATATTAAAAAATCGAAAAGGAAAATCGACCTACTTTTTGTTCTCTACGCCTCCTCTCCTCTTCCGCTAATCGTTGTTCTTCAGCTTTTTCAGCCATGCGCAATTCGAGGAATCTTCTCTGCTGTTCCTTAAGAGCAGCAATTTCCTCCTCTTCTAGAACCTCGATTAGAGCTTGTTCGATAGTCTTGCCTACCAACACCTCTAAAATCGGTTGAACTTCAGTATCGTAATCGAAGAGCTAGAAATATCGATTCAAAAAAATTTGCTGTATAAAATCAATTTGATAATAAAATCGGAGTCTGTTATAATAAAGTATTAAGAGCACGTACTTCCCCGGGTTCGATTTGAGTGTAAACATCCCGACCAACTTTGCCTGGATAGTAGCTCGGCAGTACTGGTTTTTCCAAGAAGTAATCAGTTTGTGTGGCTACTTCGGATTCGTCCGGTTTTTCTGCCAGCTTAAATATACATTAAAAAATTTGATATACGTTCAGTTTGCCTTTAATAAAAAGTAAATCAAGAAATTTAAATGAAGACGTCAATTAACCTCCTCGAGAAACAGCTCAGTTTGCACTGGTTCGTGTTTTCTTCCAGGAACCGGAGGAGGTGAACCCGTTCTAGTGACGAGCGCTCTGCAAGCTTGCATTTGAGCACGTTTCCTCGCTAAATGTCTTCGTCTCGCTTCCGCTTGCCTCGCTGCTATCGATTGTTCTCCATCGATCTAGATAAATATGATATTTCACGAAAAAAATATGGACTGTTTCAAAAAATGAGTGAGGTACTTACAAGAGTAGGGACGGAAGCGAAAGTGCTTCCGCGAGCCACTCGACGGTCAAACATAATATTCCCGAAAGGAATTGATTGTTCGCTGTAAAATAACGTTATATTTGTAATAAAACTCAATGGTAATACCAAGTAAATTTAAAAAAGCTCAGCTGACTATGCTGAGTAATAATTATTATGAAACTCATCGCTTTTAGGCAAGTATCGACTTTGCAAAATAATAATTTTAAAAAATTGTATATATGTATATGAAGCTATAATTATTTTAATATAATTAATTCTTTGATTACACCGGCACACAAAAAAAAAAGTGGAATGTGCTTTTGACCGGACCGACCTAAGAGTACGTATTTCGACCCGCTGAATCCGAATTCAAGGTCAGTTTTACCTATACACCCTCAAAATATCGAGAAAACTTAAAAAAACCGAAAAATCGACGAAAATTGGCAGTTTTAGTGATATAAAAAATTTTGTTGAACTAAACCAAGCATGATTTTTATGTTTTTCGGTCCGCTGAATACTGATACAAAGTTTATTTAGACCATAAGCCGTTTCAAATGTAAGAAAATTGCACAAAACTCTCGAAAATTGCGAAAAAATGCAGTTTTTATGATAAAAAAAATTTGTTGCTCCAATTCAAGTACGATTTCTATGTATTTTGATATCTTGAAATTGCATCTTAATTTTGTTAGCTCATTAACCCTTTAAAACTTGAAAAAATCGAAAAAATTGTAAAAAATTGCCATTATAAATAGAAAAAAAATTGACTAAACACGATTCGATGCCTGAAGTAAAATCTTTACAATGTATAAATGCCAAACATTTCGAAATCTATAAAAAACACAATATATAGAAAGATTGGGGGAAATAATTTTCACGAATTTTAAACTTTTCTTCGTTTATATCGAACTCTTTTATCCTCAAATGATCTACGCAGCGGATTCCTCTTTCGTTTCCGACTTTCTTCGGGTACTTCTCTTTTCAACATCCAGCAAAAATCTGCCATCATGTTAACATTCCAATTTCCTTGGTACCTACTCTCCATTTCACTAATGTCTTGGTGAAATCGTTCTCCCTGTTCTTCACTGTAATCTTCACAATTGTCAGGGAAGTGGTTGAGATGGGAATCTAAAAAGTGCAATTTAAGAGAGATTCATTAAACAACCCAAATTTTTGTAGTTTTGCAGCAATTCGTCAACTAAAGTGCTGTAATCCTCACTTTTGTTATTTCCCAAAAAGTTTTGTGAAACATTTTTGAAACTTACCCAAGCTGCTTTTTCTGTGTCGTTCATTGTCCCTTCAAAATTTGCATCCTGAAATAAAGTTCGAATTTGGGGTCCATCAAAAATTCCCTCTTTTAATTTCGCCTCTTTTAGTTTCAAAAATGTTTCACAAAACTTTTTGGGAAATAACAAAAGTGAGGATTACAGCACTTTAGTTGACGAATTGCTGCAAAATTACAAAAATTTGGGTTGTTTAATGAATCTTAAATTGCACTTTTTAGATTCCCATCTCAACCACTTCCCTGACAATTGTGGAGATTACAGTGAAGAACAGGGAGAACGATTTCACCAAGACATTAGTGAAATGGAGAGTAGGTACCAAGGAAATTGGAATGTTAACATGATGGCAGATTTTTGCTGGATGTTGAAAAGAGAAGTACCCGAAGAAAGTCGGAAACGAAAGAGGAATCCGCTGCGTAGATCATTTGAGGATAAAAGAGTTCGATATAAACGAAGAAAAGTTTAGAATTCGTGAAAATCATTTCCCCCAATCTTTCTATATATTGTGTTTTTTATAGATTTCGAAATGTTTGGCATTTATACATTGTAAAGATTTTACTTCAGGCATCGAATCGTGTTTAGTCAATTTTTTTTCTATTTATAATGGCAATTTTTTACAATTTTTTCGATTTTTTCAAGTTTTAAAGGGTTAATGAGCTAACAAAATTAAGATGCAATTTCAAGATATCAAAATACATAGAAATCGTACTTGAATTGGAGCAACAAATTTTTTTTATCATAAAAACTGCATTTTTTCGCAATTTTCGAGAGTTTTGTGCAATTTTCTTACATTTGAAACGGCTTATGGTCTAAATAAACTTTGTATCAGTATTCAGCGGACCGAAAAACATAAAAATCATGCTTGGTTTAGTTCAACAAAATTTTTTATATCACTAAAACTGCCAATTTTCGTCGATTTTTCGGTTTTTTTAAGTTTTCTCGATATTTTGAGGGTGTATAGGTAAAACTGACCTTGAATTCGGATTCAGCGGGTCGAAATACGTACTCTTAGGTCGGTCCGGTCAAAAGCACATTCCACTTTTTTTTTGTGTGTGCCGATGTTATTTAGCCTTCGATTACATAGTTTATTAAGTTATTTTTAATTTATTTTGCCAATTTTTCAATTGGCAAAATGTAGCAGAATTATTTTAATTTAATTACATAAAAAATCTCTCTAACTATCTCATTAATTATTATCAAAAAACGTCAGCTCTTATATACATGTGTACATATATGTATTCATATATATATAACACATACTTATATACATATATATATATATGTATTTATGTATATAAGAGGTGATACAGTTATGTGTGTATACAATAAATAATTTTTATTATATATATATATATATATATATATATATATATATATATGTATAAAATATATTATTGTATATGATATATATTAAAATAGAGATTGTATATGTGTCACTACGCAGCAAATTATAATATAGAAAGAAATAATTGATCCCAGAATCCCTTATTAAAGATTATATTCGAGATATATCTCTCTATTCGCACTTAATGAAGCATGCGTTTCAATTGCATAGTAACAAAACATCACAACGATGATGTCTACGACCTTGCTGCACGATAATGGCTTTGATAACAATCACGACATTGTCTATCGTGAGCGCAACAAAACATTTACAACATTTCATGTGCTTGAACCCTATCTATCTACATATAAACAAGATTTTTGAAGATTCAAGTTTTGATCAGAAGAGAATAATAGAATTACGAAGTAGAATATTCATATTTTTCATTCGGTTATATTTATTGATATAATATTAGTTGCTTAAAAATCTTGTTAATAATACAAGAGAAATAAAAAAATTAATTCTCTATCTTCTCACTTGTTTGGCTACCTATTTCCTTATATTGGTCTTTTCAATCTCTTTCATTTATTCACACAGTGAGTAACTGGAAAAACAGAATGACTAACCACATAGTGAACAGATAAAGAATTTACACAACAGTTTCAACTACATGATTTAAAATATATATGCTTAAAGTTTGAGTCTAGTGGATTCCAATGTGATGTTTTAGGGTTATTATTATAGGGTTCTAGGGTTATTATAATATTATTTTGAGTTTTGAGAATAGTCTTTCTAATTACATCAAACACGATTTTCGTTTTATGTATGGTAAAAAATGTGGTGCACCAGGAGCAATGACAGCGTCGAGAGAAACTCGAACGCGACCACAAGCGCACGAGAATAAATCAGGTCGACGAGAAGAAAAAAAGCGAGGAAAAGCAGCTGCTATCAACTAAAAGACCAGTGATAAGTGTGGTGCCACTTGTAAGATATTTTCGTTACCCGCGGAGTCTCGGCAGCATATTCATCATGCCCTCGATTGGTTCCAACTTTTTTGGTAAAGCTCGCGGCATCTGCGGGAATCTGCTAGAAAAACAATTCCTGCTTTTCTTATATACCCTTTTCCTACTCTCGAGATGTCTCTCATTATCTTTATTCACGCGCTTCAATTAAATTCATAATTGTATTTTGCCTTTTTGAGTAAAGACACCTTTCACGCTTTTAAATTTAAAGCGCGTTTCGACGAGCTTTCTTCTTTTAAACTGACTGATTATATTTCAACAATGTCTATCTCATTTTGTAAACATTTTGATGAGAATGATGTACAATAAAATACATATTGTAATTTGCATCCATGAAAATGTTCTTTGGAAAAATTTGTATCGTCGCTCTGAACGATACGAAAGGAATGCAATAGAAACAGGGGCGGATGACTTTTTCCGTGTCGTGAAATAAATAATTTTTTAATGCTTTTAGTAGGAATATAATTAAGCTAGAGGATATTAAAGATAACACTTCTATTCTATGTAGTATGCATTCTATGTAGTATGCTTAAAAAATCGACAAATGTTAAATGAATTAAGTGTTTTGCGCGAGACTTTCTGCAACATCATTGTGCTCTCTTCCCTCCTACCTCTCTCTCTCTCTCTCACTATATACATATATATATCTCCCCCTCTCTTTGTAAATCCGCCCCTGATTTTAAGAAGACGATGACAACACCGACATGCCAATTTAATTACGTTACGTAATTAACAGCGCCATCCATAACGCAATTCTCAACGTCACTTACGCTGATTCGCTCCTCTTGAATCTCCTTGTCTGATCGTTTAAGGTCGAAGCAGTGGCGATGGTAGTGGCGTTCATCATGCCGAGGGAAAAGTCTACGGTGGCCTTTAGGGCTGCTGGGCATCTAGCATTGTGACTATTATGACGTACCTCCGGTCTTTTGGCTAGCGATACCAGTGGTTTGAATCTGCTCTTCAGAGGACACCCGTCCGCTGCTTCCTCCTCATTTCCCGTAGGCGCTATGCCGAGCAAGGCCGCGACTTCCGGTGGCGGCATTAGAAATTCACCCGTCTTCACGGTCGTGATGAACGGCTTCTTTTGCGGTAGGATCGATTTCTTAGACGACTTGCGGCCTTGCTCGGCCTCGGCTTGCTCTTGGATCTTTTTCAGTTTCGCGTTTAGCACCTCATTGAAATCTTCTGTTGATAAGATGATGCTGGGTTTAGCCGTAGGTAGTCTCTCCTCAGTTAACTCTAAGCTATCTTGACTTTTACTCTGATGCTTTTTCTTTAGAGGATTAACTTGATTCGATTGTAGACTAGCCAAGACCAGATGTTCATTGGATTTGCTGATGCGTTTGCGATTACAGAAATTATTCTTCATCATGTTCTTCATGTTTTCCAAGTTGGTGAGTTGCGACGCATTTATCTCATCGTCCTCATTGACGTATAAGAGCGGCAGACTCGAATCCAAGCCATCCTTCTGTAAGATTGTAAAGGTCGGCGGATCCTTCGTCTCATAATCGAAAGACTCCGCATCCGTCGACGGCGCAAGAGTTGAAATACCAGCCGGCATCCTTCCAATTTCTTTAGTCGTCCGATTTTGTAGCGGACATGATGAATCGACCGAAGAAGATTAAAATCGCACGTCGTTTTTAACTTTTCAAACGCTTCCCTTCAAAAATTTAAAAATTATATTTTATTTATTATGTATTCATATTATGCAGGAAGGTGCAGAGGAATTGTGCTTCGAAAATCTCAGAAGCTATTATCTCAGAGCTTAGTCTATTGATCGTTCATTGATTTGTCTGTATTTGCAAAGTGAGAACATAACATAGTCGCTAAAACGTGAACGTGCCGTTCGTAATTATTTTTTTAATTATTCACCGATGAAGTCACGAGATCTAGCTATAAATAAGTTTCTCTAATAGCAAAATATGAACAGTAATTTGCCAGGATTAACGAGAGATCATAGTATTATACAAAAAGAATTAATCCTAATAAAAAAATATTAAAATATGAACGTTTTTGCAAATTGGTGAAAGATAATAATAAGAGATCTAGTGTGTGAGCGATTTTACACGTGTATATATTACTTAGCTATCACACTTGTTTGAAAACACTTTTTATTTTCATTATTACCGGACCAATTTTTTCAACATACGTCATTTTAAAATTTTGCAGTTGCAAACAAGAAAATATCTCACATGATCGCGTTTTCATGTTACAAATAAACGCATAAATTGTGTTCGCGTGTCTATGATATCGAAATTAAAACTCTTTGAAACTATATCGACTTCAGTCCCTCTTACAATCTGTTTACAATAATACATACTGTGTTAAACCGATTCTGCTGCCCGCGGAAGATTGAGGAAAACATTGTGATCGTTCGCCGAGTGTAGTCGCGGCATTACTGACTGGCTTGCGGGGGAGTTCAGAGACTGGACAATGTCCTTAAAATCGACCGCACAGGCCAAGTTACATATATCTTCACCTCGCGACCGGCCACTCAATAACGCTGACCACTACGAACGTTGCGCATGCTTAAGTCCACCGACAAAGGGTAGAATATTGTCGGGGTTTTACCTACCTAGGGAACCTATTCGGGAATTTCCAACCCTAGCAACACTTCAAGGTGAAACCGCACTTTTGATCACGTTGCGAAAACACGGCTTGGCGCTTGACTCATGTTCTACATACAGACATGCGATTCTTTACTCCTTCGTTTTTTTAAATAAAATAAATATATATACATATATGTATGTATTTTTACTGCATTTAAAAGATTAATGTTGCTCAGATAACCTTGCTGTCGAGGTTTATTTTTCAAAACACCTTCGAAGATCTATAACTAGTTGTTTTGACTTGTAGCGGTAGTTATTTACTAATGTAAGTGTGCACGTGTGCACGCGATAGAACGTAGGTGAAATGAATTATGAGATGAGTAAGGCATTTTGTTACAGCATGACTTATGCAAATAATGTACATGAAAAATTCAGATTTGGGATCTAATCATATCAGACATAATAAATCATATATTCTTTGTAAATAAATTTTTTAATACTTTAAATTATAGTAAATTGCAACTTTATTATATATTATATTACTTTCAGTTTTATTAAAGAACTTCAATCAACAACGCCATTGTATTTCGTTATATATAATCATGCATATCGTAATCGCATTTATAATGGTTTCGTGCTGCTCGAAAATATGTTATTCGATGTTTAGATATAGCGTTCAGATATTATTAATCTAACGGTAAAATCTGTTTTCAGCGAACGAAGTTGTGCGCTTATTTTTCAAGAAGATTTTAGGAAAATAGTTTGTATGAATTCTACACGAGTGACGTAGTCCTCGCACAATCACAGATTGCATGATATCAGTGCATCTTACAGATTCTATGATAAAACTTAACAGATCGTAAGATAATACAGATTTGCACAATATATTAATATATTATTATCAACAAAGTTTTTCACATCTCAAGAAAGGATTAATCTAATTGAAATCTAAAAATAATACATGATATATAATTTAATAAGTAGACATATAATAATTTAACAAGTAGAAATTTATGCTCAAGTTCGTAAATGGTGTGATAATATTTTTTTATTCTTTTGAGTGCGTAATCGCCTTATTGGGCAAACTATACCCGAATATATATACCCGAATAATGTTGGAAATAGTACGGCTGTTTACGATTGTCGATAGTAGCTTATAGTACTTATCGTTCCATCAATTTCTTAAATAGATGATTGGTCTGTAAGAGAAGTCTAACAAAAAAGATTTATTTCATGTTAACTGTATAAGATAAATAAAAAATTTGTTGGTCAATCTTTTTATTTAGAAAAAGTTAAAATTAATTGTAGTGAGTTTGATGAAAGATGTAAATTTTCATTGTATTTTATATTAATATTAATACATTGCAGAAAGCCTTGAAGAAATTGCTTTTTGATTTCTCGCGTTCTGCGTGAAATGTCGCGTGCGATTATGTTTTTAGGGCGCCAATATTCACAGTTAGAAAATCAATAAAATAAGTAGGACACTCACGTACACACGTGAATTTCTGTTTTTATTTTTATTTTTACAGCTTATTTGAATAAATTGGGGGAATAGTTTTATTCAATATTACAATTTATTTTAATAATATATGGTATATATCATACGATATATGGTATATAGAAATATATGTTATGTATGTGTATATATGAAAATATGCATATATACCTTCATCCCTTCGTCTCTTAATTATTTTATAAAGAATCGACATTCTCTCGTTTAGAGTAGTTTTATGTAAGAGATTATTAATTCATGATTGAATGTCTGATCTATATATAACGTAAAGCGTGCGTTTCTTTATTCTAATCAATATGACTTGCTAGATATTTTATTATGCAATATGCAAATGGCTTTATACTAAATATAGTGCACAACGAATATCCAGAAAAATGTTACTTAAGATAATGTTATTGTGTTCTTATTTTACAAAACGATTAAATGTATGAATGGGTTACTTTTGAGTTTTTTATGATAATATTTCATATTCATATCAAATAACTTAATTTATTGTTATATTGAATTATGCTCGAATAGTAATCATAATTTTTTTTTATTTATTATTTTTTAAATTGATATTAAATCTAATAATTTTTTCAGAATGTGTAAGTTAGCGAAAATTTTTTTAAGTTGTCTACAAGTTTTTATTTAAGAAATTAATAAAATATATATTACTATATATACTATACATGTATATTTTATTAATCTTTTTTCTTTTAAACATGTATCGATATATAATAATAATCTTTTAACGAGATTGTTTTAAATGAGTTTATTGAGAAATTATTGAGAATTATAAGATAAAACATCATAGAAAAGATATTTTTATTGCTACATATATATTTAATAAAAAAATTGCTTGACGATTAATTATATTTAAGATTAAATGCACATAATAAATCTTATTTTGAAAGTTTTATACTGAATTCAAAATTTTGCATGAAAGTAAATCCTACTTTAAAAAATTTTTATAAAACTTGTTACCAAAAAAAATTATTTTAAGTTCTTAATCTGGATTCTCACGAAAGAGGCGTTTTGATTTCATAGCTGTGCATACTTTTTTTTGATAGAAGTAGAAATCACGTGAAGCAAATGTGCATAGCATCACACATTTTATATTCTTCCGTGTACAATAGTCAACGATAAAATCAACCGTCGCGGTCATTCCCTTTGTCGTCTATAAGTATAGTAATCTATAGATTAAATAGCTGCTGCATTATCTATGTGCTGTGCTTTTCCAGTTATTGATATTCTTTTCTTATAGTTCTAAAGTTTATCCTAATAATTTTCTTGGAATATATAAGTTAGTGAAAATTTTTTTCTATAAGTTGTCTACAAGTTTTTATTTCTCGAAATTAATAAAATGTAATCACAGTGTTAAATATGTAGCGCATGCTTTACGTAGAGAAGCAAACATAATCTGTGTTTTCCGTATCATAAACGTTTGCAATGTTCGAAATCATTAATTCAATATGTATAATGATAATATTCTTTATTAATGATATATATTTTTATTATAATGAATTTTCATTATTACTTATAATGAATATTATATAATGTGAATATTCATTATATTTTCATTATATATATAATGAAAATATATATCATTGTCAATATATAGTGATAATAGTCTTTTCTAGTTCAACGAGATCGTTTTAAATGAGTTCTTATTGAGAATTGTAAGATGGAAAAAATTTTAGAAAATATATTTTTGTTGCTACATTGATATTTGAGAAATGTTGAGAAATAATGAAAAAAGATCAATGATAATGTGTACAGAACAAAATGTTGACGTATGTATGTACGCTTTTTGTAAAGTTGAAAGTTTACACTTTCGCGTAAACTTAGTACAGTGTTAAATATGTAGCGCATGCTTTACGTAGAGAAGCAAACATAATCTGTGTTTTCCGTATCATAAACGTTTGCAATGTTCGAAATCATTAATTCAAAGAATGGTATATATATAGGGTATATATTTGCACAAGATCGTTAAACGGATAAAATGGTTTACAAGTATATTGTACACTTGTTGCGTAGACAACAAACTGAAAATGAAAACTTTATGTGCAACCATAAATATAAAAAGTTCAATAAATATTCTTTATTAATCGTATAAAGTAACTTTATTATCGTATGATTATGATTTTTATATCACTTTATTACATTAAGGAAATATTAAGGAAACAAATTAGGTTGTAATAAAGTTGCTGTAATAAAAAATTCTTAATGTATGTTTAAACGGAGATGACAAAAACTTAATTATTCCACATATTTCTTTAATTTTTCTTTTCTAAAAATAATTGCTTAGAAAAACATAGAAATATAGTTTTATTTAACACTTTAGAAATTTATTCGACATCTACAAATCTGTCGATGTTTGCCAAGCAATTTTTTGAGTTTCAGAAGAACCGGTCATTAAATGTTATTATTATGTTATAACAGATAATAATATTGTCATAATATTATTATCTGTTATCAAAAGTGACTGATTGCACTTACATTGGAGGATTTCTGTATTTCTTTTGAATGTGTAATATTGCTCTAGGACTCTTCACAAAAGTGTAGGTTTCCTTTCTCTCGTGTGTATCGAGCGGTATATTGCAAGACCGCAATCCCCGATTGCACATTCGGCACTGCTCCGTCGTTCTTGTAATCATTGTTAATTTTTTTCTCACACAATTGAACTTGTTCTTTTGTAGAAATTGTACTTTTGAAATTGTGGTATTGTTCCGCGCGTTTGTCTAGCTTGTAAAAAGGTTTTTCAGGGCAGTTCTTATTCACTACTGGAGACTCTTTGTGTCTGTTGTTATAGAAACGGATAAACTCTGACTTCCCCTTATTGACTTGCTACTTTTCGTATCCAAGATACGAAATAACCTGCATTTCACGATTTTTAATTATCGTATATGCAAATTAAAATTTTGATTTATTATTTTTAAAAGAGGAAGGAAAGAGATATAATCTTTCAGTTTATTAAAATTAAAAAATTAAAATAAAATTAAAAAATTTTAGAATTATTTTTAAACTGTATAAGGATATATTTTATGTATATATTTAAATATGTTATTATAGTTATATATAATTATATATATATTTAAATAATTTAACTATGATTCAATAGGATTCAATAATTTAATATGAATGTACTAAGTTTGGAGCATAAGTTCTTCCGGAGCGTAAATTCTTTATTAATTCTTTGTTAATTCTTAATCTGATTTGATGTTTCGTGGATATTTCAAGAATCAGAATTTAATATTCATAGCTAAGTATAGTAGCTAAGTTCATATATACTATCTTAAATATTAGAATATGTGTGTGTATATATGTGTGTGTGTGTGTGTGCATGAGTGCGCGCGCGCGCGTGCACGTGTAGAATTTTTTATTGTTGTTTTTTAACTTTTAAAATTAATTAAATTAATGCTGAAAATATTTGTTTGATACATATAACATTTTTTAAAATTGTCAATCTTACTTAATTATCTCGTATATTAGAATACTTATATACATATATGTATATATATATATAAAACTTAAAAAAATTTTTTTTTTATTTTATAAAAATAAATTTAGCTATTCTAAGTAAGGTTGATTTCTACTTAAAAATATAGGCTTGTCAAGTCGATAAGTATACCTATACCGGGTAACATCAAATTGATACTTATATACCGGATGTTAACCAACACTTTTCTACTTTACCGAGTTAAGCATCAAGTTGCGTTTACTGCCGATAGCAGCGCATCAAAGTTGTAAACGTAAGTGGTAAACGTTAAATCGTAAATACTCATAATTAATATTAATTAAGTAAAAGAGATTATTTTGAACATATTTTATACATTTTTAAATATTTTTATATACAAAATAAATAAATAGAAACCGCAAATGTAATTTAAAACATCTTTAACAGTATAAAAGAAATAAGAAATAACATTCTAGAAAAAAATTTTTCATGTATAATTATATGTATAAAATATATCCATGTCTTTTCTCTTAATCTTATAACTTGTTCGCTTATATAAAAAATATAATAAGAAAATAATTAAAAAATGAGGAAATTAAGGAAAATAACTTTTACATTTTAAAAAATAAAATAGTAAAGTTATATATAAATACTATATAATTATATATAAATATATAATAATTATATATTAAATATGATTATATATAATTATATATGATTATATAATATATAATAGATTGTTATGTATAATCGCAATTTTATTTCTTATGAAAAAACAAGGAATTTCTTTTTAACAAGACAATGCCAAACAATGCTATACATTTTACACTGCACATGCCATCAGAATATTTATGATGTCGTTCACAAATGGCTTGAAAGAAAACTTTTTTTTCCATTTTTTTGACATCCAATTATTGGTTTCTGGCTGGCATAGATGCATTGAATTCAGAGAGGGTTCCATTGAATAGTTGACATGTAATTTTTCATTTCTTTTAATATTTTAATGTTCCAGATTACTTTTATAGTTTTTTAATAATTTACTCTATATTTAACTGATTTTGTAATAAGATAAATACGTCATAAAACAGAATCAGATCCATATACTTTAACAAAATAAATTTAAAAATAACAAAAATTGTATGTGATAGATGACAAATTGTGAATTTAGTAATAATATCATATAGTAATTGAATAATTTATGAAGATTATAATTTTGTCGTAATTCAATTCTGAAATTTTTGGATGTCAAATTTTGAATTAATAAAGAATATCAATTTAGAATAGCCTTATTACGATTCAATTTATCAAAAGTTAAGTAACAGTATCAAGAATGCTTATGTGAAGAAGGTAATGACATTTATCTCAACGACGAAGATGAGCCTCGTTGAGGAGGCGCAGCTTGCCGAAGAAATGGTAGAAGAGAAGAAGGAAGTCTGGGTGTAGGTGGTGGTTCAATTTGGGTGAGGAGGAGGAAGAGGGCAAAGATTTTGGCACCCTGCTGTGCTTCCTAATTGCCTCGTCTTCCTTGCCTCTGCAACATCCACATCCAGCACGCATCCTTGAACCTTCTCATGGGTCCACGTAAGGCCCCTAAAAACCCACCGAGTCTTGATTCTCCTTCTCCTTCTGCTTCTTTTCCTTCACGTATTCCACTGCCGACTCCGTCTCCTCCCAATCTCTTCTTCCTCTTCATCCAGGACGCTGAATAAGCAACATCATCTATCACACTGCGCGAAACGATATATTTGTTTTGTCGGACCTCCTTAATTATTTACAACCAGTCCACGAGCGGAATCTTCCGGGACCTATCCCGAGAAATTTTCGCTGCTTTCGGGGCGTTCAGGAATTTTGGGGAAAATTGAGATCGCGCGTCGACTAGCGATTAAGTTTTCATCGCCAGTCTGGTTACGTACAATTAATCAGCTATTTTATACAGGCAAGAACTTGTGTGAAAGCATATAATGTTATTAAATTGATATGAGTGGTTTTGTTCTCTTATATTACCTAATATTTTTTACTAAAATTATTTGAAAATTTTTGAAAGAAATTTTTTTATTTATATTTTATTTGTTAATGTTTATCATTTTTTATATAGTCTAATTTCGCTATTTGCAATACTTTACAATATTTCAAAAGATGTTTTTGTTTTTTTACACCAATACGAGCTTTAACAATGAAAATAACGAATGACAAATGTACCATATACAAGTAATTATAACATTCACATGATGTTATTAGCAACATTTTTAATTTAACATTAATGATAAGCACGATACTATTTAAATTACGCATAATTTTATGAAATGTAATACATACCGATTATAAAAAATCAAGATTCCACGGGAAAAGACTTTGCACATATAAGGATAGGTGTGATTATCTCTGTGGAATGTCAGTGTCGAGATTCCTGATGAAATTCGATCTCGGTATTGGAACCACCAGATAATGACTAGGAAGTCTGGAGGCGTGGTAATGAGGGCTGGCCCGGGGCCCTAAGGGGTCTAAGAAAGTGCAGCACGGAGCTTGTTCATGGTCCCCTTTTTCGTGTCTCTCCTCTTTCTCTATTTTCCGTTCACCTTCTTCTCCTCGTGGGTCCGTGTGGCAAGGGCCAGTCGGTTTTCTAGCTGGTCTAGCTGGGTGATAAATTACGGTTGAGATATCGGCACCTCCTCCTGTCCATTCGTCAGGGGTATGTAACGTTGCTCCGTTTAAAAGACAACTACACCACCCCTTTCCTCGAAGCCGCCTGAAGCACGTTTGCCATCCTTTAGGTCTCTCATTCTTCTTCTTAACCCACTTCGTCTTCTTTGGCAGTCTCATCTCGTCGGACTGACTCGAGATAAGACATCAATCTTGCACGTTGCGAATTAGCACCCGTCGCGATTATCGCGCGTTCAGTACCATTCGTAGATAGAATCATGTATATTGTATAATCGAATACTCTTAAACATGTATGTAAAAGCGTATAAATAATGTAAAAATAGTTAATATAAATAAAATATAATTAAATATTTTTTTCTTTTTTAGCAATTATTAATGTAAAATTGAATAATCTTTCTTTCTTAGTGATTTTAAGATATAATGGGAATATAATGAATTTCTTTTTTATATATATAATTGTAAGAAAATCTATTAAACATTTTTCTTAAATTTTATAACCAACATCGACAATTTAAATAAGTGATCCGACTGTTAATTAAAATCTTGAGCAGCAACCTTAATTTTTACACTACCTCTTCTTTATAATATCATCTGACTTAAATGCCGCCTTTGTATTATAAAGTCAAAATATTTTCAGATCCCCGTTGCGTTAATTGAGGATCTGGGACGACACCTCGACGAATAGGTCTATCCTCGCATTTGCGTTGACGCGTACAATATTTTCACGCAACGTGAAAACGAACTTGTTTGTTTTACTGCGAAGGCGAAGGTAAACAAACCGAGCAGGTAATAGACGAGACGGAAGTGTGTTCTGCTCATGGTACAACCCTCGTCTTCACCACGGTGTGTTCGCTATTCGTACGATCTCGTTTACACGAGTTCCACGAGCCTGTTGTCCTCTACCTTTGTCTTCCTCTCACCTCACCCTCCTTCTCCGTTTTCTTCTTTCTCGTTTGTTCCTTTTCTCGAGGCTCTTCGAGGGTAAGTCATTGCATTCCTCGAAAGCGGTAGGTCGCGCACACGACTCCACCTCGAATTTGGAACAAGGACAACCTAATGCTGTGGACAATGTTAACTGATGAGCAGGGAGCTGAGACTCCGTTGTAAGGACAATGCCGCGTAGGGAAACGATGAGGGAAAAAACAATGGGCGCCCATTAGCATCTACCTGGATCTTTGGGGACTCTATCGTTGCTGTTTTTTCTGCTTCATCTTTCTTCAGTTTTCTTTTTCTTTGTTTTTGTACTTTGGTCCTTTATTGTCGAAACTATGTCCTAAGGAAGATTTGAAAGAAGATTTTGTGTACGTTAGGACACTTATTTATCGTTTCGTTCTCAGACAGTTTGACGCCGTCGACTTTTCACGAAAGTGCGTGAAATTTATTCTTATTTTCTTTACGATACCATAAAACATTTGTGAAACTCACTAAGTATACATTTTTGTGAAACAATTTTACACCAAAATGTGTTGTATCTATTAATTATGAGTGATGAAAAAAATTATATGTCTTGTCTAGAAAAGTATTGGTTTTTTGAATTCAAAGAGTGATTATGAAAACAATGTTATATAATATTTACTACAGAAAATTTTGTTCTAGTTTATGTGAAGCAGGGCGGAAAATTTTATGAGAAAATTGATACGATGCAGCTATTGTTTAAGAGCTGAAAAGATCTTCGGTCTTATATTCCGAATGAAATCTCGGCTTAAGATGTTACTCGTGAACAGAACAGAATTATTACTAAGAAATATAATATTACTAAGGAAACCCTGCGCTATTAGTGCCAAAGTGATATTCCGATATCTATGAAATCACAAAAGATTTTTATTAATCAAAACTTATACGCATTAAAATACGGCATTAATATTTTTGCAAAATGTGTCTAACACAATTCTTAACACAATATTTTTGTGCTTTGTACTAACGCATATTCATATGTATTTTTAAAAGTCTTTCTTATCAATTAATCAATTTTATCTATGCGCTGTTTTTGCCAAAATGTATGTTTAGTAATCGGTTTCCCTTTTGAATATTTAACCTGAGTTAGTTATTTGCATAAAACGAAAATTTGTATTCAGTGTGTATGTATTTTTTTGAATTGTCAGGAAAAGACAGGAAAAATTGCTAAAATCGCTTTTAACAAATTTTAACAAGTATTTAAAACGAGTAACAAATACGCTTCTTTATTGTACATTGTTTTAATATATAATTAGTAGTATAATTACATTTTATATTACGGTTTTACAATGCTAATAGCTTTGTAAATGTGACATAATTATTTTCATACTCATTTAAAGAAGTAAGTCATATGAAAATGTGTGGTTGGTCGCGTTTTTTTGAAGTCTCAAAAGACAGTGACGCTAGTAAAATATTGTTCAGTAGGTAGAGTTTCATGTAAAATTGATTGATTTTAAAACTTTTAACCTGAGCATTGCAACGTTGTATTTTTGAGGGTACCAAAAAAGGAGCTTGAGCATTGTACTGGTTCCATTTGCTTTTTTTAAATATTATTTTCCAGTATTTTATGCATGTAATAATATTCTGAAAAAAAAAGAAAATATTTTGTATTGAAAAGAGGCGGAAGACTCAACTTGCGACTATGCAGGCAGGGTCGCGTCGTACTGAAATAGACTAGGTAGATAATGTCCGACAGATAACGGTCGTTAGATAAAACCGTGACTGACGTACGATGTACGTGCGCTTAGCGAAAAATTGATAATCCTCGAAAAGTGAGTTTAAACATTTTTCATCGCTCGACTGAGTCCGAGCGTTCATTATGTATGCGACTAGTTCCTGACTGGCTTATTTCTGTGGCTGGATTAATACGTACATAATAATTTATAAAAATTGACACATATGTATCATCAAAATATTTTTTAGTGGGTAACTTTGACTTTTCTCATCTTTCAGAACCGAATAGTTTCTGAAAACTGATAATAATTACTTTCAACATCGAGATAACAATATCCCATTCATTTATTTCATTTCAAATGATAGTCATCTTTTAAAAACAATAGTGTTTCTTTAATCAAAATCGATCATGCATATAGAATACGTGATTACTAATCGTTAGTAGCGTTATCGAGAGACTACTTTAGTAAAATCTCGTGTGAAAATAAAAATGCGTGATATGGCAGTAAATAATGTTTAAGAAACGCGTTGAATTCTGTAGCAGGTACTGAGAAGCTCGCCTCGGATAAGTAATCTCACGGAATTCGATGAACGTCCGATCCCGTTGAGCTTAATTTCACTCGTGGATTTCCTTTCCTCGCTTACCCACGTCTTCCGTCGCGATTTCTCACGATCCCACCGTGATCGACCTGACCTACGAAGAAGATTAGATAGCTTTGTCCTATCCGAATTCTGCAGCGTAACGGACAATTCACTTTGTCATTGCATCAATTCTACCTCAGGCAGTCAGCACATCGTCGGTTTTCCACGATCTGTATCGTGTCGGTGTTATCATTTAAGTGTGGCAGTAAGAAACGTGTTCGTTTTGAAACACATTTGAGTAATCTTGCGCCAAAATGCATTTAATTGTTAGTTGTCCTTTTCCAAGGACACGTACACATTTCACATTATTTTATTTTATTTTATTTTATTATATAATATAATAACGACATCGAGGACGCGACGGGATTAACATAAATGTTACTGTAGTCTGATATATTATGTGATATTCGAGATTGCTTTTTAAAAAGTACTTTCATAGTAATGTTGATTCAAAGAAACAAAATATAAGCAAAATACAGCAACTAAAGAACATTACCTGTTAATAAAACATAATAATCTATTTTTTATTTTCAAAATTAACAAATAATTTTCTTTAAAAAATAGAGAGAAACAAAGGGAAGATTGAGAAAGAAATTTAGATAAAAATAAGCTGAATTTATTAATTATTAGTTAAAAGTTTGTCGTCAGCCATTCAGCAATTATAAAGCATGACGGATAATATAATTTCTATCAGAATTTCGTAAAATTAGATTTAACATCAGAGATAATTTTAATCCAGACTGCAACCACTATGGTCGGTTACTAAACGTATCTTAAATGGATTGGATCCGCTAATGGGACGAAGAAAGCGTTTATCACGGGCCTTATCACATCTCTGACGGGCGTGCTTGTCGTCCCTGTGGTAGGTGCGATTTCCGACGCACCTGTACGATCGTTTTTCTCTCTGCAGGGTGCTACAACGTGGGTTGAACTTTTCCGGCTTTACGCATCACGCCGTGACGCTGCTTTATCCATGAAGGAAAGCACCAGGATAACCTGTCGTGCTGGCGGTGCTGATATGCGACGTCGCACCCTCGGAGCGCTAAGACTGTCGGACAGGTATCGCCGTGAAGCGTGTTATTAAAATTAATCGAGTCTCACCGCTCTTTGACAGATCATTAAAATATTAAACGTTCGCAAACTGCTTAAATGTAACACATTCATACATCGAACGTTATCCATTCTTATATTGATATTTTGATCACTTTTCGTATTTAATTATAGTTTAGAAATTTATTATATTCCGTCACTTTTCTTGTAGATCGTCACTTAAAACATTAATTAACTTTGAGTTAATTAAATAATTACATTTTACAGAGAGCTTTACATCTTACAAATCGGAAAATAAAAGATGTTATCTTCTTCGAAACATTAATACAATTGAGATTTCTCATTTTTCTTTTTCGTACGAAGTATTGTTAAAGAAAAATATTATATTATCATATAATCCTGATAATAACGGCTGTTTTTGTTTCTATCGGAGCAATTAACATGGTGGTTCTTGTAGAACAACGGATTGTATGCGAGCGAAACATCCATTATATCTGTCACCAGCTTGCAACTCCGACGTGACATGTTGGACAAGGTACGATCTCGACAAGATGGTAGTCGCGGTCCTAAGGGATAGAAGAGATTTCTCTTTTTCGGGACCAACGAGTAAGTATCCTCGATCGGCAGAAGATAACGATAGCAGCGCGTAGATCATGTACCATGATGATGGTGGCCGGATAGGACCACTGCGTTTTGTTTTTTCGGCGATGAGAGTAAAGATCAGGTAATCCTATCGGGGTGGCGAGAGTCGGAGAAAAGCAGGGGAAAGAAAAAGAAACAAACCCGACTTCGTTCTGCACCCAACGATTCTCGATACCGGAAAGCGAGAACGGCACGTTCGCGGTCTGGTTTTGTCTTTCGCCTGTTCTCTGTCAGAGTCAGGTAAAACGCGTGCCATATCCTAACGCGATCTCGATGAAAAATGGATTTTCGCCATGATCAAGACGGCCGTACGTGCCATGAACAGTTACGGTCAGTTGTGATACGAATGCATTCTTAATTTTATCTTATTTATGAATCTTGCCACAAAATTAATTCTTAACACCTCTTTTTTAATATGCGAATCTCTTGAGATTTTTCTTATTTCTTTTTTCAAGTTTGATATTTTGAGGTGCCAGTACAGAACTTGCAAATGACGTTGAAGCGATCTTTATCGAAGTGACTACTTGTATGATTGCATAGACGGTACTCTGAATTTTCCCGAGATCGATCGCCCAAATCGATCCGTCCTCTCCTCTGCGTGTATCGTGATACGTAATGTAGATTCGTGTTGATCGGGTTCCTGCGCCATAAAACGAGCCTTCGTGAATACATCTTGAGCGATCGATGCTGCGGTTTGTAAACGCGATCACACGTCGCAATGTCAACGAGGAAAAATCCGAGATGCGAGATGGAGAAGGATACAGCCGATGTCGGTCAGGGAAACAAAGAGAGAAAGAGGACAGTGCAGAATCTAACAGTAGTTTCTAACAATTATATATTAATATTTCTCCAACTTGTTTTGAAAGTCTTTCGCGCAGCAATTACAATATATTTATTTTTATACATTTAGGGAGTCATACTTCTCATAATTTTGATTAATCAATCATAATCGAAACAGTCCCGATTTATTTCCGAATCACAATTCTATTTCGCGATAAGGAAAGAGGATTCGTTTAACCACAATTAATATATAATAAAATAACATTTGTGCAAGTTTTTTTAATGCTACCACTTGGTTACACGTCTTTGACTGATACCTCGCAAGTTTGTCGCCTGAAGCGGTCCTGGGTGAGACGTTCTGCAGAGCATAATAGAATGGAGGCGAGCATCGATGGATCACAATCACACGAGATACATAAATGCATTTACTTCTTTTCCTTGTCTTTTGTCTTCCTTTTCTCTTCTCGACTTTCCTCTTTTTTTTTTGTCGCGCCACTGTTTCGCCGCTTCCGATCTTTTTTCTATTCCGCAGCTTATCTTCGCGGTAGCCCGGGACATCAAGCCGCTGTCCGATTCTGTCGTTCCTTATCGCGCTATATATCCCGCGTCGATGGCGAACGGTCGCCACATAGATAACAGCGAGCTATATACATTATTCACGCAAGTACGTCGCGCTCGTGCATATTACGTATCGCCGCGACAATGCGTGGCCCGAAGCCTTATCGGCGTCACCGTATCGCTTCTTGGTACCTTTACGTAAGGGCCCGTCAACGGCGAACGTTGTTTACTGCTATTGTCGTGTTCTTACAAAACTTCATATCATGAAAACGAGATTCGGTAGCGATTGCAACGTAATCAGATGATGCGTGATCTGTTTTTATGGCTTAACAGCGGTTGTTTAAAATAACAATCTATGTTACTTTGCGTATGAAGACAAATTGACTTTTAATCCTAGTGGTTCTGGGTGTTTTTTCGCAAGTTGTATTATTGTAATACATTATTTTGTAATACATTATAAAATAAATAAAATGACGTCAATAAATAAAAAGTATATAACAATACTTTTGATTATGTCTTGATTATGTGTGTAAATCAATTCTCTTGCAATAAAACTTGATGATTTTATTTTATAACATTTTAAAAACATGTATTTATCTGAAATGTTTTAAAAATATTCCACCTTTCAGTAAAAGAAAATCTGAAGTTTCCAAGAAAATTCTAATTTCTTTTTTGGAATTTAACTTTGACAATCCGTTGCCGTTGCCAAACGTTGATTAATCCGTTTTAATGACTGCAATAATATTATTATTTTATGATATCTACTTGGCAATACCAATGAATCGCGACGTGCTTGCTCGCCGCGGATGATCTCTCGTATAATTTCGCCGCAGCGCGCACTCACGCATCTGTGGTTATAAAATTACACGTCGGAGCGACGCATTAAAGTCTAAAGACGTTTGCACGTTCGTGATTTCCTTTCAGCAAATAAAGCACGCCGATGCAAAGACCCTATCATCTCGCGCTCCGCGTTTTCCTGCCATCTCGCACACACCGCCGTAACAAGCTGTATTAATCGATTAATTGGCAGGACATAAAGTTGTATATGATGCATCCAACGAGGTCGATGCACTTAAACATTCGAAAGTTATGAATTCTCGACGTAGCTTCCGCGCTCAAGTTGACACAATCTGCGCTGCAAATCTCTACTTTTTTTTATTTCACTGCGTTCTTGGTCGCGGAGGATCCCTTCGTTAGCTCGTTGATCTATCGAAGTGTCCATCTAAAGTGCATTCCTCTTTTCTCTCTTTTCGAGAAAAAACGGAGGAGTGAAGAAGCGAGAGAAAGAAAAAATATGTGTGTGCATGCGCTTCTTGTCGCAGAAACAACGATCTTTTTCATCTTGTTTATCGCGCCACTAGAATCGACATGTATCACATGGAAAATCTACTAGAGAAAACGGGAAAATAACGAATGATAGAGAGAGGTAGATCAGGTGCCAGAAACGCCCACACGTGAAGCTGCATACATTTCTGACATATTCGGAACGTGGGCGTTATGTGTAGACATCATGACTACTGATTTTCGAGAAAATAGCATCGTCATTAAACTGTAATCTGTCAATTTGATAATTTTATATACGACGTCAACATTTACATTTATATTTATGCTTTAGTCAACTAGATTATTATACTAAATATTAAAATATTGATACTCCTTCAACTCTCACATATTTGTGCTCACATTTGTATTCATATTAGAATTAATTAAAAACTGAAATTTTCTATCGGGTATTTATGTTATGTTTTCGAATACTTAAAAAGTCACACATCCAAATAGAATTCGATACACTTTAAAAATGCGCAGTAGCGCGTAATTGTGCGACAGATATTTGCATGTCCAAGGAAATATTATCTCTATTCACTCTTTGACCGCGTTTTGTGTTGTTCGAGGATCCATATTGTCATTGCTATCACTGTAGATAGCACCTTTGTAAGGACGTAAAAAATAAATAGAATAGAGAGAGAGAGAGAGAGAGAAAGAGAGAGAGAGAAACCCAAACCCTCGATCACTCTGCAAGGAAAGTGTGTCCAAATGATAAAAGAATCTATCTGCCGTTATAAAGGGAACGTGTCAAATTTCATTGCATTCGAGGGGAGTCATAGGGTGCTCTTCGTCGATGAAAGAGGACGGAAGGGGGTAGGGTAGAGAGGACGAGAGAGCGTTTCACGTTCGTAGAGAGAATTCAAAGGCGTGGGATTTCACCTGCATTAGCGCATCGCTCTTGGCGAAAAAAGGAAGCAAGAGAGGAGAGGAGAGGAGGATCCTGCAACTGTCCTGTTGGGGTGACGTCTCTCCTCCCTAGGTGGCAGACCCATAAATAGTCCGGTTTTAGGTATTTAAGCGATAGATCATGTTTTAAACAAAAGTCGCGCTGATCCGCGCTACAGGATGCATCAGAGAGGGTGTAGGGGGGTGCAAACGAAAAGAGAGACTATTGAGAGGAAAGAGATGGTGCGAGGGAAAGAGAGGGGGAGGACGGTGGAGGCACGCCCTCGCTTTTGCGTTGACCCGATATACCGAACCGACCCCATAAATCCTTCATCCAGCACCGACCGCTTCCATCCACGCGGCTGTTTTCTAATATTTTGATTTATGCCGCTTTCGCTGGGCTAATTTAGCGGCTTTTATCCTTTATTTGCGCGTTTAGGGGTGAAATTTGTCCCTCTGACATGTTGCTCCGGGGATCACCACATGAGAGGACGAAGAGCGGGAGGGAAAGTTGTTCCCAGAATGCGATCACAATACCCGAAAAACCGAGGATCGCTTTCCAACGCGCCATTGTGTTTACGCGGCGTACATATTTGTCCGCCGGCGACGCATCGCGGAGGTAACCATTGGAAGAGATATAGAGAAGGTAGTTGCGAAACCACTATGAACGTCAACGTGGGATAGGAACTAAAATATTTTCTAGTCTCCGACCGCGATCTCGGGGCTCCTCGAGAGATGGATGCATTGAGCGTCTCGATCATCTTCACGGTTCAGCGCTAACTCTCAATACATTTTTATTTTGGTTAGTGATGAGTACGATGATCGCGCATATACAATTTCGAATCGTGCGAATGTGAGGACGCTGAATACCAGGATACTAAGCCTACATTCCGATATTTACTGCCAGTACTGAAAATCTATACGTGATGTAAATTATAGATTTCCAGTATTGTTTAGTACTGGCAGTGAATATCGGAATACATCCTAAAGAAAGTTGTTGTCGAAGTCAAGAAGTACGAAAATGTATTAAATTTTTTACTTTTTTTGGTAATCATTTATTTATAAAAATGATTTTTACTTTGTTATTTCTGAAGTGTTAACTGTTAATCTTAATTTTTAAGAAACTGATAAAAAATAAAATAAAATTTTTTAATTTTATTTTATTTTCAAATATTATTTTATTTTATTTTTAAATATTTGCTTTTAAAAATACTAGTTCTCAAGAGTCTTTAAATTTAACAAAAAAAAAAAAAATTAGTCTTAGGATCTCAATTTATTTGATTAAGAGAACATTCCTGGATTTCTTTGAGTTTTCTGATAAATTAATTATATTAAAGAAAATTCACATTGTTTTCTATCGTAATATTAGATAACCTTTTTGTCAGCTAAAAAGCCGGGAACGTATCCGGTGCAAGGGGAAGAGACTTGGACACATCAGAACGGAATAACAAATCGTAAATTATTCCCGGTAATGTCCGGGATCCGCTTTCATTCCGGGATCTCGGGTACTTAGATTTAGATATCACGTGTATGCATTGCAGGAGGAAAAAAGGAAAACGGGGGAGAGCGGATAATTCTGTCTTTCTCTTCGGCACGTTTCGCAATCTCCGCCGTGCTAAACTTCCTGAGGGTTCACGTGGCCCTGCCATTGTGTCGCGATGGCACTAATGATTCGTTCTAATCCGGTGTGACCCCTCTCTTGGAGACCGTTTCCGCAACTTTGCCATCGGAGTCCCGTGACTTCGTTTTGTTAGGCTGGATCGCACCAGCTAGGGTGACTTTCTGGCGAGGTAACAGTAATTTTTAGAGTGTTGTTTGTAGAAATCATTTTTGTACTTTTAACTGACATTATAAATATACCGAATTGTATACCGAAAAGAACGTTGAATATACATAGAAATTCACACGAACATAAAATATTATTTGATACTAAAATCCAGGGTGACTGAAAAAATTGGCTTGTTATTATACGTAAATATATTGTACATCATGAAATTTAGATTGGAAGTGATGCAAATCAAGAAGATGTAGATATATTTTGTAATATATTATTTCTAAAAATGAGACATCTATATTATATTATTTTACTGTGAAGATGCAGCAGAGCATACACAGAATATAACATTTTTTTAAAACGAATTCTTCAAAAAACTTATTTTGTGATATTCTCTAGAAAAAAGTCTAAATTCTAAATTTATTGAAAAATGTTTTGCCAAAGAAAAATTGATTTTAGATTTATGAATGAATTTCTTTTACTTCCCCTTTGCTTTTGAAAAATATCTTGTTATTAACGTGTTTCGTTACTAACATGATCGATTAATAAATTTTGATAATAAAGTTATCAATGAATTGAGTGTGTGTTTACTCTCATGTGATCTTCGAAGGGAGATTCCTTCAGCAACTCGGGATGGGTGACTGAATGTTGGGTCGCCCACGAGGAAGTAATGGCTCGGTAATATGACGGGGGAGAAACACGCGCCGACCGGAAACGATTCAATCCAGAAACGGGGTCTCCTTTCACTGTTACTGTTAATTTATCGTTCAATAAATGACGCAGCTTATATGGTAGCGAATAGGAGTATTAAGTCATCTAGGGATACATATATGTATTGCTAATCCATGACAAATTTTCCATTATTCTTATTAATAACACTCGTGTCATTACTGATTTTTTTATACCGCATTTATCACATATTTAAAGTGAAAAGGTACATTTAAAAATTTTTTTAAAATGTCAAATTCTGAAACTTCTTTTCTGGAATCTAAATCTTAATTTTAAAATTATTGACTTGGATACAAAAAAATACTATAAGTAATTAATATTGCAGTAATTGATAGGGAACTTTCATGAGACAGATATATTCTTCTGTAATTATTGTGAGAGTTCATTCACCTTCGTTTGCGGTTGCTTTTCTTTTACAAACAATTCGAATAGACGACATCTGCTTAAAGATCATCATTACATCAGTTTCTGTCACATTGCCGCAGGCTACGTTCCTAAGCTGGGTTAGGATTATACGTTAAAGATTGACAAGCTCGGATTCACATGCATGTCACATCTGTCTATCGAAATCGAAGAAAGGATTTGAGGACAATTTAGAGTAAAAGGCTGAAAACAGCCATTATTGAATTGATCGAATCTTTTCTCTTGTTTATAGTATTTGGTTTTTCAAAAAAAAAAAAATTCTTGTTCATAATATTTTTATAAAGATTAGAATCAAAAGTTCAAGGAAAGAATTTTATTTCGTGAAAGCAATAGTTATAAATAACGTTTGGCACAGTTCAAGCTTCTCATATTAAATTGACTTTCACGTGCTTGATATATTTGAATAATTTTTTATACCGATTTTACTGGACATATCGATTCTTGACGTTAAAGCGTGCGCGTTGTCCGAGGAGGATTAATTCCATGGACTGATGATCTTTTATCCCTTAAACGGTGATACGACCCGCCGACTGCCAACGTCGAGGAAAAAGAAAATCCTATTTAGAGTCGGGGAGAACGTTCCGTGGGCTCGCCACGGTCTGCAGAAGAATGGACCGTCGTTTATCAGCCGGACGTGGGCGCGCGGGCGTAATAAATTATTTAATTAGTATGATATTTAATCAACGCTCCTCGCACACCCTCCGTAAATATCGGACAGGCTCTTCGTGGGTCACAGAAGAATGGTAGAGGTCAATGATTGGTTGGCAGGGCCAGTTCGGCCCATTCTATTCAGTGAGGCGCTAGCAGGTATGAGCCTCTATCGTCTCGTGCGATAAGTAGTCGTCGTAATCATGCACTTTGTAACTTGATTTTAACGTTCTTTGTACATGTTTCAACGCCACAGCAGATTAGAACAAATTGATTCATTATGTTTAATTAAAGAAGTATTCCAAAAAATGTTACATGTCTTCCTTGTTGCATTTGCTACATCTTTCAACTTATCTTTTCATTTCTCTATCTTATCTGGATATGTCTCTATTTTATTTCGCTCAATTCGATCTTGACGAAGCAAAATGCATATTCACATTCTTGTCATGTCAATTTCTATTATGACCAATTCACGGCGTATAATCATAAATTAAAAATGCACTGTGAGAATGATCAGCATATCGATTGTTCCGCACACTTTTTTGGACAAGTCGTTTGATCAAAGATAGAAGAAATTAAGATGGGGGAGGGTCGCGGGGGAGAAAGGAAGTATGGGCGCCGCCGCGCAAGTTCCGAATCTAGTGCTGAAGCAGGAATATCAGAATATAATGCATTGGGGTCCAGACAGGCCTTGTTTATAATGGGTTGAACAAGGGTGCTAGAAGCCAGTGGGGGCTCCGGCCCCCCTAAGGCGCGGGTCTTATGGGCCCCCATAGGGACCGGCGGTGTTAACCGGCGGGCAGTCTCACTGCGGTCGCTGTTTGCTCATGAGCCGCGCATGGTATTTAGGGATAACAAGAGGGCCACTTCATCATCTGCAAGAACGACGATCCTACGATCCTTCGCTCTCTCTCTTTTTCTTTTCCTCCTCCTTTTCTCTTCTTCTCTTACGATCGTTTGTTTCACGCTCGCTATCATCCTTGCTACATCCTACGAATCGACTTGCTTCTCTCTTCATTCCTCAGAACATCAGCTTTTATCTTTCAGTCGTAACATCAGTGATCGCTAAATTTTGTGAGAAAGAATGAAAGAAACGTTAAAACCAAGTTACAAAGTGCATGATTACGACGACTACTTATCGCACGAGACGATAGAGGCTCATACCTGCTAGCGCCTCACTGAAGAATGACAGAAAGAATAAGATACAGCAAAAGAACTTCAATTTATTGTATACAAATCAAATTAACCAAGACATTTTTAATAATCATGAAAGGTGCTCGTCGTCATAAAAGTATCAATGCATGTTTTTAATAACATTTTACATAGTCTTAGAAGATATCGTAACTTCGGACAGGTTACTCGTTTATAAACAACAATTAATTACTCGTTTATTATGTGATCTATTAACCATCATCCGCCGAGAGCCAACTTGGTAGGATAGCTTGACCGGTCTGACTCGGCCAAAAAAATGGATCGCTCCGAGAATAGATCCTGCTTATGGTAATCCGTGTTTATGCGTTGACAGTCGTTCGAGCTTCCGAAGCGCAGGGAAAGTATGCAAATCCAGAGTAGTCAAAGATTGAATTTAATTTCATGCCTACCGGCGGCGCACCGAGAAAGAAAGGGTCGAGGAAGAGCGCGAGGGAAGGGGATTTCTCGGCCGCCACTTCGTGGCGTTTGACACATCCGCGTTTGCCGTGTGAGAGATAACCTTTCGTCACCCCGGCGAAATGCCGAGTGACCTTTCGACGTCGCGCGCCGGCTTCCTGCTTCCATATGCATTAAGCTTGGACGTCAGCGTAGCGGCGTTGGACGACGGACCTTTTGATACCGCGCCACGTCGTATCGACGTGCCGTAACCATTTTTAATCGGCTGACAAATCTCTCTTAGAACCGTAGATATTAGAATAATATCTCGCTGCTAAAACGAGATTCTGACTCGTTCTTTTTAAAAAATTATGAATAAGATTTTTTATACTGCCAAAATCTCACTAATTTCACTCATTTCTGAGCTATGTTACACTACATTTTTTATTTTTGCCTTCCTAACATATAGTAGTAGTTATATTTACACGCGAATACATATGATCTTCAGACTTTTCAATGTCTTTTCTCTAAAGACCAAGGAATTAAATTTATGACTATCATTTATGACTATAAACGTAACGTATATTTCAATGACGATTTGTTTTTCCTATAAAATTGATGAACATTTTTATCTTTCAATAAACATTTTCTATCAAAATAATCTATATGATAATTACATGGAATGTATGTACTGCTTTTATGATTTAAATAAAAACAAAATCTTCACTGGTTGATCGCTTTGATCGCTTTTGATGCATAATGCAAAGAATTTATTTGACCTATAGTGGTTGTTTTATCAGCAATGATCATATCAGAACTTTCCGGTTTACGTCATTTAAAATCCGCAAAGAGCCGTTTATACCCTCTGACATTCTGGAGTTCACCGAATGCTGTAATTCGTTCTAATCTACTTTCTACTTCTAATTTACATTTGATATGAGATCGCACGATTATTTGTAACCTTAGATCATCTTAATGTATTGTCCGAGATAAAACAAAAATGGTGTTCTTTCTCCGATAAATTTGAGAATTCTCGGGTTAATGTTCAAGTAAAATAGATCTTTTATCTACGTTTATCACATTTTATTTATCTACATGATAAGCTGCACATTTCATTGCCAAATTATACATTATGAGTTCAATGAAGATTTTAGTTGAGCACACATTTAAAAATGACAAAATTAATCACAAAATTAAAGGGGTATCCTAATTGACACATGATGCGTCATTACAGCTGTACAATTGCTGTTTCGTTACATCGCAGCAATACGTCGTGCGATTGCGTTGAAATAACGGGCATCCGAAAGGCGCGGTGTGCGATCTATATTTATCCCAAACCGAAATGGCCCGAGAATTACACCGATATTACGTAAATTTCCGTGCGCAGACTAATGTCGGTGCGACACTCGCACGCCTTGATCGAGCGATCGAGATCTTCATGGTGGTTCATGAATTTCAAGAGTCGTGTAAAGAAGGCGCGGTCGAGAGGAAAGGGAGACTGGAACGAATTTCGACGGGCATAATTTTTCCATTTAGCTGTTGCACGAGTCCGATCGTAAGATCGTCGATTTCTGTCGGGCCGGGACTGACATACGTATGTAAACAAACGTGTACTAATGCGAACTAATGCGCCACCGGTTGTAAACTAATGACCCGCTTAAAATGTCACCACCAGTTCGAGCCCTCTAATACCCAGTCGGCTTCGATCCTCTCGATTGTCACCGATCTCAGCGGCTTTCTCCTTTTGCATTCCTCCTGTAGATCATGTCAACGATCTGTCACTCGTCAACGTTCTTACAGCCCTAGATATTGGTGATATCGTTTACGAATGGTCTGTTTCATTTCGATCGCGAGTCCTTTTCTGTCCGTAGAAGGGCCGACTCGTTAATCGTCTCCAGATCGATGGATCTCTCTCATGGTATTGCGCGCAAAGCTCGCTAGATCTATGCAGATGATAATTTACTCGTTATCTGTGATTTCTCAGAATTGGTAGCACTCAAAGGAATGAAGGAAAAGTTATCAAGATGCATTTTGGGAAAAAATATTTTCATAATCCTCCAGTGACAGAAACACAAACATTGATAAAGTTAGTTTCGTTCTTTGTTGCGTGTATGCGTTCAAAAAATACACATTGTTATTTCGACCTTTTTTGTATAATAGAACTTAATTAAAATGCAAAAAAACATGTATTATAAATTATTATAAATTAAAATTATGTTAATTTATTTTTAACGACATCCATTTGTCTGAATAATCATTAATTTAACGAAATACTTAGTTTTTATATATTTTACCATATCATTTACTTCATAATAGCTAATTTTTGTTATTGAATTAAGCGAAGATCTTATATTGTAATTAATACCATAGGCCAAGATTTCAACTCCTCTTGAATCAAGAAAGTGATATCGTTTTTATTAATACCAATTTTTGCCAATATATGTGCGTTAGAGAAATCAAATTGTCTGCGACGATAAGATCGACGAGAGATCTATCTCGCCGGTATACCCGTCCATCGATCGTACAACCCCATGTTGGACGATCTTGCCCTTTGCACAACATCGACATCTTCGATCGCTACGTGCGTGTCGAAAAAATAATCGGTGAGACTGATTTCAGATATTGCGCAAGCTATTTCTCACCGTTTTTATTAATACTCCGAGCGCGTTCCCGAGCCCTCGAGAGGAACGCTGCCCCGGCAAATTAGGGGCGAAGCGTCGTTCCACTCGTGAATCTCTTCGACCCTTCGCTCGAAAGAGGAGATGACTATCGTTTTGTTCTCGAAGGACTACCGTTGCTACTGGCGTGTCTTGCCGACGAAAAGTCATAAATTCATTGTTAATTTATTATCGTCGAGATACTTCTCGATTTTCTTCAAGCCAGCGCAATCTTCTATTCGGATGACTCTTCCCGATCTTGAAATCGGGTTCGCAATTGTTTCTAAACATTTTCTCAAAGAACGATAACTATACAAATAATTATTATATGCATTATTACGCGTAGAAAATATGTGCATTGTTATACTTTAATATTTTTTGTTTTAATTTTGCGATCCGTCGTCTTCTCAGAGGATCTTAAATGGCAGATGATTCTCGCGGAGGCAGGACCGGACGAACAAGAAGGAGAGAAATCGTAGACGAAGAAGAAGCGGTGCGGCACTCCGTGACGCGCTCGTGATTCCCTTTAGGCTCGAGCTACAGAGCATTCGCGATCCGGCGCAGCATCACCGATATACACAAACACACACGTGCACGAAGGGGGATAATAACCAATTATTTTCGAGTATATAATTAGAAAATTACGGAGTGAGCTCCGACACAACGCAAGGGACCCTGGTCGGGCCTCATCGCTCCTCCTCCCCTACTCTCCCGCGCAACCACCTCTTTTCTCTCCCTATCCTTTCTCCTGCTTTCCTTCTTGGCTCTTTCGTCCTCTCTTTCTTCGTCTTATGTGTGCCACCTTCGTATGTTACGCCGTCAGAATTGAGATACAGATACCACGACGCAAAGTATAGACTGTACAAGCTCGAGAGTCGCATGTGGCCGATCCCTTCGTTCTCTTTCCTTCTCTTTCTCCCCCGCTAATTTCGTTGCCTTCTTGTTCTCTTCTTCGTCTGCTACCACAATCGTTGCTCTTCCTTCTCCTCCTTCATCTCTTGAGCGCGTGTAGGTGAGGGAGTAGAGGAGGTCCGACCTTATGGCCCTGGGCTACCGGGCTTCGTACCTACGCTGTTTCATGTATACGGGGTGTCCCATATTGAAAAATGTGAATGCGCGCATAGATATTTTTTCTAGATATTTAATTATCATGAAATTATGATAATAGCGTTTCCTATTAATTCTCCACGTTATCTGACCTATATTAATTTCATATATACATATTTCATATACGTAAGATTATTGATTCAAGATGGAATTAAGTATCTGATAAGTGTTATATATATTGTATGTAATTTTTAATTAAAAACATTTATTATTTATTGCATTTCAATCGAACTTTATGTACGAATGAATTGAAACGATTGCAGCATAGTTTCAAGTTGGATTTTATTATCAATTGTTTGATCAATGAATATTGATTTTTATTATGATATGAAAGATATGATATTTAAAAAGATGGTTTTTTTCTGTGTACTTACAACTTTCATCTCACGATTAGCTAAATTATTAATTCTAGATCCCTTAAGTATCATATTTTCACCGAGTTCGAATTAGTTCTTATTAGACGGAGGTCAACCGGATTAATTCTCAGATCTTCACGTTCACTTCGATGCACTTGTAATTTAGACTCGAGTTGTCATCAGTGATTCCAGCACGATTGGTCGTGAATGGCAAAACGGGTTATTAGTCGTGTTTCGTAACAAGGAATCATCGCCATGATGCGATTAGAGAAGAAGCTGGTTGTTACCGAGAGATAATCAACCGATATTCAGCCTAGTCGATTACGTCCTATCGCCTTACTCCCGATTTCTCGGGTACAAATTGTGTCGACCCTTCGTAACCCACGATTTGTCCGAAATCGATTGTGCAATGATCGATGAAACTCCACCGACGCAGCCGTCGACCTGTCGCGAAATCTCGCCGAGAAAATTCTCAAGTTCCATAGAGTTAAATTTTGGGAAATTAAGGATTGAAGTGAATGTAATTTAACAATGTATTTATCAGTGAAACTGAATAATAATAAAAAACTCATTATTTACAAGTTATTTTTCTTAGACAATTCGTTGTGTTTCATTTCAACATTTCTCATTGGTTATTTAAACCAGAGTAGATCTTTCGATAGTTCTGATATATAATACTTTACGAAAGTAAAGTTTTTTATGGTGCGATTTATTCTACGATGGGTACACACCCGGTACAGAGACTTCACCACCCACTCGACTAGCAGAAAGCCTTAGTGGATCGTGATACCCCGCGGACTAATGCCGATAATTGCATTTTGCAGTTCGTGAATTCCTTCTTTTCTTCCTCGTCTGCTCCGTTCCTGCCGCTGTGCTCAACTCCTTTACCCTGATGCTCAAGTCCTTAGAAGAAAAACTGGCTACTGAACTGCCATTAGCTTTGTGTTGCTCTTTTTTAAGGTCAAGAAACAATAAAGAAACATATACCTAGTCAAAGTGAGAAAATTTTTACATATCTCCTAATTATGACACATTTTTCGACAATTAAGACTTATTAAGACTTATCTCGACAATTTTTTGCAATTGAAATTAAGTCTATTTGCTTTTAACGTTGATTATTAAAGAGAATTTGTCCCTACCGCATTTCGATTAATATATATTCTTTTTGATAATTCTTGCATACATTTTCTAATCGCACAATTTCCTTACCAAAGTGATCTTGGTTAATCTCCGATTACTTTACTCTACACGAATACGGACGACACATTTTCATAATTATATTCTGCTGCTTATCGACTCGTTTCGACATTATTAATTGTTTCCGCAGAAAGTGCTATAAATAGTTATGAATAATTATCGTCTTCATATCGATTGCTTGAAACATCGTCTTCTAATTATAACTTCTTTTATTTCTAATATATTTTACAATACATAAATATGATTAATTATTTAAAGATTTCTGATATTAATAATAACCTGTGAATGTTCATATGAATAGTTATCTTCCACACATCAATTGTATAAAACATTGTCTTTTAATGATAACTTTTTTATTTCTAATATATTCTACATAAATATGAATAATTAACTAAAGTTTCCGATATTAAAATTAATGAGTAACAAAGAAAAAGTAACTTTTGAAAGTCAAATTGCGGTTAATTGTGTGTGAGTAACCTTATGTAACATTTAGTTTAATTCGATATAAGCCATGAATTGTATGTTTCGGTTCTTGAACGACACGATGATAAATAAATTAAATAACCTCACAGTCTCCGACGAAAACAAACTTTTGCTAATATTTTCTCTTGAAAATTATGCTTTGTCCATTCAATCTTGAGATATTCGCCTGATTCTCGTCGTGCGTGTGTATATAGTGACAGATTTCTTTGATGTTATTTATTAATAAAAATATTCAATTAACAGTAATTCAAGTTATGAGTTTGAAGTCACGAGAATTAAATATATTGTTGAGGAAGATATTGTTGATAAATATCTTCAACGAGAAATCTTATTATTTCTTATCAAGTGATCAATTTTATTGATCAAACCTTCATTAAACAAATTGAATAGTTACCGTTCCCAGGAGCACACCGAACATTAAGAAGAATCGGCATTTACAAGTTGTCGAGGATTCTGACTTGTAATAACCTGCTACGTTTGTTTGAATTTATCGGTGCCTGTTTACCAATTAATCATCGCGGCGGCATAGCGTCTTATCGATATGTTATCTATGAAGACAAGAATAATCACGAAAAATGATAACCGACGATAATAGCAATACATTGAATCGAAGAACTAAAAGGATAACCCGCAGTTAAGCACAAGAGAACGGACCCTTCAAATTTTATTTAACTAATCAATTCTAAGATATTGCAATCCGATACTATAATAGCTTTTTATTGTAAATATATTTTGAAATTAAATTAATTCTAAAAGCTACAAGAAATATGCATTTGTAGATATATTTTTTTTACTGATAATGACTACTGTCTCTCGAAAAATTGATTTTTTTCGGAGAGATATTTTAAAAATTAAGGAATGTGCATAAAAAATTATTTATATGAAGCCTTTCACTGTAAATTTAAGTTTTATTAGTTTTCATAGACTGGTTGGGCCCGGCGGCTTTAGGAAGGATTTGCAGTCCCAATTTTCTAATCCGGGATACATAGCATTCAATGGGGATGAAGACGGCAAAGAAAAGGGCAAAATAGAGGGCGAAAGGGAGGGAAAGATAGAGAGTACACGCTCCTTCGTGTACGTGCGTGACGTCAATATGTCGAGAGTAATAAGATGGCCGGCGATAAAGTGGTGGGTGTAGATACAAGATAACAATCAGCTGCAGTAGCTCCTGGCAATCTCATGATTACAGGCTTAGCCTCCAGTCTCTCCTTCTCCTTTGCTCGCACTCTCTCTCTCTCTCTCTCTCTCTCTTTCTCTCATTCTCTTTTCTGCTCGTTTCATCTCGAAGTTGCTACCTTCCTGATCGTGCCTTCTCGAACGACGTCTCTCAACCCGCTACCCCTCTCCTTACCTTCGCGAAACTTTACGATATATTTCATAAGCGGTAGATTGTCTGCCCACGAGGGCACGCCGATATTCTCCCTTTCTTCTCCTCCTCCTTCTGTTCGACGATCCTCAAGTTCTATTCGTCCTCCTTTTCTCTTGTAATTTCTTTCCTTCTCCGTCCCCCTTCTCCTCTCCCGACTTTCCGATTTTCGCACATCGAATATTATAGGCTGATGGTGCAAAAGGAACAGAAGCCAAGTTTCGGTACGCCGACGTCGACGGCGATGCAGGGGTACTGAGGAGCTCCATTCCTCAGGCTCTCTCTTGACCACAGGTACCTCTTAATAATAATTTCGATCGGTAAATTGGCGTGGTGCATATTTCAGACTTCGATCGTTATCTCTCGCGAGACTGTCGGCTGCTCGTGCTCTTACTGCGGTTCCGTTTTCGTGGGGGATGGTAGAACAACGCAGCCTCGGGGCTGCGCATGGATGAAGGACGGACGAATCGTTCTTGTAACTGCCGCGACTAGAACCAAGAATCGAAACGTTTCGACTCGCAATAGACACGAAAAAATACATCACGCAGTGTTTTATATGTGAAAGACGATAATTGATTAACATTCTTGTTATAATTCGATTAGTACTTTGCATATTAGTACTCTTCGTATTATTGTCATTTGTATTATTTAAAAACCTATCATTTTCTTAAAATTAGGAATAGATATACGAAACCTCCTTCGAATCCTCGAGACCTCTCGAAATCTTGCGCTAGTTTTGTGATTCGAAACTCTTAAAACCTAAAGTAACTCCTTAAAAATCTTGACTGACTAACAATAAGTATTTCTTTCTAGTTCAGTAGCAATGACAAGTAAATACTAAATTGTTACATGCCAACTTATTTACTCACTTATTTTTATCCAGTTTTAATTTTAATTTTTTTCATTTTAAAATCAAATGATTTTTATCTAATTATGTTTAATAAAGATACAATTTAAATTTCTTTAAAAAATTGATTTTTAGTTTTTAATCCTTTTTTTTAAATTAGTATCCACGTTTCGAGAGTTTTGAGTTTCGAAGGTTCCGAAGCCAGATTTGACTTTTGAGAACTTAAATATCAGGTTTTGATCTATCTCTAATTAAAACAATATTTTCTACTAATCACTCATCATTTTGCTAATTTATTTTTAGAGATCGCCTATGTATTTGTGAAATTGTTAAGCTTTATTAATTATTATTTTTGAGAAATATAAGAAATGAAAAATATAAGATAACAAATTGTCTCAATATCATAGTTACATCAAGGAAACAACTCGGTGAGCGAATACGCGCTAACTTTTAGTGGTAACGTCGCGAACTGCTGGCTCGCTGCATTAGGCAAGAGCTCGAGCGCGGCGCTTATCGTCTCCTTAATCAACTATACCCAGAGCGTCAAAGTTTCTGCCGCAGTTAGCGGGTCCTTAGAGTGCAAGGATCAAATAGTCCGCGCCTGAGAGAGCGCCGAGCTCGAGAGATCCCCTCCGCTTCTCGATTTCAAACGCAAATTCGCGTACGGCGTGAGGTCTACCAGACCAGCGAATCCCGTGCGAGTTTCATTCGCTTCTGCCAAGGATCCGCGGTCGACGAAGTTAGTTGAGACCGATTCGATCCGCCAGCGATTATAATCGAATCCAAGACGCCTAATCTATTCCATGGCCCACACCTCTTCCTCGACCCCTCATGATGCTTTAACGAACAGCTCGGCACCTTTCTGCTATCCGTCGGGAATTTCCATCCGTTTGCCTGGCTGGACACTAGTGGTATAGTTGAACATTCGCTTATGGCGACCATGAATTATCCGTATTAATTCGAAGCTGCGAACTGCGATTGCTATGAATGTCTGACGCACGAGTAACGATGGAACGAATATTAATTTATAGCCGGAAAACTTGTGTGTGTGTGTGTGTGTGTGTGTGAGAGAGAGAGAGAGAGAGAAACATTGGACTTAACTATTAACTTATAGGATGTTATTATCATGTGTAGTTTTCCACTGAAAACTCTTCCACAAGTGTTTACGAAACAATAGCCGTAGTATTTTGCAAATGACGATTTCGTCCCATTCGAGATTTATGCTCTGCACTTATGCCTATTTCCATCAATGTAGATTAACTCTAATCTGTGTTTAACTTATGCTTTTCCTAATTTTTAGAACTAGCAATCGTATATACATGTATATACGATACATTGGATACATAAGTATCCAATGTATCGTATACGATACATATACGATAAGTGCACTTATGCTCCACCAATGTAGATTAGCTCTAATCTCGGTTTAACTTACGCTTTAATCTTTTTCTAATTTTTAGGGCAGATAAAAGTTACGAGATTACTAGTTAATCTACATTAATGAAAAATGGGCATTACATAGAGCGTCAGTGGGCTGGATGTATCAGACCTCTGCAGTGACGTCATCATGGGATGACTCGTGCTCGAGTTCAGCGGCCGTGATCGTAAAAATTCAGATCACGGACCGAGCAGTAAATAAAACCATCGCTCGCTTTTCCTCTCCCCCATTCGCTAACATATTTCTTCGCGCTCCTTACATCCTTACACGTGCGAACTATCGATTCTCCTTCTGAGCGACCTAACGATTGGCGCTGTGTGGCAGATCGAACTTTTTAAAGTGGAAATTCACGGGGAGAAAGCTCACGACTCTTCGTGAGATCTTGACAAGCAGCTTGAAAAATTGTTCTCATCACGTAGTGATGGGTGACTGAACTTTAGAAAGGTTAAAAAGAAAAAATACAAAAGACAGGAAAAATTGAGACACAAAGATATGATTTTTTTCCTTTTTTTGAAAAGTGTTAAAACTATAAACACGACTAAAGAAAGAAAATTCTTATTATTTATATTAGAAGAAGAGATTAATTCATCATCGTTGCAATGTTACGTAATTAAGATTATCAGTACTTATATCTGTATCACTAATTTACATCTTTGAATATAAATGTAATATAATTAATGAAGATAAGATCATCTTTATTATTGCAATCTTTATTATTTAATAATTTCACGAACCGCATTTCTTTTACACATATAGACAATATATAAATATTTATTTTTTTTTCTTATTATTTATATTGGAAGAAGAGATTAATTCATCATCGTTGCAATGTTACGCAATTAAGATTATCAGTACAAACATATGTGTTATCTTCGAAGTTTCGATCTTCCTTTCCCGAACACTCTGTGTCGAAACTCTCGATTTGTTCCATAGATGTCACCATATTTATCAACACATTCCTTTCTCGAGCAACCCCTTCGAAGGGGTGTTCTACGAAGTTTTCCCTCTGTTTGCGATGGCATAGCCGCGCACTGCTGCCATCTCGTTGCAATTCTGTTCATTATACAACAATCCCCCTGTTCCCTCGGCACTCGCGCGATACCCCCTCCTTCTGTCTTCTCGTACCCTGTCCCCTCTATTCGTATCGTTACCTCCCTCCTCTCTGAGTATGCCAAATCTCGCTGCTTTCTCTCCGCACGCGTTGCCCTTTTTCTCCCCCCTTTCCTTACCTCTACGAGGGCGGATATCCACAATAGGGAAAAGCTATAGGCATCATAAAATCCCTCATAGCGTATTTTGTATTAAAATATTAAAATATTCATTTCGAGCATAAAAGCGGCCAAATTACACCGGTTAACGTCCTCCATTCACGTACGGGTGACGTGGCGTTCTCACCCGGTTTTCTTTTTTTTTTTATGACCGCCGCGACCTACGACACGTTCTAAATATTCGCTTTTGCGCACAAAACTTTTCAGCGAGAAGTGCTGATTCGTAGAGACCGTTATGCGTTTTATTTCAACGATCGTTAAAATGGATGTCGTATATGTGTGTATGTATGTGTATGTACGTGTAATCGAGTCACAACGATGGTTCAACATCGTCACACGTCGCACTCTGTTTTAACATGATCAAATTCGCGCGAATTTCACGCGTGCATTCGCGCAGCATTTTTGGGATTTGCGCATATTTTGGAAAATGGACGAAACGAAATTTTAGCAGCATTTTTGGGTCGTCGATGGAAGCCAGAAGAAATTTATGCGTCAAGCTCTATGTTTCTGATGACCGATAAAACGTGTTTGCTTAACGATCCCGATACACACTTGCTGATATCTGCAGGTAGCACAACATTGTGTCCGTTTTTATCGTTCTTTCAGAACAATACATTCCAAGGTACTTGGATTGGATGCTTCTGGATGAGCAACTAGTTGTTGAAGATCATCAAAAATATTGTCGGTTATCTTAAACTGGAATTCTATTTTTCGGTTCGTGTAACGTGAATCTTAACGCGTTAACGAGTAGTGCGATTGTAATTTCAAATGTACCCGAAAAAGATGACCCAGCTCTTGTATGCACGCCCTATTATCGCGGCCTTCCATCGTAGGCGACAATGAGTGTGTTGTGTGTGTGCGCATGAGTGTTGTGTATTTCTCTCTTTGGGTCTACTTCTACGGATTTCGTATGTAAATACGTTTTCTTGGCCACTGTTGTAAGCGTGTCGCGCATTGACAGCTGGCTGAGGGACGGCAGATAAGGAGAAGACGATTATATATTTGGGATTTAAACAATAATTTTTCAAAGCGTTTCGGTTTCGTCCGAAACTACAATGTATACATATTAAGATTAAGAGAGCAAAGCTTAGAAATATGGTTTTGTTGCTTTTGTAACGTAAACTTGTTTAATCTTATGCGTGAAGTGTAGCTAAAAATTTTATCGATTAATGTAAACTATATTTTATGATTTAATTCAAATAATTCTATATAATTTCTACTAATTATTTGAAAGTAAATTTGTATTATAAAATTACGATGTAATTTTATAATATCTTGATTTCTGGAATTCCAATGCTTTCTCCAGAATGTTACGGTGTTCTAGTCTCATGCTAATTGGGAAGACACTTAAGTAAGATCAGCAAACGTGAAAAGAAGAAAAGGTAATGAAAATTGTAATTTTATAATATCTTGATTTCTGGAATTCCAATGCTTTCTCCAGAATGTTACGGTGTTCTAGTCCCATGCTAATTGGGAAGACACTTAAGTAAGATCAGCAAACGTGAAAAGAAGAAAAGGTAATGAAAATTGTCATTTAACACCCAATTGGACAGAATCGATTTCGTGTTGGTGTTTTGCTTAAAGATGTTTTCGCACTTCGTGATGGATTTTGATCACAAGATAAAGTGCAACTGACTCGTTCGAGCTCTTTAGGATTGGATCTTGAAAGAACCGCTTAAATTACAAATGTAAATGCTCAGGTAGCAAAACATTTTCCAGTCAGGACTAGGCTGTTGTTTTCTACGTTTTCCTGTATTCCTTGTCTTTCTCTCTCCTTTGTCGTCATCTCTCATCTCCCTTTCTTCTTCGTCCCTAAATTTATTTCATGTGTCGTACGTGAAGTGGAAACCAGCTAAAGCTACCTGTCGGATCCTAAGCAAATATTTCACGGCAGCATTCAATCCAATTTGATACAATGGGGATACACAAAATCGAATTAAGGGTGCATTATGATGCCGCTACCCGTTCGATCGATCGAGATGGACGAAAAAGGAAATTTCTCGAGAGTGACTGTCTATATTGTGAGGATAATAGTGAAAAGAATATTGCAAATTAAATTAAATTAAATTAAATAGATCAAATAATTAAAGAAATTTCCTTTTTGTTTTTTTAAAGACAACTTGTTTTTGATTTTTTAAATTAATGTATTTTAAATAATTTTTATATTTACTGCATTATTCACATGAGTTTGAAAATCAAACATATATCGTTAACAGCATCGACGAATTAAGTTCAATGTCTGACACTATTTTGTATAATCAAATAAATTTGATTTTTTTTCAGCATATTCTAAACCATAACATAACATTTTATAAACATCTAAGACAAGGAAAATAAGTCAAAAAAGATAGTCAAGAACGTGTTTGTTCTTTGTATCTTTTAAATTTAATTTTAAATATTGTTTTAGCTAATTATGTTATGATTGTCTAGAATAACTTCATCTTTATCACATCCACAAATAATGAACTTTGTACATTTTCTTCATATATAAGATATAATGAAAAGAAAGGATCAAACTTTTGAAACTTTTTTAACTTGTCGGAATTATAAGATATTTAAGAATTTTACTTTCGTATGTGTCAGAGCACGTGCCGTTTTTTGCTCGTTCTTTTAATTCTCTCTCTTCCGCTCTTAACCGGTATTATGCTTTCGGTGTTATGTCTAAACGCAAGGATGCGTGCGCGCGCGACACGTTAAAACCCGTTATATGCGCCCAATATCATTTCGGTCGAACGAGCACTCTCCGACAAGATACGTCTTTGGCATTTTAAGCAGGATCATTCATAATCTGTCATTTCAGCGATAGGTATGTACAAGCGATTCTATTATTGTTCCTCATCCTCCACCTATGTCCTAGCCAAGCAGTGGCATCATGGCGTGCGTAACGAACGCGAATTTATACGCCTCGTGTGAGTTTTCTATCGACTGCTCGTAGATCACCGCTGTGCCAGCATTGTCGCGAAAAGTTGGCGGAGAGTAAAAGATAAAAAGCGCGAAAAGAGACAGAAAAGACGGATGACTGGTCTTTTGTCATATCTGACCGACTTACCAGAATTGGCTGTACGATAATGTGTTAACGCGATACATAAGAATACTATATAAATCCTACTTTACGGCGCCATAGGAATAAAAACTTAATCCATTCTTATTCACACGCATACGTAACATATTGAACTATGTATATTTATACTGTATATTTATGTAACGTGCTTTTTTTACCATCAATAGCATATTTCACATTTCGGATGTTTTGCTCGAGAACTCTGAAGACAAACCACGCGTACTCTTGAATATTTGCGGCAGAGGAGTGGAGAAAGGGGACGAGGCGAGTGAAATTCCGGAGGCCGTTCGCGGGTAACGTACACCCGCGTACACGCGGAATGCATAATTTCTTCCTCGAGCGACAGAGAGTTTTGCAGTTGCTGGCGGCGTGCTGTGGCGGTAATAAAAAAGACGCACAATAAAAGCCGTCGAAGTGATGTCTCGCGGATTTCGCGGAAACCGATGTTGACCGTTGGTAGGTGACAAGACTCACGAAACATCGCGATATTTTGAACATAACGGACATCCACCGACACGCGATAAGAGTTTCTCCGTTAAGAGAGTCGCAGTTTTACCGTGTCGACCTAGAAACGCTACGGCCAACTGTTGCATTTTGTAGAAAATTATTTGGAGAATGCCTCGTAGGAATTCTTTCGAACTATGAGATTCTTGGTGTGCCCGTTTGCGAAGTCGTGAAATGTTTTAGCATAGCTTCCCGAACGCAACTGTAATATTGGTCTCTTTTAATTGAAAAGTGAAAAATGTGGACGGGTGTTCGACAATTAATTTTTTTGTACGAATAATTTTCACGATGGTATAAAAAGAAAATAATATTTTACTATTTAAAATCTCTAATATTAATTAAATGACAATTAAAAAGTTACAAAGAAGTTGAAATAGTTGTAAATCTAATATGTCTATTCTTTACACATTAGACAATTGAATGGGTGTATTATGGGTAATTATCGCTCTTTTAATTTTCTCATGTTGTTTTGCTGGAATCACATGAGGCGAGGAAGAGCAAGTATCGTGCGCGCATCTGTGTTTCCACTACTTTTTTTTTTATCGCAACGCTCGAAGCGCAGAACTCGCGTACGTCTCGTATGAGCGATAATTAGTCGCGCTTCCTCGCACGCGCGAGTAATAAAGAACAAGAAAACGAAGGAAGTTAGCGGCAACAATAACGCGAATGGTCACAGGTGCAAAGGCGCGCAAAGTCAGTCGGGTAGTTGAAACAGACTACGACACAGGAGGATCCCGTGGCACACGATGATCTAACTCACCCCTCCTGAGGGGTAGCTGGCACGTACTGCATAATGCTGCTACCTGTGGCTCTCATTTAAATGTACTAAACCTCGCTCACTCGCGCGTTTGTTCTCCACTTCTCTCCACCCCTCTTCTTCCCTTCTCTCTTCTTCTCAATACACTTACACGTTTTCGCTCGTTTCTTGTGTTCGGCTCGTTCTTATTGATACCACCTCCCCCTCCCTCCCTCACGACGAGATCGGGACAGCCTTTCTCCATAATTAATCATCCCGAATGAGTACCTGTTGCTATTGCGTAATCGGCAATTGATCGATCTTTGCTCGGATTCCTCTTGAAAATTCTATGTCCGCAATTTATTATTCTGCAAAATTTTATGTTGCGAATAATAAAATATCCTTTAAAAAATATTTTAATAAAAGAGAGCATATATATATATATATATATATATATATATATATGTATGTATATATTCGTCCCACTTATATTCTGCTTTCTGGTCTGTCAAAGAATTTTGTATATTGAAAGTATTATATTTTCGACGTATAGTCATCGTAATTTTTTAAATGTTTTGGGAGGATTGCGCTAGAGTCATAAATTGGAGTTTTATGGCGGATTATCCTTTTATTTTTTTTCTTCTCTCTTATTCGCTCACGAGACGCGACGACGATGCGGGGTGCAGAATATTGATAACGAAGGCGTGCGTAATCAGTGAACGAGCCGAAACCAACGGTTATCCGTGCACCTGTTGCACTGCAAGCTACGCGAAAAGGAAATGAAACTGTCGACGGACAGGATTGTACCGCGACGGTGCTTGAAAAATTGATCTTTCGTTTGCGTACGTGACGAGTATGTTATCGTTGTTCTCGTGGAGGAATCACAGGACGCGGTAGAATGAACTCTCTCATATTCAGACATGTGTTGTTCCAAAAGCCTAATGGAAACAATGAGAATCTTATGATATGTGTTTCGAGGGCTCTGTGTGCATTAGTTTATTTTATATACTTCATAATTACTTGAATTAATAATGCCTTGTGCGTGAGGATTCCCACACACGATTCTCATAGCCCCGGATATTCCCACAAGACATACTTTATTCCGAAGACGGGACTATATTCGTCGCGTCGCGACGTCCACCGTGCCTCGTCGCACAATTATTTGCTATTGAATCAGTACCTGTTGCGTGCGCGCGCGCACGCCGTGAGAAATCGCGATAACGATCGCCGACCGTGATCGTGAAAAATTTCTGAAGGCATTCGCCATTTGAAAAATGAGATACTCGGTGAGATGTGCATGAACATGGATAGGCGCATGGTAGAAGGTGAGATTGAGTGCACCTGCGGAGCTGTGTCACATGAACGTCGAATCGAGTCGCGCCTCTAATCGCGACGGCAGGAACGGAACAGAACGGAACGATGCGGTTGCGGCACAGCGCAGCACGGCGCGATGTGGCACGGCACGGTGTGGCAGTGGTGGCGCGGCACGGTGTGGCGGCAGCAACGTCGGCGCTGACGGTCACGGTGGTGGTAGCGGCGGCGGCGGCGGCGGCGGCGGTGGATGCGGCGGCGGCGGCGGAGGTGGTAGTGGTGGTGGCAGCGGTGGCAACGGCGTCAGCGAACGAGCATTGTTAGCCAGGCGAGAACGTAGTCAAGTGAAGGCAAGAGGGGGTCGAGAAGGACTGGCGCCTGGGGTGCCTCGCCTGCTTTCGTAGGCGCGGTCACAGTTAGGTTCCGCCTGATGCTGACGTACGTCGACGGCCACCTTGCCAGCCCATCCAATTGCGAGCTGCGCAGCCAACGGTGGTAGGGATGTGGACGGCGGTGACGCGCATGACGAGCTTCCACCACAAGCGGCTCCGGGAGCCTCGGGAAACTTCGAACGAGCTGTGAGGCGAGGCAGTCAGTCGCTCACAGCTACGACATGCATAACGCATGAGAGCCCGAGCGAGATCTTTCTAACCCGTCTCTCCTCCGTCGCCATACACACATACACATACACATACACACTTACATACACACACTCTCTCTCGCTCTCTTTCTCTCTCTCTCTCTCTCTTTTTCTTTATATACTCTCTCACCCACACGTTCTTTCACTCATACACGTATATCGTATATATACGCACACGTATACTCACGTAAAGAGAGGGACATCTACCACAGAAGGAACATACACGCACATCATATACCTATTCTACTCCCGCCGAGTCGAGTCTCTTCCGTTTCGCGATTACCGTCGTACGTTCCTTTACGCCGTGCCGGTCGGTCGGTCGCTCGCTGCTCGGTCGTCGGTCTGCGGTGGCAACCCCTGAGTGCAGTCGCGTCGTGCATCGTTGTCGTCGGTACGACACGTCCACCACGTCGGGGCTACGGACACGACGCCAGTGCGGAGTAATCCTCGCATCGTTGTAGACATCGCCGTCGTCATCGTCATCGAGACAAGATTAGTGATTACTCGACGAGTTCGAATCCCCACCAGGGATGTGTGACCTCGGCTGAATCGATATCCTCGTCGCGAGTGACTTCCCGGCTCGACTCGAGGGTTGGCCAGTACAGCCAGTTAACCAGGAAGCGAGCTTTTGTTTCACGTGTGATTTTTCGTGTGGGAACGAGTAGCCGCAACAGGGCTGACGACAGAGAGAGAGCGAGAGACAGAACCAAATTCCGGAGCGCCACGACAGAGCGGTGCTCCGATCTGGAAACGCGCTTCTCCTCCACGGGGACCCACCCCGTCGGAGTGAACGAGAGAAACTGTATATATCGACAATCTTCTCTCACTACGGACTCGTCGATGTTTCCGTATTGTTGCATATATGACACTTTTGAGAAACTATGGACGAAACTTTGTTTCGAGAACGACGACCAGCCTCGTCTGGTCCCCGGTGTGTCGACGTGAATTGTGGATTGTGCAACGAGTGATCAGTGATTACTAAGAGATTTGCTTTTTGAGAATCATTGGTTCGTGAGGTGACTAGACGTACAATTGGCTACATCGAAGGTCCCGCGAGGAGATTTTACCGACAATTTCTCGATTTTCGTTCTCGTGGAATCTTCAGACCAAGTTGTAAAATCTTCATTTTCCATCTGTCAACGAAAATCAAGAGTTCAGAGGAGACCGTTTGCGAGAGGGGTGTGAGCGAGAAACGTACCCCGTGGACATTCCACGGTGGGGAACCACACTGAGAGGGTTTCGCGAAGCCTCTCGACGAGCGGGAAGTAGATGGCTGCTACCACGTACATGCCGGTTAGTAGCGCAGTGTCTACCGACCTGGATGGTGGTTCGGGTACAATCGGGATGAACATCGCCGTGGGTGCCTATTCCTCGGGCTCGCCCCGTAGCGCCGCCGATGCTGGCGAGATGAAGTACATGCCGGCGCCGCAGCACCATCACCACCATCATCATCATCATCAGGTGTCGTCTTCGCCGTCACCGAACGGACTTTCCCATCCGGCGAGTCTCTCGTCGGCGAATCCCTGGGTGAGCCTACAACCCGGTAGCGATCCATGGGCGGCCTCGATGGGCATGCACCATACTAGCCATCATCCCCATCATCACCCCCATCAGGCAAACGCGAGCCTCGATGTGAAGCCATTGACCGCGGCGGCCGCAGCGACCGCGACGGACCAGGGTATGCATCATCGGGGCCCGCACCAGTCCCCGGGCATGGCTTCACCACACTCTTGGCACGCACCGGTCGTCCCGTCGGCGCACTACAACCCGAGCGGTGGCGCGGCCTCGCCCACCACCCTCCAACAATATCATGCAGCGATGAACGGTATGCTGCATCAACATCCGCATCAGCATCCACATCAGCTGCACAACCATCAGACTGGTCTACCTCACCACTTGAGGGACGCGCACAATCACAGTCCACCGTCGGGGCATCCTCTGCACGCGGGCCATCCTCTCGACAGGGATCACAGCGCTGGCGAGGAGGACACGCCGACATCGGACGACCTCGAGGCCTTCGCCAAGCAATTCAAGCAACGGCGCATCAAACTCGGCTTCACCCAGGCGGACGTCGGTCTCGCGCTCGGTACTCTCTACGGCAACGTCTTCTCGCAGACGACAATATGCAGGTTCGAGGCTCTACAGTTGAGCTTTAAAAATATGTGCAAGCTGAAGCCGCTGCTGCAGAAGTGGCTCGAGGAGGCGGACTCGACGACCGGCTCGCCGACGAGCATCGACAAGATCGCCGCCCAGGGTAGAAAGCGAAAGAAGAGGACGTCGATTGAGGTGTCGGTGAAGGGTGCGCTCGAGCAACATTTCCACAAGCAGCCAAAACCGTCGGCCCAGGAGATCACCTCGTTGGCGGACTCGTTGCAACTTGAAAAGGAAGTGGTTAGGGTGTGGTTCTGCAATCGGCGGCAAAAAGAAAAGAGGATGACGCCGCCCAATACACTCGGCGACGGCATGATGGAGGGTATGCCACCGGGCCACCAGAGCCAGGGCGGCCTCCATCAGGGTTATCATCCGCAGGATCATCTGCACGGTTCGCCCATGGGTCACAGCCACAGTCCACCAATGCTCAGCCCTCAGGCCCTCACGGCTCATTCGCTCGCGGCCCACTAGCGTTCGCCGGGGCCTCCCCCGTTGGGCCTCGCGGTAACCTCGCAAAACTCGGCGAACGTGTCGTCGACGGCAGAGACAACGACCCTGCCGCCATTCTATCATCACTACCTTCAGGCACGCACCGGCAGTTACACGACCTCGTAGCTGACCGACTCGCGGCGCCCTTTCTACCTATCAGACGACGGTGCTCGTTACCGAGACGAGGGTACGGAATGGTGGCTTGTTCGACGAGATTCAACGGGGTTTAACGAGGCCGAGACCGGTCCACCGGGGAGGCTGAGGAGCTGACGCGCACGTCAGTGATTTTTTGTCGACCTTGACCGCGCGCCTAGACCCGGAGAGAGGATGAAAGCTGCGGACAGAACAGACAGAATAAGAAAAGTACGGAATAAGAGAGGATGCGTGTTGCCGTGACTGTTGCGGCCGTCGGCGAACATCGTGATTGTTGTTCGCCCGAGTTCTTCAAGATATCATCGCCGAAATATCATCCTCGTCGTCAACACCGTCATCGTCATCTTGCCGTTGTTCAAATGGCTCCAACTATTTTTCCTTCATCGACGATGTTCCGGTGATAAGTGAAATATCTTTATCGTGTTCTTCGCGACGCGACGCAAGAGGAGACCCAGTGGCGTTCTCTCAAAGGGTATTATTAACGAATGTAGTGATGACGTTCCTCCTTCGTGCGGTCAAGTCGAAGCCCGTTCGTCCGTTCGTCGAGTCCGAAACTGATCGCGGACCTTGTTGGCTGTTTGCTGTTGTTGTTGTTTCATCGCCGGAGCGGAAGTGGCAGTTACTCCGACGAGGACTCAATAAAGGATGGTTCAATAACAAGGTGCGTGGACGCAAGATGGACTCGGGCGAGGGTGTAGTTAAAAAGAATGCAAATTTTCTCTCTCTCGCCCGCAAATAAATCGGGAATATCGGACACGAAACACAGTTCGCGCAAGGGTGTTTTTTTCGCGCGTGTGCGATTCTTATCTCCCGCGGGGTTCGAAATTCGTGTCGGACGAACGGGCGTCAAGAAAAAAACATACGTAAGGAGCGAGTGCTGTGTTCGCGCGGGATTTGCTTGAAGCAAACCCGGCGGATGATGTAACATAAGTAAATATGGACTGTAAATAATGTACTAGATAAAGCTAGTAAGTTAAGTGAGAGAGAGAGCATGAATCGTCATCGTCGTCGTGGTCGTCGTCGACAACGAACGAAAAAAAAAACAGACGCGGGAGCTGGAATAAACGGAGGAAGAAGATATAAAGAGAGATGAGAGGAGGAAGAGAGACAAGGAATATGCAGCGCGACACAAAATAAAAAAGGGACAGATTTATATATATACATATACATATATATAAAAGGACATGGTGCGCACCGAAGAAAGACCGCGTATTGGAAAAGCGCGTGCGAAATCCTAGCGAGACAACAAGACAGTTTCCCCCTCACGCGAAAAACCCCTTCTGTATAAAGAGTAAGTATTCATAAATATATATGTGTATATATACACACAAGTCTATAGATGAAGATATATTATTAAATAAAAAAAGGATATATATATATATATATAGTATATGAAAATACGCGCGCGCGCGCGGAATGGCGTTACACCCGAAAGCTCTATGTCTATGTATAGATCGGAAGGTTTTTAACTATGTTTTATCATTATTGTATTATTATTATTATGTTTATTATTATATTACTATTATTATATATTATCATTATTATTATTATATTATTGTGACGTTCATTGTCTGGTCTTGAGAAAACGTTGTAATTGTGGCACAAATCCGGCGTTAATGCGGTGAATTTATTATTATAATATTTGCCACTATTATTATTGTCACTTATTATTATTATTATTCCTTATTATTGCGATTATTCTAATTTTAATTATTATTATTGTCATCGTCGATATTAATATCATCGATATCTGTACTGCCCGGGAGTCGAGCGCGGAGAATCTCGCGTCTTCCTTCGCTGCCGGGCATAATATCGAAGAACTCTTCCTCTCTCGCTCTCTCGATCTATCTCCCTTTGTCTCTCTGCTTCTCATCTCGTTCGTCTCCTCTCCTGTCTGGATTGTGTTTTTCTTTTTTCAAAGAGGCTTAGGCAGATGCGAAGCTGACGCACACGGTTCGTACAGTACAATTTACTGAAAGTACCTTACGTCATGGAGTATAGCATTAGACAATGATAAACTGTGTGATTTACGTTGGAAGTTATTAATTATCTGATCAGTTTATGGTACAGTAATTGTATTGTGAAGAATAATATGGGATATACAATCTCATTAAATTCTACTGTCTTTAAATATCAGTGTGACGAAAAGCAGAAAAAGATTTTGAATAAAATATTCGTATGAACCATGGAGAAAATCCGTATTTCTCGTACAGAGATTTGTTTTGATTATTATGTATGAAGAATTTTAGATTATTATGTATATCATATATAGACGGGGGCTACCCTTCTACCAAATTCTCTTTGATTTGTTTGCCGATCGTCTCTACACGAATCGTCGCTAAGTTTCGGTTTCTTTTTCTCGTTGCCGCATAACTAATTCGTTGCGCATGAAGTGACACACAGAGATACTTGTGTAAAGGTGACGAAGCTGTCATTCTTGCCGTCGGTAAAATTAAGTTTGTCCTATGGCCTATAAAATATAAATGCGAAAATAATGAAAATAGGCGAAAATTTTCTTTCACATCATGTTTTTTGTAAAATCTCGTGTGATATACACTCACACTTTTTATAGTATCACATTTTATTATCATTAAGATTTGTGTTCAATATTTACATATTCTCCAGAGACAATCTTGAAACTTTTTCTGCTTTTAATTTAATTTATACAGAACGACTTATTTAATGATCAAACGTCGATCTTTTATTCCATAAATGATCAGTTTTATATCGGCAGATTTTTTCATAAGGAATAAATATTTTATACGCTCTATGAAATTTAAATTGTGCCTCTCGAGCAGTCACAGGCTCGAAATTAAGACGAAATCAATCGGTCGTATCTTCTTACTCTCGCGCTTCATCAAGATTTCACTTTCTGTTTTTTTTTTTTTCAACCTTTTTTTAACATTTGACGCGTAGGTGTCTCAGTACTCCATCCAGCTCCATCCTCCGTGTTGACTATCTACGACACGCTCTGTCGCTTCGATAATAACGAAGATCGAGCGATATCGATGTTTCCAATACATTCAATAATATTTTCTGTATAATTCTTACATTATAAATTATTAATTCTATAGATCGCGTTCTAGATCTTGCAGAAACATTCGATGTACTCTGCAAGAAGAAGATCCCTTTCTTTTTGTCCGACTATCGCGAGTACCCTCGATCGAGTCTCTCCGTTTTGTTCCACCGTTTTTATACATGTATTTTTATGTACCGAATCCTCTCTCGATCGACACGCTGCCTTTTTTGCGGCTTTTCCTTGGCGTCGTGAAACGCGTAGGTGGTCGCGAACTCCGTAGCGCCGACGCACACCTTCGCCTTCTCTCTAGCGATTTATTTTCCGCCTCAATCGTTGTGTGGTTGATCGCGCCGGTGTATCGAGTGCCCACGCGAAACGCGCCGTCATCTCCTTTTCTTTTTCATCACGGTAGGCTCGTTACGCGCTGTGTCGCGCGAATTTATTTGTCTGGCTACTGTCGTTACCAGTGCACCGCAGGTGCTGTTTTCTGCGGTTGTTTATATAGCACCTAATCACCTTCAACGTGTTAACGAGAAATTTCGGATAAAAAATTTTCATTTTGCGAGCATCTTGTCGCACGACTTCGATTTCGTGTATTTCTCGCGAAAGCTGACATCGATGAAAATCATTTTTCAGATTATTTTGAGGCGCTCTTGTACGATTTTTTTATGATTTCATTATTGCACAGTATTCTTTGGTATGCGAAATAATACAGTATTAAGTTTATAACATTTTTATTAATTACATACCAGATAAAAAATTTGTATTACTATAGGTATTCTTTGAGTGTAATTATTCCATTTTTAGAATGACAGTACTAGCATTGCGAGTCAAGTCATCGCGGAGAGCATGATCTGTTGATGATCGTTCTTATTTAAATAAGATGGTTCAATGAACCCGCTCGTCATCGTCTATCAATACCCAAACTATTGTGTTGACATTACGTATATTTACTGAAATGCCGACGGTAATTTATACACTTCCGCGGAGTTGTACTTGCGTCTGGCAGCCGGGGCCGCATAACGATGCATTAGGTGTGTATAAACTGTCCGGCGCGTTAATAGCATCTTTAGTATCTACTTGCCGGACTAAAAGAGTCGTTTAGGGGCGCAAACGTGCGCCGGAGCCGCGGCTTGTAATTCACGGCCCAATTTGGGAAGAGAGAGATTTTTATGGGGACGCGATCGTTCCGCGTCACGGGGCTTTAATAAGGAGGGCCCATATTGGGGAACTTTACGGACGGACCGGCGTTACACGACCCGCTAATCATCGTCATTCTTGATCGTTATAATGCGCTTAACGCATCGCGGACGCATTCATTTCCGTAATACTTCGACGTTTCGGTAATGATACAGCATCGGACCCAACTCTCGGCTTAGACTCTGCTCAGGTTAGCCTATTGCGCATCTATGACGTGATACTAGACTTCGAACATTTATCAAATGAATCTAGTCTTCAGCTCACTATTATTAGAAAACTTGTGTGTTTTACTTACGATATGATTCGGGAATCATAAAATATTTTTATTTTATTGTGGAAATTTATGTACAAAATTGATAAAAGCTAATAATAAATCTAGTAAAATCGAGAAATTTTATAAAAATTTTCTCGGAATTATTCTGCGAGTTAACACTCTTATTCGTTTGCGCGCTGGTAATTTGTCTTCTTGCTTCATCACGACCTTGAAAATTAGCTCATTCGTCACTATCGATCATAGCGCAGCGTTTCCCTTTACAGATTAACATTTCCTAACAAATCAGTTAACGTGTATCCGCCCTTCGTACTATCGTGCGAACGCTTTAAGGTCTTATCTATGACTATCATAGTGGATCGGTAGAAGCATATTTGCTTACGAGACGAGCTTGGAAATTTTATGAGATCCGATATTAGGCCGTTCATCCTCTTGCGAGGATAGAGTCCTTCCCGCATTAGCGACGCTCGTTAGGCTCCTCGTTCATTGGAATACAGACATCCTTCTTTAACGTAATCATCGTGCCGTCATCGTGGACGAATCAAATCCTTGTTAGGGTCATTTACCAATGTCGGTGTAATAGAAACGTCCATCCATTCCTGCTGGTTTGCTCTAAGAAATTTCAAGCATTATGTCGTCGTTAAACTCGCGCTAATGTCTTTCGTCAGCTTCATGTATATTATCTTCCCTATATCTTCCCCTAAACAACCTCTTTTATCTATGTGATTATTGTTTCGTAAACTGATGATCAATTCGGAAGACCACCAACTGTAAAATACTGTAGCTTTACTCATCAACTGGAAGTCGACTTCTTACCTTCTACTAATAAGATATGATTCATAGTCACAAATATCTGTTCTCGCGTGAATGACAGGATTCGAATACATTTACCGTGTAATTATAACAATTTTGTCTGAAAGTTTCAAATTCTATTTAGGAAGAATTTTAAATTTTAAATTTCGAATCTCGGAAATTTATTTAAATATATGAAAATATTTCTGAATGTAATGTTAATACATCCTTTCTTTATTAAAATGGAGCGCTTATTTTTTATATTTAGTAACGCATTGCTTTCTGCTCAAAATAGCTCTGTTATACATTACACACGATAATGATTACTGCAATTACGTGGGCTATTATCAGTCATACAAATAACTTCTGTGATTATTTGCTCAATTGGCTGCTGATGTTTATCGCCGTACTCTTCTCACATTTCCTCGATTAGCGTGATATATTCGATATATCAAACGCATTTTCGACTTCACCGGGTTTATTTGTGCTTTGCGAGGATTAAGCTTGACTAAAAGTAGTTATCCGAGGAATTTCACTGGTTACAATGATATCACTGAAGTTGTGAAAAATATTTCACAACAATGTTCGTATACGTATTATCGCTGAAATTCGGTATTAATAAAGGAGTATCGATGAAAAACATTGATATCTCTTTGTCAGTATCTAAACTTTTCTAACTTCGACGAAGTGTAATCTCAACAATGTTAGAAAGTATAAACAATATTGCGGAATTTAATTAAGAAATGTTACAAATTGAGTGAGAAAAAAAACACATTTATGAATACTGTAGATGCTATTGACACGCGACGCTCATTATTAAAATGATTCTAAAGATTTCACTTGCGCCATTTGCATATACGTATGTATATTTTTTTATACATTGTTCCGCATAATTCAATTGACACTCGTGACGTGAATTATAACTTCCGCGCTGTGGAGATTGCACTGCACGTCGATTTTATGATGTGATCTTTTTTTATTGTTGCATAAAAAGCTGTTAGCGAAATGAATATTGTTGGAGGAATCTTTTTCCGAGAGACGCATCGGCTACAAACTTTGCATTAGTTAATTGCATACGATACATCACGTTACAAATCGTATACGCGTTAACGGAAATGTTAACGAAAAATTGTATGTGATATGCGCGATATTTAAAGTCAATTGTTATTGCATGCTAGTTTCTGTTATTATTATTTTTCTTTTTAATAAAAGTAACAAAGAAAACGCACACAATAGAAGAGGGCGAGAGGCAAGGAAGAGAAAAGGAGACGTCATGTGTGAGAAAATTTGTTGAGCCAACGAATCATCTGCCGTTGTGTTTAAATTTGAGACAAGTAAAATAGAGACAAATACAATCACCGTAAAATTTGGTAACAACGTTCCTTTTTGTTTTGTTTATATAATTTGAGTGAGTGAGAGTGAGTGAGTGAGTGAGTAAGAGAGTGAGAGAGTGAGTAAGTGGGTAAGAGAGAGGTTGGGAGGAGACAAATATGTGGCTAGCAAAGTGATTTTGTTGTATCGACAAACGACTTTATCCATCGGCATCGGTGCACGATTGCGAATCGTTGCGAAAGCGACGGACGCTTATAATTTAACTCTCACGCAAAAAGAATGGGCGTCCCCGGGATCGAAATTAACGGTGATTGATCGCGCTGGGTGATTTTATTGGCTGAACAAATCGGACCGTTCGTTTTTTCGGGCGCCGAGACAAGAGCGAGGGAGACTGATGCGAAATTGCGAAACGATGAATGAGACGCTGCGCCAAACAAATTCGTCATTATTTTTTTTGTAAATGCATAAAAAAAGAACGGAAGAAAGGGGCGCAAAGCGAGCGAGAAAAAAAAGGTACAAGTGCGACCGTGTACGACGTGCGATTGGTGGAAAATCGATGTTAATTGTTGCGATCGTGGCATCGTGCGATTGCTAGCGAACGTGTTCGGACATATGGAGGTCGAGGAGCGCGGTTGTTCATTAAGGAAATTAAGGAAATCCTTTTCCGGCGAATCGGCGCAAACGCGAAATTGGACAATTGCTAATTGGATCGTGTCCCGAGGTATATTTCTTTTTTTTCTTCCTTTCTGTGGAATTGACAATAATCGTAATTTCGCGAGACAACCGCACTTTTCGATTCACGTTCTATCTCGTGTGGAGAGTGAAATCGGTATAATTTCAATAAATTCGATTTTATATACATATATACATATATACATATATATACATATATGTACATATCTTGATGTATATGACATACCGTTATATACATATATATATATTTGTATGTATATAACATTTAAAATAGCTAAAAGAAATATATTTGAAACATTATCTTGTTTATATTTTTCAATTAAATTTTTTATTTTAAACTTAAGCTATTTCTCAGAATGTTTTATTAATTCATATTATATTTCCTTAGATATAAATCAATTTTATGTCTGGGGCAATCGAAACGAGAATTTATAAAAATTATACTGATTTCGCGTTTTTTTGAAATGTCAACGTGTGGATGTTGCGAATTATGAGCGATATGCAAACGAGAGAGAGGCGACAGAAAGACATGTAAAGGTACATCTAGAGATACACGTATACACGAAACCGTTAAACGATACGCAAAAACTGTAAACGATTCTTTTTTCCCCCCGCTCCTCTTTCCCCCATGCTGTATATTATTAATATAATTAAATCTTAATTATTATATTAACGTAAAAATAAAGATCTGGCGAGTGATGGTGAAAACATTTTGTTAAAATGGCGGAAGCTAAATTACTATTGAATTTCGATTAATAAATGACATGAAAGTAATGTGCAACACATACCTGGCGTTTTGCTTTATTTGCCGGATCATCGTCACCCATAGTCAAGAAATTCTCACCTCTCTCTACCTCGTCGATATTCTATGTGCATTAGTGTCGTGAGAATAGAATCGTCCTACGGTTCCTCCTTGTAAATTACTTCTTGTTGTACCATAATGTTGATTGTTCAAATAAATGCGAAAGTGCGATACTCCTATTTTTGGTTTTGATCATTACTGGCAATCTGCGTAATACATGTCTCGATCGATAAACATTCCACGCACGAGATAAGGTCAGTGAACTTTCAAAATTAGAAAGCTATAGCGAATACGATAAATTTTATGAAAAAGAATATTTACGAGACACATGATTGAAGACAAAATCAGTCCGTTTGTTTGGCTTACGATTTTCGCAGGATATCTTTATTTCACAGTGGATAAATCTCGATGTCTTTAAAGTCTTTTTTTTCGTCGGATTACCGTGGGCGAACACTTTTACTCTCGCGTCTCATTTCCATCCGTGATGTATCCATGAATAATTACGGTAAAAGTTCATTCGCGCGACTTAACCGTGGCGTGGTGGTATTGAAGTCTTTCATTGCATTAATTAAGAACTTAATGAACAACGTGAACGACGTGAGGAAACGGCGAAAAATGTGTATTCGCACGCATAATCGATCGGACCTGAATAACTCTTCATCTCTCCGAGACCTTTTCCTCGCGATTGTCTCTTGTTTCCACGGACGAAGTTCAGGCTCTGTTTGTCGATCGATGGTGAGAGATACCTCGCCCGATCTCTCGATTATTCTCTTGTACATCGCATCGCGTATAATTATCGCGCGATATGACGAAATTGCTGTGACGGCCAAGTGACAAGCGGGATAATCGCGCTTTGTAAAAAAAAAAAAAAAAAAAGCTGCTTGAGATAATGTTGCGCTAGTGAAATCCATTAGACGTTTATGATATTCTGGGACGGGCATGTTCTAGTATCACTATTAAAGATATTGTTCAATTCGCACCAAAACAATTGAGAAACGATCTCTCGCACGTGAATCAGAATTATCATATTAGCTATTGCGTTTTAAAATTAATTAATAGTAAATTGTGTAATTAGGACTACATATATGCGATATGCATATATATACATATATATGAAAGTTGAACAATATATACGGTCGACCATCTGATATATTTAATTTTGATATATTTAACTATTTCAAATAATTAATAATAACTTTTTATGATTTTTTGTTATAATATTAATGCGTTAATATATATATAACCCGCGTTTTATATATTTATTTAATGTATGTGTGCTTTATGCTCCGCAAATTGTTTTATCATTTAGAAGCAGTCCATTATGCAAAGAAGGTTGGAAAACATTGCTCTAACGTTCGTGAGATTCCAGCGAGAGCTTGGTGTTTGCTCATCGTCGAACGCGCATCGAGCTGACTCCGAAGGTGTTTCTTGCTACGCCTACGGTTACGCATCGAAGGCTCGTGTCGTTGTTGCTTATCGCGAAATCGAATATCGTGGCACGTTTTACCTTGAAGAAGAAGCAGTCGCTTCTTCCCAGGGATTTTATTGCTCGAGTCGCGTGATGCAATCTGAAACAAAAATGGCTCTAATATTAGCTCCATTCAATAACAATTAACACGTACTTCTCTTTTTGTCAGTAAAGTTTATTTTTTGGTTTAGATTCGTAGTTGTTTAATTTTACTGTTTACCGTCAATAGAATCCTGTGCCAGTCTCGCTGCTCGTAATTAAGCCATTTAGAATATCTGAGAGATCTTGAAATATCGTCATTTATTATTACTTATTCCAATCTATCTCTTCTATTTGTCCATTCTGTCAACGTCACGTAAATAACCCGATCGATTAATAAACCGGAATCGATGGAAAAATTTTACAATCAAGTAAAAAGCTGTACAAAAACATGGTGCCTTTAGACAAAAGAAAAAATTAATATGTCTACACATTCAGAAGGATTTATAATATAATTACAGATATAATTGCAGATAAAGTATGTGAAAAAATAAAAATGTTAAATTAATGTTTTCTTCTGTAATTAACTTGGCTTGATGATTGGCATGGAAAATACCGATCCTAATATTTTTATTCGACGCATATTTCAAAATATTTACGCTGTAATTTCGTCGAACAACGTTCAATCATTCTCGATCATGTTTTTCTCCTGTCTGATATAGCTGTGAGGGAAATTACGAGAGTCCGATGAAACTAATCGCTACCACTAATCGGAGAGCAAATAGTAAATTATTATCGCAGCCGAAATCATCCTCGATTTAGCGTAACAAGGTTCTGCAATCAGTATGTCAACGTTCATTGTGTCACAGATGGTCTCACGCTGATGCTTTTCATGGAAATTATTGGTTGGCGCGACATGCTAAATCCAGAACGCAAAATATTTAGATCGGCATAAATCGACCGATTTCGACAGTTTGTCTGCACTATTTTTACGTGTCGGCGTTATTCTACGCGATCGTGAATTAATTGGGAGTATATCACATTTGGTCCAATTTTTCCACGTTGAATAGGGTGAAGAGAGCCTTTTTATGCGGCGAAAATCACACTATTACGGCGAAAATTACACGAAGAACCTGTCACGATATTCCACGTTATACTGCTATTGATTTATTATTATAGAAAAAAAGACTTTGTATACAATTTAAAACACGCGACAATCGATCAGTTTGTTTAGAATGCAGCATGCATCCAAATTAATTAAACTTAATAAGAAATCAATTCTAATGAGAATATTGAGAGTAATATACTGGTAATATAATTCATTATCGCGAACAGACACTACCTGCCATGGTAAGCGCAATTAGATTAGAATTCGGGAAGTCGCAATAAGGAATATCGAATGGGAGAAAGTGAACGAAGGACTTACTGTTTAACTGTATGGATCTAAGCGATCGAAAGTTTGAAAAAAGTTGTCAAACTAGAGTAATACACTCTTTTTTCGGGTTCTCATTATGTTTTTGATGAAATATTATTTTACCAAGTTAGTATGTACAAGTGATTGCAAAACTTATACAGGAAAATATAATACATCAAACATATTGTTTCAGAGGAGTAACATAAGACTCTTTTTCTTTCTTTAACGAAATAAAAAAATTTATATCAACTGTTCGTTAAGAAACAATTGACTCCAAATTGATCTCAAAATTTTTATATTACCAGTACATTACTTTTAATATTCCTCAATAATCTTTCTGTATTCATTGAATCGAATTCGTGTGTTTTAATAAATTCTATACAGCGGTTTTTTCTGATAAATCGATAGCAGTATATCATCTATGTCTCGAATTTCTCACCTAAAAAAACCGCGCAATAAAATACTCGAGAGCGGGTCGACGATAACAGCTGATCGGCTGTCAGTGTGGCCATTACATAGATTCGCGAAACAATGCATCTAAACAGCTGATTGCCTGGTTTCGCCGACGACTAATCATGCCTTAGTTTTAATTCTATCGAGCTGGAGACAGAAAATAAATGTTTTAGACGTTTGAAAGGGAGGGAGGGGTATGTAACCCCGAGAATTTGCTCCCAATGTCACTTGATTGACGAAGTATCTTGTGTTCTTCAAAACGAATTTTTCGTATGTTAGACTTACAAGTCATTCCGATCGAGTTCTCGTGAACGTGCTAATCTACATTCATTCGTGTATTTCACACATATATTCAAATGTATATTGTATATAGAGCTTTTCACTGAACGACCATTATTCTAATTAGTTTTTTGTCTCATTCGTTGCGAATATTTGCGAATCCGATCCTTGCTCCTTCGTCACGACACGGACAGTGTCCTTACACACGCACGCTATCTACATGTATGTAGATGTACTTATTTCTATATCTATACTACAGGAGATACAATTTGTATTTATTGAGATTACACGAGTTTTATATGAGATTATATGGTAAATTTTACTGGTCTGTTTTACAATTTCAATTTCTCTTCAATCATTGTTTTGCTGTCGCAAAATCAGCAGATGTAACAGAACTTGATAAAGACATTAATATATCGAGGGGCGTAATGTTTCTTACGACGCAATGTCCAATTGTGTAACGAATTTAAAGCTCTTTAACCATTTCTCTCGTGTCACGCCAAACGACACGGAATACGACTGACCGTTATATTCCGAATGCGTGCGTTTGTCTCGTAAATCTCGTCCGAGTAAGCCATAGCATTGCCTTTTTTTTACAATCTATTCGGAGGTATAATACTTCTCTGCTGACGCTTTTCGCGGCGAAAAAAATCGCACAGGGCACCACCGCTCTTGTTCGTTCCTGCATTTCGCACGAGATGTGTGCGTGTGTGAGGGTATTTTTACAATCGGTTTTTACACGCATTGTTCGCGGTTTATGTCGCGCTTATTTTTATAGCCGTTAAAGGCGAAAGAGTATGATCGCGTGGCCGCGAAACAGCCCGTCGATTTCATTGCCTGCGTTTGCTTCCTGCTGTGGCTCCCTTATACGCAAACTAACCATCTGATGCATTATTCAATGCTTCATCTTTTGTCTGGAAAATCACACAAATAATTCCGTTCAGAGTGATAATCAAGTTTTATCAAAAAGTTAATGGACATTTATCTCTTAAAGATGCAATGTGTGCAAAACTAGAAATTCACATTCCCGTGCTTAATTTTAACAATTTCCTCTTTTGACTTTAATTTAGCGAGGGAGGAAGGGGTTGCAGCTCGTCCTGTAAATTCTTGGTGTAAATTTTTGTAGGTCGCGGATAAACGCGCTTATAATTTCCGGAATTAATTCCGAATAACGTCGCGGAAATCCCGCGACAATACACGTGGGGAAACGACGTAAAAATCTCCGGTACATTAATATGCAAATTTCGCGCGCGACGATTACGCTGGTGGTGAAGATCGCGGCTTCCTGACGGCGTGGCGATCTCCGCCAATCGAGGCGAATGGGCGTCACGGCGAAGGTATCGCGTTACAATCTACTCACTTCGGAAGCGCGCAAACATGCTCCGGGTAATCTCCGCCGAGAGAGTAAAAGACAGGCGGGGATAATACCGATAATCATAATCGCGGTCGTCGATAGTCGCGGTGGGCCCTGTGAATCGCCGCCATCGCTTGATTCGCTTACCTGTCGTGATATACCGGGCGTGCCGAGCACCATCGCATCGACCTTGGGCACATTTTCCTCGACGAATTTACGGTCGATTTTCTTTCTCAGCGAAGATGTCGAATTAACGTTTCTCGGATGATAAATCACTGAAAACAGGACTTTTCGAGAATTAAACTTTGAAAACACAGGTATTATGCCTTATCTCTGAAGAAATATCTAATGGACTTTAACAGCGTTATGTGATGTGATAATAGAAGCTGGTGTACACAAAATATTCACTGGTGTAAACAAAAAATCTGTGTCCATTAAGGAAAAATCTATTTCAGATTAAAAAATGTGTTATTAGAGATCGCTACGGCGATCCTGATTTCGCATGCCGATGCACGCCGTCATGCAGTCCGTAACAGAGGTGACGATCAGGTGGCTGACACGTGCTTCCGGTTTCTTGTGCTGACGAAAGAACGGCGCTGTTCGATGTTTAAATGTCCGATGTTGCCATCCAGGCGTATCCACGCGGGACAAATTATTATGTTAATGTGCGAATTTTGACTTTAATTACGTGTGGAAGTGTGTATCTGATTAAGATGCATCACGCAAGTAGTCGGGAGGGAGCGCAGAAAGGTGAGATTCACCACGAGACGTAACCTTAGCTTAGCGCTTCTCGGCGAAGAATAAACGAATCGCAACGCATTCTATAATTACGCTGTTATGCATACATTTCAAATAAGTTTCTAAGCAGGAGTTCGTGAGAACCAACACATGCTAGAATTATTGTTAACGATACGTTAAAAATTACTCGGTGTAAGAATTTTGTATGTTTCATAAGATTTAAAGATACTTTTCTTTTTCTTCTTTTTCAAAATCAGATCAAGAAATGTTATTAATTATGTCGCAAGATGATGACGCATTTGTATTCGATACTGCATCTGCCTATGATTATGATATACATACTACAACACCTTGACAAATCAATATTAAATTATAGTTTATTTCTTGTTTACTTGTTTCGTTATTATCAATATCAATTATTTAATCATATCGTGCAACACAATATACCGATTTTCTGAATTCCATTACATGGAATTCACGATAATATATCTTCGCGTGAACGTTTAAATCCCTTCTTAAATGGCATTTTAAAAAATACGACATCTTTTAAACATCGTTGTTGTAAAACCATTTTTCTCGTTCATCGTTTCACTGATTTTACCCCCATTGGCGTTACTCCCCGATTGGGATCACAAACGTACTAATTTGACGCTACACCTGTCACACCCTCGTTAGCTCCCCCGCCTTTGACAGTGACATCGGTCACTTCGGAAGTCGTCCTTCCTTTTTCCGTCGTCTCGTCACGATCCACTGGTATGGCCTCCGACTGGTCAACGGTAACAAACTTCTACGATGAAAGCAGACAAGGAAAAGAGACAGGGATAGAGAGGAAAAAAGCGCGAAACCAGGTGTCAGCCAGGAAATCGTCGGATGGTTTCACCTCGGCGATGCGTGACACGCGCGAACAATGAGCGGCGCGTATCGAAAGGGGATGAAACTGACCAGCAAGCAAGAGACAGAAGGGGGGAAAAAGAGAGAAAGAGAAAGAAAACGACAGATAGAGTCGCTTGATGAGGGAAGGAGCGATGCAAGAGAAAAATCCGAATCTTCTGAAGAGAAAGAGAGGGAAAGTCGAGAGAAGAGAAAGGGAAACGCAAACGAGGGACGGACAAACGAGGAGAAAGACGGGAGACGGGGAAAACTATGGACGGAAGGGGCGAAAGCGATGAGGAGCGGAAGAAGGGAGTAGATGAGAAGAGGGGATGATAACGGGGAGTGGGGCTGATAAGAGAGGGATGCGTTTCCTAGAGGACAGAGGAAGGGGGGGAAAGCGAAAGGATGAAGTGGAGGGAGAAAGTGGCGCAGGCGCTAATCAACCCCTATCAACCCCTCCGATTCACGGTGGACATGCGCCCTGAGGCTCGTGTTCGCATTTCTTCCTCGTCCCCGTGTACCCTCTATCCCTCTCCTTCGGTGTGGTTTCGTTCACACCTACTGAAATTATTGTTATAGGCGTAGCACGACGTCTGCATGAGCTCACGCGTGCAATTTGCGCTGCGACGCTTCGTCCTCGGAGTCTGTGCCGCTTTCTTCGACGATACTGATCGATCGACGAACATCGGCCTTCCTAGTTTCTAAAATTGTCGGCTTCTTCAATATCTTCTATTTGAATCTCTGATTCAATCTTTTTTCAGTATTTCATTTACGTTTCGTACAATTTCCTTGATGCATTGGGATAATTTTTCCTTTGTTTTGCTTGTGTAGAATTTTCTTGAAAATTTGATATCTATCATATAAATACGTAATCTAAGCAAAAAAACATTCTTAAATAAATCGTGATAAAAGAGACTAAAGTGGTCAATTGTAGGAAGCAAAAATAACCGTCAGTGTGAATCTCAGTACGATCCTTATTTGAATACTGAAATATTAGGGGACGGGTAGTGGAATTGACATATGGGTGGATTCCGGTTTAATGGAATTGGACATTATGGGTGGATTCCGGTTCTCGTTATCACGGCGCCAATCCCGATCGCCTTCCTGACATTCTTCGGATCGTGCATTAGCGAGGCGTGAACGTTGCACTGCGATCGGCCGGCATTGCATTGATTTAATAGCCGATTGATAAAAGTGGCCGCTCGTACAAGAGACCGGTAGCTGTACGAAGTCGTTACTACACGTTACCCGACCTTATCTGGAATACCATAATTATACTTAGCGACACCTCTCTCGCTCTACTGCATCTTCATCTTGAGTCGCTGCCGCTTTGTTCGCTGGCATTCCACGCGCGTACTCGCAAGGTACGAGTAGACCTCGACATTTCGCTACCATTGGTACAGGCTGTACCAAAGAGAACGACCAATGGTTTAAAAAGCGTAAATGATTGCCGAGAACAAGAAGCTCCGCATTATCTGTTCTCCGACATATATGACGCTCGTAAATTTTTTAAATTTAAACTATTATCCTCCAAATTATTTCAAATTTGTTTTTCTCCTCACAGTGAAGTCGTTACGCACACTCTGTGTAACGATAAGAAACAAATGAAAGACGTGTGCTCGGGACCAGGTAATGCCGACTTTAATTATAGGATTCCTCGCTCGCCTATTAAGCACGTCGCTCGAATCCGCAAATTGTCGTTACGTCTGTTAATTAGTTATTGACGAACATTTCGCCACTCCTTTAATAGTTCTCTCTCTCTCTCTCCTCTCCCTCTCTTTCTCTTTTTCTCTCTGTCGAAACGAGGAGTATAACGAATGTATACACGCAATCGTTCTTGCTAGCATATAAATATAAACGTTTAAACGATGTGACGAGGAAATGGAAGTGCGATCGTTGCGAGAATAATGCGTGTCCAAACCGCAAAGCACTATCCAAGTATTAGCTGAATAAGTCTTTTCCCCGACTGCGGTCACACGCAAACTTACTCACTCTTCTTTATTCATTCCTCATTCATAAATAACTGAAGCAATCGAGGAAACATCTCAAACTGTTATTACTATTCATATGAATATTTTGGTCTGCTCATCGTAAAGGTCAAAGTAATTAAAAATAGATTTTTTGTTTGCTGATATGTCACTGCATTTATTGGAGCATTTAACTCCACGATAATTCTTTTACCCACATTTGAGACTAATGAGAATTAATGGTACATTTATCTCGTAAAGTTCGACTTTACGAATCGATCACTCGTTTCACTTGTCTCCACGAGAGACTCCACGCGACATTTTCGTGGCATTCTGCACACATCTTAAAGTCTCCGCTCACATATCGAATAAGAGTGGGAAGAGGTACTTTACTCGCCCTTATGGCTCGCGAGATTTCCTATACTGCGGCAGCACAGTGGCAGCAGCCTCCTTTCCTCAAGGTAGTCGCCTCGTTGACATTCCATAAGTGTATTAGCGAGGCGTGAACAGATCCTGACACCAGCGCATTGATTTAATAGCCGATGCCCACACTAGGATCTTCGCAGCGCATCGTTGTCTTCTTCATACGAACAGACGTAGATACGTACCTACGTGCATACGCGCGGCACGCGTGTGCGGAGGAAACAATTGAACGCCATCCTTCCCTCTCTCCGTTTTTCTCTCTAGACCTCTTTCTCTCCGTTTGACCACTGTTCCATCGAGCGCTCTCTCTCTCTATCTATCTCTTTGTAGTTTCCTCTCTCGCGCTCTGAAGCTTAATAAGCATCGCTACCTACATTCCATTTCCGGTGACGTTGACGTCACTCAACAATCCGGCTACGGAGAGTGAGCGTGAGCCGCGTACGCGAGACTTCATCCATCGTTTACGTACCAAATTTTTCATCGTGGCTTCCTGTTTGATTCTAGAAAATTCCGCAGCCTCGCGGTTAAATCGGTGAAAACAATTGATTTGGATTTAATGAATTGAGTGGTAGTTAAGTTTTTTTTTTAAGCTTATACGTTTATACGAATTAAAATGTTGAGATGATTAATTGGCTTTGTAAGAAATAGACGTGAGAATTTGGCAACGTATAATTGTTGCGAGACCTGTACATCCTTCGCCGATTTCCGTGGTTCAATTTTGCGAATGCAACATTGGCGTGATCGAAAACATGTCGACGAGAAACGACATCACCATCTAACGATCGTTCTCCGCTTCACTCAAAACTCTTGGGACGCGCGAACTCGTCAATGTTAAGTACCGGATCCACTTTGCGGGAGATTCCTCGGGATCGTCTTTATGCTAACCTTGTTCACCTCTTGACCACTCTTTTTCGTCATTTTTCTTTTCCCCTCCCCTCCTCTCGAGATTATGTAGTGGTCCCGGCAAAACGGACTGAGCGATAAAGAAAGCGAGAGAGAGAAAGAGAGATGGAGCGCAAAGGGAAAAGAACCGAGGAGACTGAGGCTTTGGAGACAAACGTAGAGATCGAGAGACGGGCGTAGCGTAAGAAGGAAAGGAGAGAACCGATCGTGCGTCCGACAGCAACATAACCAGGTAGGCCTTGAGCAGAAAAAAAAAAACTCGGGGACCCACGCGTGTACGACTCTCTAGGAGTGTTGGGTCGTATATAGAGGCATTCTCGACTGGCGCTGCCGGGCAAAAGACAGATAAATAACTCAGCTATGGCATTGGCTAAGTAAACGAGCCTACGCATACGCTCGTGAAACGTACACCTGTACGCTTCCATGGTGTCGTGTACGTGCGTGTACGACGTGTGCGCGCACGCACGTTACAGCGAACGCGGTACATCTCTTGTACGGTACACGTTCGCGTAGGCGGGCTTATCCGTGTACATCGTGATTTTTTTCATTTCGCGTGCGCACACGTAGCTACGTGCGTTCGTGTACGCGTTCGAAAATGTGCGTGCCCGCACGCTTACGCACGGCCCGCCTCGGTGCGCGATAAAGATTGAACGCTCCTCAAAAGAGCACCGCTCTTTTAGGTAGCCGAGATCACGTCGGAATACGCCGACGCTCGACTTGACTTATGCTCGTATTACCTTACACTGCCCGCGGAAACGCGCTTGGTCGCGGAAACGACGGGACCGACACATTTGTCGAACTGCAAGAGCGTGGGAGATGGCCTCTCTCTGCGACGCAACCTGATCGGCGATATCACCGCATTGAGCTCTTTTCATACGCCTATGTTTTATTTTTAACAATTATCTTGACTCCCAGCGGAGACAATCAATTATAGAAGTCTAGAATTGACTTCCAATCTTTTTTGGAAGCTCCTCAAACACATGTCCTTGAACCTCTTGAGAGGACTACATATTGAAAAGTGATAATTATCAATTGAACTGGCGTGTACAAATACTAATAAATACAGTTTCACCATGGATATATAATATATTTGTTGTCTTACATTATGTATAATATCTTATTCACTCTTATCTCTCTAATAATCTTTAAATAATTTAAATAATGATCTCTAATTTGTCTAATGCGTCTACCTTGATATTATGCATCTACCACTCTCGGAAAGAGGTACGACGTGTCTTATACACATCTAACAAATGGAATAAGCGTTCCGTGCAAATAATCTTGCGTGCATCCTGCGAGCTTCACTCTTCTGTGGCTCCATTACACCTCAATAAAAGTGCCCAACACCCGGTAGTGAGATTTGGCACTTGTAGAATGAACATCGCATGCAATAGAGATACGAACGAACTGACGGACGGTCGGGCGCACGCCTCCTTACTCACTTATAAAGTTAATTGAGGGCAAACGTCCACCGCGGTCTACTGACTAACCCGAAAACATTCGTCGAAAAGCTACATTAAACCATATCGCAGAAATTTATTTTCGACTCGATTATTTAAAAAAATTCCCCTTTACTCCTGTCTCCGCGAGATGATTTTTTCTGTCATAAATATTGGCGTGCGTCATCTGTACTTCTTTGTACATTTTTTGAGTACGTTAAAAACATTTATCTCCAAGGCTATATATGTTTGCGAAGCTGCGGTTAACTCCGATTAGACAGGTGTATTCACAAAACTGTTTTTAGTTACTTCCGAGTAAAGTGCTGCGCCGGTGAGCGTCATGCGTCGTAAATGCATCTTGACTTCGCGAAATGCACTCCGTACGCGAAACGTGTGTAATGACAAGCTGACACGCCGTGACATAAACGCGACCCATATTCGTCAGCCACAAGACAGCTAGAATTACCGGTGAATGTGCATGTATACGTGTGTGTGTCTAAAAATAATGAAGAAGCTTTTATGATAATTTGCAATGTATTGACATGTAGCTGAGAGTCAGAAGTTATGGAGTCATGAGCGACAAACTCTGAACGTGAACAATCGCGCATGACGCGACAAATCCATTCTTTTCTTATCATATTCTCTTTCTTTCTCTCTCTGTCTGTCTCTCTTTCCTCTTTCTTTATTTTCCGTTTATTAGATAATGTCAAAGAAAAAGATTTTATCGTAATCAGTAAATATATCGACTGCGATTGTGCATTTCGTTGACTTATCATTTAACTGAGAATACTCGCGTTCCGTCGTCGCTGACCTTCGCGATCGCAAAGCTATTCTGCGTTTTGCGTTGAAAAGCATTCACGATACGTTATTACGTTTCAGTGGCCTTCGGCAAAACTGGGGTCAAAACACAGATATCGGTGTGTCGAGACCAGTTTCTGCATTTTTCTCGAGCGCGGATAAAATTTATATTTTGAATTATTTATGAGAGTAGTGTTGCTGCGATGTAATTATAGATTTTTAAGGAGTGGTGCTTGAGAACATGTAAATATAAAAATTCCATTAAATGACTTATTTCTTATTTATAACTCGGAAGATACTAATGTTACAAATGTGCCTGCTTATTGTTGAAGTTGAATTTTTAAGTTGAAATAAAAACAAATCTTACCTGGAAGAATTAGACGATATAATTTTTAGGCGCACGATCTTAACATAGTTGCCGATGTCGATATTGCTAGTCACTTATCTAGATGACAGTGGTCAACAATTAGTCATATATCCCATAGGTCGCTTTTTCGATGCTCGAGGAATTAATTTGCCAGTCACGTTTTTATGACTGTCCGAAGCTCATTCGTATTACGCCGACGTACGTACATTCATGTGTCTCAATGCGGGGTCCATTTGGTTACATCGGAGAGATGTTATGATTTGCAATAGCGAGAATTCACGGAAGATGATCGCTAATTTCACTACGGCGTGCAACCGCGTCGCGTATTAATCATACATTTTTCGCCTGCGGGGCCGAGATCGGACTGACAAATCGCCAGATAGACGCACGGTCGCTTTGATGAATTATAGTAACAGCGTGACAAGCTACAAATATTGAATCTAATTATGGTAATGCGCCAGCAATCTATTTGCATTGCTGAATAATGAAGACACACAGGTGGCACGGAAAGATCCCACCCCGATCGTCGCTCGAATGGGCTATAGGAAGCGGGACGAAACCGGCAGAGAGGTCGAGATAGATATACAGAGAGACCGAGACATAAGTAGGATGATTACAGGATCAGCCGCAAGTGAGATAAGGAAGAGACGAGAGAGTCTACTTTGGAGCTCGTTGTTGCGATCGTGAGATTTCTCTACACCGGCATCGATTTATGCGCAAAGATCTTATACTTCGATACCTGAGAGTAATCGAAAAATAATATTAGAGAGAGAGAGAGAGAGAGAGAGAGAGAAAAAGTCGTTGGTGTTTAATTTAAATTACTTGAAATTGTTTTTGGAACAATCAAGCGATACGAAAAACAATATTCTTCTGATACTTTTTCTAAAAAATCGAAACTAGCGGACCCTTCGTAATAAATTATCATATAGAAAAACTCTTTTTCGCACAGCGTGTCCTCATTTTCCCGTTCTTTTTATTACGTCACGATACGGATCGTTGATCGCGTGATTGATCGTGCGTGCATTTGAACCCTTTCACCGTTTTTCTTCCTCTGGATTACTCTTGCGCATGGTCGTCACCGAGCATGCAAATCATTAATTAAATTATGTGTCACACGGATTCATGTCATCACGCTTTAAATTGCGGACGAAACTGACGCAGACCGCCTTTTTCTACATTTCGCAAGGGCGTTCCTTAATCGTACTCATGCGGCGATATGTGCACGCACTCGCGTGCCGCACGCCGGAACTTTCGCGTGTGTTCCGTATAAGACGTGACCCGTGGGACCGATAAAACGCATTCAGATTAAAGCTCGCTTAGAAACTTTTCATAAATCTCGTCGGACTTCTTTCCGTTCTAATCGAAAATCTGTCGTAACTTTTTGCCTTCGAGAGGTCCCGCTCGGTGCCGCGGCAATGATAAAGTGTCTCTAAGTGACCAATTCTGAATACAATATCGTGCAGTTTGGAGAATACTCTCCTACACTCTTCGAGGTCGGTTTTGCTTGCTTCGTGCCTCCGGAGAGCGATTATTTTGACTCATGTGTTTTTAATATGTCGAGTGAGAAACTTGGAGAAATAAAGATCGCATTTTAAATTTGATATAACTTGAAGCGTTAAAGAAAAAAAATGTTACGTGTAAATCATGCGCATACAATTTATATCACATCGCGAGTATGAATCATAGAGCTTATCACTTTTGAATTGCCGGCTAAACGGAGATAATATATGTCGGAGGCAATTTCCATCAATTTTTCCGAGGAAGGCCGCTCCTCCGACGAGAGATCGCCATCGAGAGTACCGCCCCGGAAGGAATTCCGCTCCAGGCACGTTCAGTGGACGTTTAAAAGAGCCAAACGATGCCGCGATGGGCGCGTGTCACCGTGCCGTGTGTTGTGGAACGCGTGTCTCGTGCCGGCGATGCATTCCGCATGCCCGCGGGAGGGCGATAAAACGTATGCAGATTAAAACATTTTATTTGAATGATAATATAACACTTGTTGATGCAACCGCGCGTTGGCCTAGGTTAGCATAATAAACATTATGTAGATCTCCGCGCCGCCGCCGCCGTTCCGGCTACATCCCGCCGTTACACACAAACGTTAAACTTCGCCGTACGTGTGCGTGCGTATGCGCGCGCGAGTGTTGCGTGCACGTGTACACGCGTGCACGTGTACTCGCTCCCTTCCACATATCCCGCCGTTCTTCATATCCCTCCTCACCCACCCCGCCCTCATGGAGTCCCTTACGCTCCCCCCTTGCTCTCCTCTTTACTATATTCACGAGACGTTCATTCATTAAAAGCGGTAGACCGCGTGCATTCTCAATTTTATCGATGCTCCGATCGACTTACCGTTGTGTTTCCCTTTCACTCCGTTTGAATCCGGACAGTCGCGCGAGAAACGCGTTTTCCTCGTCGATTCCTCACGTAACTGGCTCCCTAAATTTTTTCCTGCGAAATTATTGGCGTTTCGACAATCGTTATTCGATAATTGTCTGTCAGAGTTACGCTTTTATGTTTTGTATGCAAGATCGTTCGCCAACGTGTACAGCCTCCTGCGTAGCGAATTTGTCTTTATGATATTACTGCTGCGTCAACCACGGTTTTACAACCGTCCTGTTGCTCGTGGCTAGGATTCCTTTGGACGGAGAGAAAGGAGAAGAATACGTACGACGTCAAAAAATATTTTACTACGGCATCGTCTGTTAGAGGACACGAGATTACTCGGATTTTATCTGCGACCGGGCTGATTTTCAAAAAATGTGTTACATAATTTGATACTGAATGTTCGTTCACAAAGCTTTTTTCGTGTTGTGATTTGCAAGACTTTTTCATTGCAATGAGGATCGCGAGTTTATTTAATATTCTTCGCGAGAGATTTTTCAGAAGTTATTATAATATTATTCTTATAAGAATTTATCTATTTATATATTTTATATATTTTTATACTATCTAATTTTTTAAAAAGATTAGAAATTTTTTAAAGAGGAACTTCTTAAAAGTTTGAATAGAGTATAATTGTAAAATGATTAATTTTGTATTTAATGTTTGATAAAATCCGAGTAATCTCGCGTCCTCTAACAGACGATGCCGTAGTAAAATATTTTTCCACATCGTACGTATTCTTCCCTTTTCTCTCCGTCCAAAGGAATCCTAGCCACGAGCAAATAGGTCGAGCTGTACTATTGTATTTTCTCGCTCTCTTTCTCTCTCATAGTACGAACTTTAGTAGTTCAGACAGACTGGTATCGTCATTCTGGCACCAAGTGGTCGCGATAATAGGACCTATGACACGCACATACGTGCATACACGCGCGCACGCCTAAGTTAAGTGGCTGGTACTCGCTGAAAATAATGTTCAATTCCGACGTAACTGCACCTATGACCCTGACCCCGCGATTTTACCTTGAGCGCTCATTCGGATATCCCGAGGAATATTTTGTATGTACATATGTGTACGTATTGTTCCTACTATTCGAATTTTAAAAAAGTATGTTAGAGTTTAATTCTCTTTAATGTCTCTTTCCTCTCTTTGTTATAAAATGCAAAATATTCGCGAATATTTCTATTGATGTTGCACTATTTTATACTGAGAAATTTTTTCAATATTTGATCGATTCAGCATTTTTTATTCTTCAAACTCGTATGGATACAGCGATTTTTTTAGAATTTTTAGAATTGGACGAGAATTGAGATTAGAATAAAATGTAATTGGAAATTCAACTGAATAAATCAGTTTTGATTTAATCGAGATGAATTAATATTATTGCGTACAGATTCAGAAGATGTGAGTAATCTTTGCGCACAAAGTAGCCGTCCGAGACTGTGACTTTGCAAATGTACACGTACAAAAAATAGTTGCGAAAGATACAGACACACTTTCTTAATCAATTTATTAATATTAATAGTTACGGAAATCTCGTAGAAATTTACGATCATCTGTTGGTTTCGCTCACGAATAAATGTTTTTCATTAGGCGATATTTATTTTATCTGAGTGTGGAAACATTTTTTTTACATTGTTTTTAGACACGTGTCATCAATCACCCATCTCAGTATACACGTGCAAAACATTTTTTATTTTTTATAAATGTAAATATATAGAAAATATGTGCGTGAATGAAATTATAGAAAAATTAAATTATGTTAGAACTAGACTATATATAAAATTAGGTAAGATCTTTTATTCAAGCTTTATGTTTCTATTTCTCGTGTTTTTAGTCCTTCTATGCTGTCAACAATGGTTATATAATTAGTTTTTACAGTTCCTCGCTTAAAAAAGACCTAAACAAAAGGTCGAAACACGTGTGTGTCATGTAATCAATCATATTCCTTTGTTGAATAAATTGTTTGCCAGTTTTAGCCAGCAAATGAAAGTTTCATATTAATTCGAATGAAATTATGTAGTTATTATATAAAGTAAATTTACTAATTATTTGTTACACACACAAGTCTTATTTTCCACTTTGTTCCAAGATACAAAAGATATAATTTGCGTTATAACTCACTCGTGGCATCTGACGATTCATGCATAAACATCCATCGGATTGAAATCAGGATCGTTTACCGAGCAAGCAATCTTTTTCTCGGTCGAATGACGGGACATGCTCCCCTCGATCCCTCTTTGGCTCGTCTGTCTCGTAAACAGCACTTAGCCGGGCACGAAACGCAGCTCATTGGACGGAAGGAGTCGCTGAAACGTAGCCGGTGCACGCGTCGGAGTTAAGTGGTTAAAATAATGTCTAATTTCGACGTAAGTGCACCTACGCGTCGCTGATCCTCCGAGGCGAGGAAGGGACCGGTCAACCCCCTCGGTTTCCTTTGCCCTGCGCCTTTCGCCCTTCCTCTTCCCATCTTCAGGTTCCACCACGGCCACGACCATACTCGCCGCTTTCAGCCTGCGTTGCGCCGCAATCGGATGTAAATGCCATGCAAATTTCCAACGGGGGAGAGATAGAGATAGAAAGGGCCTCCGAGCACTCGGATGCAGGTACACTATCGGCATACCCGGCTACCGAATGTACCGGGTGGCACGATAAACGGGTCCGCCGCGCTGCGCGCCTGTTCGGCCGCGGGGGGTGACCACTGACCCCCGGGGGGAATCGAGCACGAATTCCAAACGCGGAACCTGCTGACAAAGGGCATAGCGGAATAAGCATATAAAATCTGCCCCCGCACCAATCGAGCTCAAATTGATGTCATTAGTTGGCACCCCTGAGATGTAAAACTTCCCCAAACATTAGCCTTAAAATTGCATTTTTTTGGGAGTTATGGAGGGGGAAAGCGAAATTAAAAAAGTGATTTTTCTCGAAAACGGCTGGACCGATTTTAATGAGAAAAATATATGTTGTAAACACCGTTTAGGTAAATTAAAGAAAATTTTTGGTAATTTTTATGATAAAAAGAAAACCAATAAAAAATTTTTTAAATTATTTATGAATTTTTTTTTGGTGATGATTTTGAGTGACCACTTTTACATTTTCACAAAAACATCTCTAGATTCTCCACTTTAACATATATTTTTTTCAAATCGATTGGAGTGGTGGAACATTGTAAAAAATAACAATTATTCGTGCAACGGCGCGCTACGCTGCGCGCTGCATTCGGTGCGCCGCGGTGCATGGCAGTTGGTGCCATGGTACTTATACATACATATATACTAGCCTCTTATTGCAGTGTTGCAATGTTTAATTGTCAAGAAAATTTATAAAAATAAGAAAATTTTATTATTGCCTACACACATTTATGCAGTGAATATTATGGTATAATAATATATAGTAATACATAGTATTTCCATTAAAGACGTCTGCAGTTAGCCTATAAACTTATAGTTCCCGGAGTTTACCACGAGGAGGTTGCAGTACGTTTTCAAAGTCCATATTTTCGGGATGCTTTTTTAACGTGAGTCCCCTCGCCTCTTACGTTATCTATATTTATTATTGGGGTGCTTTTTTAACGTGAGTCCCCTCGCCTCTCACAATAATTGAAGAGAATGTCTTTAATCGTCTTCACTATCACTTTCAATGACTGAAATGGAATTATCTTTCTTAAATATGTGGCTCAGTATTTCTGCCGGTTTAAAAATTTTTGATAAGTACCTTGCATAAGATAAATAATATATTATTGCGGCAATATGTGAGCAACAACCAACAGTTCGTCTGCCATTAGCACACTCACATGCATAATGGATCACGCCGGAAACACCGATACTGTTTGGTTTGTACCTCAAAAAACATCTATATGTGGTACGAGAAATATGTCGGGATGGAACTTTTAGTTTAAGGACATTTTTTTCGTCCTTAACATATTCTATGTTTAATTTACCATTTTTATCTACCATCTCTGCCAAATACGACACAGCTTGTGAAAGTTGGTACGAACCGGTAAATAAAATTTTTAAATCTCTTTCGGTCATTTCCGGAAAATCCAAAAGATCATCAGATGTAATACTGCGAAAAAGGAGTTTTCGGCGAAACCATCCTTTTTCTTCGGCTTCAGTAGCCAAAGTATTTTCTACATCTTTTTGGTCATGCATCCTCTGTACAATTTCACCCGCGGTTTCTACATCAGATTGTAGTCTTTTCCCAAAAGTATTATTCAAAAATGACGCAATCCTGAAATAAATTCCAATTTTTGGTATCAACTTATTATCAATTTTGTGGTCTAGAAGACGATACTTTTGTTTCAGCACCCCATGAACAGATTCAACTACCCAGCGAATTTTAGTTACAAATCGAGACTGATTGGACTCTTTTGTTGATAGCTGCTTTCGTTTTCCTTTCAATGAAGGCATTAAAACTTTAAACTTTTTATTCTCTAAATCGTCAACTATATCTCGGAAACCGCGATCAAGAATAAAAGTATCACCTTCCCTTAACAATTTACACAAACTATTTGGATCTTGAATGGTGTTCTTCAAAATGTCCGCATCATTTTTATTTGCAAGAAACGGTCTGAGCATGTCAATTACGTATCCGTCAGTTGCACAGATAGTGAAGGGTTTGCAGAGGGGAACTTTTTTTTGCCCTGAGAAAGATTTCTTCTGGTACTCATTGTTAGTGCTTTTTTGATGTCGGGCGTACGTACCATCGCAAATAACAAATAAATTGTCACGAACATCAAACAATTTTTTTGTTATTTCCGTATGATTTTGAATGAGATGTCTCTATTAAGAGCATGCATGCCAAAATGCATGCTATCAACAAAAGAGTCCAATCAGTCTCGATTTGTAACTAAAATTCGCTGGGTAGTTGAATCTGTTCATGGGGTGCTGAAACAAAAATATCGTCTTCTAAACCACAAAATTGATAATAAGTTGATACCAAAAATTGGAATTTATTTCAGGATTGCGTCATTTTTGAATAATACTTTTGGGAAAAGACTACAATCTGATATAGAAACCGCGGGTGAAATTGTACAGAGGATGCATGACCAAAAAGATGTAGAAAATACTTTGGCTACTGAAGCCGAAGAAAAAGGATGGTTTCGCCGAAAACTCCTTTTTCGCAGTATTACATCTGATGATCTTTTGGATTTTCCGGAAATGACCGAAAGAGATTTAAAAATTTTATTTACCGGTTCGTACCAACTTTCACAAGCTGTGTCGTATTTGGCAGAGATGGTAGATAAAAATGGTAAATTAAACATAGAATATGTTAAGGACGAAAAAAATGTCCTTAAACTAAAAGTTCCATCCCGACATATTTCTCGTACCACATATAGATGTTTTTTGAGGTACAAACCAAACAGTATCGGTGTTTCCGGCGTGATCCATTATGCATGTGAGTGTGCTAATGGCAGACGAACTGTTGGTTGTTGCTCACATATTGCCGCAATAATATATTATTTATCTTATGCAAGGTACTTATCAAAAATTTTTAAACCGGCAGAAATACTGAGCCACATATTTAAGAAAGATAATTCCATTTCAGTCATTGAAAGTGATAGTGAAGACGATTAAAGACATTCTCTTCAATTATTGTGAGAGGCGAGGAGACTCACGTTAAAAAAGCACCCCAATAATAAATATAGATAACGTAAGAGGCGAGGGGACTCACGTTAAAAAAGCATCCCGAAAATATGGACTTTGAAAACGTACTGCAACCTCCTCGTGGTAAACTCCGGGAACTATAAGTTTATAGGCTAACTGCAGACGTCTTTAATGGAAATACTATGTATTACTATATATTATTATACCATAATATTCACTGCATAAATGTGTGTAGGCAATAATAAAATTTTCTTATTTTTATAAATTTTCTTGACAATTAAACATTGCAACACTGCAATAAGAGGCTAGTATATATGTATGTATAAGTACCATGGCACCAACTGCCATGCACCGCGGCGCACCGAATGCAGCGCGCAGCGTAGCGCGCCGTTGCACGAATAATTGTTATTTTTTACAATGTTCCACCACTCCAATCGATTTGAAAAAAATATATGTTAAAGTGGAGAATCTAGAGATGTTTTTGTGAAAATGTAAAAGTGGTCACTCAAAATCATCACCAAAAAAAAATTCATAAATAATTTAAAAAATTTTTTATTGGTTTTCTTTTTATCATAAAAATTACCAAAAATTTTCTTTAATTTACCTAAACGGTGTTTACAACATATATTTTTCTCATTAAAATCGGTCCAGCCGTTTTCGAGAAAAATCACTTTTTTAATTTCGCTTTCCCCCTCCATAACTCCCAAAAAAATGCAATTTTAAGGCTAATGTTTGGGGAAGTTTTACATCTCAGGGGTGCCAACTAATGACATCAATTTGAGCTCGATTGGTGCGGGGGCAGATTTTATATGCTTATTCCGCTATGCCCTTTAATGGCCGTCCATTAAATCGTCTAAACCGCGATAGCGACGAAATATTTACCTGCGGAAAAAAGAGCGCGTTCTCTCCTGTTCCTCTTTTTCGATCCTCGTTCTTCGTTTCTCTTTTGCGCAAATCGAAAACCGCAAATACCTCTAATAGGTACGTGCAATATAACAAGGGTATCTATTTTCTGTTCTACTACCGATTTAATACTGCATGTTATTGAATTGAAGTGAGAAAATGATTAATGATAAGCACATCGACTACTTCATGCAATTTATCTCTATAATTTTATCTCTATAAAAAGCATGTGTGACGTGCATCTTGTTGTAATTTTGCAAAAATGCCTTAACACATTTTATAATATCTCTCCCTGTATAACGAGAAAAAGTCGACCTTGCGTTGCAGGAAAACTACCAGGGAGTGCTCAAGTTCCTCTCACCGGAACTCAATTTCTTACACTTGCCCTCCCCCCTTTCTCCTCTTTTTCTTTCTTGCGCGCGCGCGCACCCATCCTCAAGAGAATTTGCCGTAAGATTTGCATTTCCATCGCATCGATAGAAGCTTTCGTGAACACATCGACCTTCCATAGACGTTCCGCACTTTCTGGATGTTTTGCTTTTCGCTGCCTCGCACTTCATGTTTTTTATCAACAATATTATTTCTCGATGTAAAATCGTTTACTTTTACAAGACAATCAACATCGCATATTCCATGAGAGTAGATTCTATGTTTAAAGAGTATTCGATTATAATTTTTAGTTTGCAAAAGGTTTAAGTAAATCTGAAAAATAAGCCGCAGTACATCTCCACGATATTCAAAAGATATTCTTCTTTCTTATTTTTTTACGTATACAGGCTTTATTTTGCGAAACACGAGACGCGGAAGCGTGTCGGGCAGATGGGGAGAATAGTTCGCAAAAACTCACAGCGGCCTCCTGAAATCCAATTCCAGGATAGTATAGTCAGATCTCGTTCGAGGGTAGAAACGTAGTGTGAGGAAGCTGTGATGTATCAGTCGAGCAGGAGGGGCGACAGAAAACGTGAGGAATTAGCGGTCGGACGCGTGCAATGTGGACGCGGCCGCATTGTTGTCCGGTAGCATTAGCGGCGGTAACAATATGGTAGGTGAGAAGCTCTCTTTATTTCTCTCTCTCTCTCTCTCTCGATTAGCGAAACATAGGTAGAAAGGGAGCGCATCCCTGCATGCAGCGTATCAGCTCTTTGTCATCTTTGTTTGCGTTATAAATAAGGGGAGGAGCATGGGGGTTCGTGTCAATCCGTGGCGCCTCGAGAATTTTTCCAAGTGTGCACAGCTTTTGTTTATCCATAATTTTTTTTACCGCTAGCATTGTCTGGTAATTGTACAACTTTAATGACCGCAATTGCATTTTTAAAACTGTCGAATATTAAGAGTCTCTTATTATTCATTATTCATTATATTATACATTCTTAATTATCTGACTGAAGTCGTAACGTTACAATCGACGATCGTTCTCAGCACTCGGCTTCTCGACACTCGTGTGCAACGAGCTTGAGATATCTTTCTTGATCTCTCGCGGTTTCCCTGGGTGATCTTCCGTGACCAAGGATCGTCCACTTAGACTCATCGCGGATTCGTGACTCGTGCAATAGCGTGCGACGAAGATCGTCGTGAGTCACAACATCGACGATAAAGTTGCAAACGGTAGAGTCGCGTCTTTAGATTAATCGACTGCGGTTTAGTAGCGCAGTAATTTCGCGCCGGTGATTTTCCGTGCGCACGTGTGATCGTTGGGATTTATGTTATCGAGGCTGGTTCTTGCTGCTGTTTCGTCATTTACGTTGCGCAAAAAAAAATATGATGACTAGCTAGCGTTTACATCACAACGTGCATAATTAATGCGATTTTCACTTAATAACAAATAATCGTAACACTTGGGATTTTTGTGCAAAAAAATGTCTTATTACTATCGATATTAATGTGGTTAATATGATACTTGAAAGGTTACCCATATTAATACAGTTTTTTATTTGTATACATTCTGCAAGATGGAATCGTGAAGGTATTATAAAGCTATTTTTATCGTATCGTTTGCGATATCACACCACACGTGAACTTGGAAATGTATTCTATGAAATGTAATTGCGAGAGCGTAGCGACATTTCCTTCTGTAGACGTGGTAGATTTTCCTGATTAGGCGCCTGCATGCCGCTTATTTCCGCAAATTATTTTCCCCCTCGTCTCTAAACGCACGTCGTGCTTATTTATTACGTGAAAAAGCAAGCGATTAAACAGAAATTAATTCAAGGTATCATTTAATACTCACTATTAGTGTCTATAATTTTTAAAGAGCTCAAAAATTACCATCGTCGTAAATAATTAGGTTTAACATGTTTCTCGTTATTTGTTCATTATTTCTCTTTTTCTTTCCATTACCTTGATTGGTTATATTCTATCTTGTATAAAACGGACGATCTTATCAATCTCAGTTACGCAATACATGATTAAAGGATAGAAACCGGTTGAGCCTCTTTTTTCTTAAGAGTGAAAAAGATACATATTTGTTATATAAATGTAACTGTTAAGAAGAGAAAAGTCGATGTGCCATTGAGCACGATGTCCCTTTATTACGCCGTTCCGATGTGAAATGATGGAGCACGTTTTGCCAAGTTTTCCGAGCCGATTTTTGGCACGGGGCCGCGCTGGTTGTTCTCGCTTCGATCGACACCTTTTGTGGATATACACCGTCACAATGTGGCCATTGTGCGCGATCCATAGTTTTTGTCCGCGCGCATTTCCGCGCTCTCGATGGCACACGTCGTAGTTTCATCCATGCTGTGGGGATCACCGTTTATGGGGGTCTACGATGCAGCTGTCCACGCCTAGTGTTCCATCCGGAAAACCGTCCAAGCTGCTCGATTTTGAAGTCGAAGGATGTTCCTCCTTGACACAACTTTGTAATCATTCGCAAATGTGTTTGCTGTAAAATGGTTATTTTTCTCGAGACACCGACAAATTCTTTGATGTAATGTTTTTTGATAAAGACCATCAGCAAGTTATTGACTCTTAAATAAATATGTTTGGGGACTCATAATGATGAAGATTAAGCTCATGCAAATTGCCGACAAATCAAAATGCAATATGCTCTTGTTACACTAAGTAAGGAACGAGATTTATCTTTTGTAATATGTGATTAAAATTGAAAAGCTTAAGACAGTTTAACAGTTATTATTTTTCGATAAAATGACTCACAATGTTCTTCTTAATTATACAGCTTTAACGCCAGGGCTGATTTACTTACGCGACCTTAGCAGTGTAATTCCGCGATGGCCGCGAATTTCGGTGTGAGTAAATAACATACTATTCAATTATCACGGTAGCCGATCACGCGACTTCGATAATTCATTCCTTTTTCCGTATTAAGAGAACGAGCATAAATTTGCTTGTATCCGTGGGCACGATTTCGATCTCGGTCTTTCCATAAAAGAAGAACCCTGCGTCCGTAAGCGTGCAATAATTCTCCCTATTCTACACGGTGTTCATTAATTACGGATGGTACGCGCAAGAGGGAAAAGAGAAAGAGGAATTATGGATCCAGCTTTATCCATGCATCGCCCAGGTATGGTTCAAGGCAAAAGGGATGTACGCGCTCGCGATTTTCTTTTTTTTTTGCTGGCACACGTCGTGATAAAGCTCACACCGAAGGATATTTATTACCAAAAAAATTCTTACGACCGTTCATAACCGTTCCCACTTGCATCTCGACACGCGAGAGTCAGTCGTTTGTAAAATGTTGTTCAAATAGAGGATATTCAAATGATATTCACATTTTAGAATATTATTAATTACAGAATTATTGATGAGACATTATGATAATAAAATACGCGATCATTACGTATTGTTGGGATTTTTATTTATTAAGCATATGTAAATAAAACTTTGAAAAATTTTAACAAATTCAGCTCTCCTTATTTGTGTGACCTGAATCTTTGTGCGTACAAATTTATTAATTTCAAACAAATATTTTAATTATTGAGCGTGAGGAAATTTCTTTTCCGTCGATGTTTGTACCATCGGGCATACAGCGATACAATTGGTATTTTATCGGATTTATAGAATAAAAACATTCGGTCTTTCGCACGCGCAGCAGGGGTCACGAGAAAGTAGACCAAATAGCGAGCGCAAAACACTAATACCAATATAAAAATAGTTTATAATCCATAGAAGTTAAGATCGGGCGACAATGGAATCTACGGAGCGTATTAAAGGGTGCTTACAGGATTACTAGCAGGTAAGCGCATTTGGTGCGTTACAAGCTAGAATTCCTTTGAAAAGGTATAAAGAAGACGAGAAGGCTTCTTGTGACAAAATAGATATTGTCAAAGGTAATTATATTTGCTCGAAATATTTGCTTTGTCTCGTTAAATTCGAAAGAATCACTATATATCACTATATATGTCTCTCAGTAGTTAAATTAATAAAGATCCCGGCACAGATTGTAGCGAGGTCCAAGCTCGAATCCTGACTAGGGTAATATATTTCTCGTAATAAATTCTTTACAATGATCTATGACAAATAAAGGATGCTTATTAGCATCAAAGTTAAATCGATTATCAATTTAAGTATGTGGATTTATTGTTCCGACATGAAACTGTTTTACTGATAAATAATAATCGACGCACAGTTTACTGACAATGTGTTAGAAAAAATTCGCAGAAAAATATTATTAGGCTACTAATAAAAAAAAATAAAGATCTTCTCTAATTGATTGTAAAATTCGAAAGGATTTAGGAATATCTGCTGTAAATATACCTGACATGAATTAAATGTATGCAAATAAAACATACCTTTCTGCTATAAACTTTTTATCGAGCACACAATTGTCTCGGTCACAGTTCCGAATGAATTAAAAGCCTGGTGCCAATAGATACAAATTGCTTTTGGTTCTTGAATATTGATTCTAATATCGGCTAACCATAACAATAACCGTAACGAGTCGTCGGATACGAGCGACCGTTACAAGAGATTCCATGGGAAATGTAATAGTAATAAAAAAAAGGGCAACACGGAGGCGAGGTAGCGCAGAGAGGATGCACCGAATGCGATCGATCAATAGGGCTTTTCCTCACGCGATTAGTAGGCGAACAGCGTTTACCCGTTAAATACGACGTTTGGTAGGTCGTAACAGCGGTAATTATCGTGTCAGTGGCTATGCTCACCAGCATCGATAGTCGCTTCGTATCTTCCGCCGTTTAATTATACCTCGTTAAAATGTCGAGAATGCAACTCGGTTCGTGAACGATTATTCTCTTCGGAAACATTTCCTGAATGTTTTCTCTTCTCTAATTTTATTACAGAAAAGCATTAACAATAGAAAAATATAAGTGTCTCTTCTCTCAAATGTTATCCTTTGATCAAGCTTCTAGAAAACGTAATCAAAATCTCTAAAAAGCGTCGGGTTCGCAAAAGGATTTGCCACTTTCTGTAATACCTTCTGTAAATTGCTACCGGGCACACGACGAACTTGATGGCCTCGCGTATACGACAAAATATGAAGTCCAAAAAAGGTGAATCTGAATAATAATGAACGGTACAATGGCGTCAAGAGTTGTCGGCATCTTGCCTTTACATCGACACCTTCTCTGAGGTCTCTTTCTCTCTCTCTCTCTCTTTCTTTTTCTCTAAGAACTTCTGACTCCAATCTCTTGGCTCTTGGCGTGAACAGGCCCATGAGGAACTCCTCGCAAGGTTCAAAAGGAACGGTCGTTCTCGGCTCCGGTCCGTCATTCGCGCCGTTTTAGATGGAAAGAGAAAGCGAGAGCCACTATCGTAGAGCAAGGGGTATCTCTCACCATGCAGGCAAACCTTCGCTTAAAGATCCTACGTACGTGCCGATTATATGGTCGTGGTTGTGACGAAGTTAAAGGAAAGGTAGTGCAACCTGGTGAGACAAACTGAGGTGATGGGAGCCGGAGAGGAGCAAGGAGGGCGCGTAATCCTACGAGTACGAGTGCTGGCACGATCTTTTTCGGATACGAGAACTCGAGCGTACCAACAAAGAAGTGTCTATCGACGAGACCCGATGGTTTGTTTAAAAGGTCTAGAACGTCAGTCCTTCCTTCTCTCTTCTTCCGGTATTTCGATGGTAGTTTGTTCAAAAGGTGCGACTAGGGTTCGTACGAAATTTTTGTACTTTCTAAAGAAGTACGTGCTTTTTCGATACTTTTCCAAGCTGTTTCGACATTTTGATTTTGGAATATAAATCTATGTCACGGCACAAATGTTGAATTTTGAATCGTTACATTTTTTTTGGTATTGTCTATTCTCGCGTAGATATTTGTGCTTTACGGAGAAATCGTCTCGAGAAAGAGATTAACGAGTCGACGTATCTCTTGTTAGATTGTGGAGGAATTCATACAATCGGAAACAGTGCGATAAGAATCGGAAGTCGCGTTAATAATTAGGGTCGCATATTACATGTGTTTATTCGCGATAACATCGCGGTATTTGACAGAGAGATCGTTATTGTAAACTGCACTTGTAACAACCCGTTCGACGGAGATCAGGCAGAGTTTACTGCGCTCTTGTCTTCTGTTTTATCATGAAAAACAGATTCGCCATTCTCGCGGATGCGAGAGGAAAACAATCCGGTGTAAGGTTTCCAGATGTCCAGAGTCCGCGAGGGCGCGAGATATGGCCGATCGGCCGATTAAGGATTAAAAAGCCAAGGTAAAACCGTGCGGAACCGGTGCGGATAACTTCGCGGACTTAACAACTCGTGGAGGCCGTTGGTTCGTTTCACGCTTTATCGTCACCCGTCGATGTCTTTATATACCCTTCGTTAAGCAATTCCGATTTTCATCTTCTCCATTCGACGATCATCTCGGTCATTTCCTGTGAGAACCCGGCCTCGTTGCGGTCTCCGCGGAGATATGAAGCTTGGCGACTACGTTTCTCGCCTCGTTCCCCTCTAATTTACGCGAACTTGAGTTAATATCGTAGTCCTCGGGAATGTATTGAGCGCGTAGATCGCCAACTACCTACGCACGTTCGTCGAGTTCTAGAACTGCTCGTGGTCTGCTGTAATATTCCATATTGTTTTCACATTGCTGTCTGTAAACCCACGTACGTAGAATCATTACGAAGATCCGCAAAGTTAGAATATTCTTAAATAATTAAAACCATCGATGATTGTCGGTATACAGCACCTTGGAGCTGCTGACAAAGAAAAGTTTCCCAACCTTTCGCAGCAGCGTGTGGGGCTTTACCACGTTAGAATCTAATGGTGACAGATCGATCGCAGGATCGATCATAACGGGCGCCCTCGAGAAGCTCATGCGACCCGCCCTTACATACCGGTGCTTCTTTTTTGTCATCTCCTCATCTCCTCTCGGAAGAGCCTTGGAAGAGAGAGAAAGAGAAAGAAAAACGGGGCGTACTGTCGTCCTCCGCATAGTCCACGGGGTGATTCGTCACGGGCGTGAGCTAACAACGACGACGTTCCATCCTAATCACGTCATCGACGTCCGCGACGCTCGATTTTTTTCTCCCATATCGAGATACTATCTGGCATACGTTGTTACCGCATATCGTCGCGTCCTCGCTCGTCGGCAGCCTTCGTCGTCGATCGGTTATGTCGGACTGTTGTCACGCTACCGGACATCATCGGCCTGATTGTGCTGACGGAGGTGAGACACGGCGGAATTTTTCAAAGTTGGAAATTTAAGCTTCGCGTTTCCGAAAGATAATGCTTTTAGATAACGAGTGCAACGTACCTGCATACCGCGTGTGAAAGGCATGATTCTTAGAACGTGGAAATAACGTATTTGTCACGTGGAGAATAACGTACATGATACACGTATCTCGTATACAGTGAAAAGAAGGATCTAAGTTAAAGCGGATATCTGTGCGATAACATTCTATTGACTCATCTCGAGGAGATTTATGAAGCTCGTCATGGAATTTATCGCGTGCTCGGAAAAAAGCGCAAAACGTTTAGCGGAGACGTCGCGAGCGAGCGCGCGAAAAATATATCGTGCCAACGACGACGACGGAGTGAAAGGAAGAATTAGCCACGAGTTTGTTCGAGCCGCATCCGTCATATCGTTGGTATTTTGAAACGCTTCTCGCAAAGATTGTCTTCTTCTCCTCTCTCCCTCTCTCTTTCTCCGTGAATGTTTTTCCGTTACGTAATACCATGGTGGTTACACGACAATGAGAATCCGCCTCGCTCTTCCGACCTCGAGAGAGTAGCGACGACAACGATAAAGAGGCTGAATTTCTCTCGTGCACCGTGCGAATAATTACATGAAATATCGATTTTTGACAGGCGGCGGAGCGTGTTCGGGTCCTTCTTCGCTTTGTCCACCATCGCTTTCAGAAGCGTTGGATAAACGCGTTCGAGTGCTTGAGAGAGATTCGTTCGAAGAAGGAGAGAGAGAGAGAGAGAAACATGGGCAGGGAGAGAAAGAGACGGAGAGAAAAGAAGGAAGATCAGGTAGAAGCGTCGACTGACCAGTGCTCCGGATCCGACTGGACCGGTTTTGCTTGGATTCCCTAGGAGTTCTAGCCTTCGGGAGTCTGCAAGACTGGCTCTCGGCTTTCTGGGATTCTCTCACTGGTCACCACCGGTTACCGCTCACTACGACGCAGAACACTAGGACAGGCACTCGTCGCTCTCTCAGACTCTTCTCTTCTCACTCACTTGCTTTCGTGATTTCTTTTTTTCTTTTCTCCTCTCTTGTGCCTTCGTCCGCCGGGGAGGAAGTTTCACGCCGCATCGCTGTCGGACGGTCCCAGCCGTGCTAGATTTCAACGTATCATTTATCATCGAACGAGGGCGGCGGCCACTTGCATGCGCTCCTGATGACTTGATACTAAAAGTAACAGTCTTGCGACATCGATACATCGAACTTCCATCTCATCCGTGTAGACCGAGCTAATTTCGAGATTTTCTAAATGAATACGTGCCAGAGAATGTAATTAATCAGAGAAGTGCGTTCGGGTTTTCGACATTTCTTAAGTTTGTATTAAATTTTATTAAGTAAATTCTAAATTGATTAAGTATATAAAAATTAGAATGATTAGTTTGTGATTAGTTACGAATCGATCATTTATCTCATAGTAACAGATCGTGCTCTTCATCTTTGTTTCGAAATGTTTCGTCGAGGTGTTGTCAAAATCCAGTTTAGAAATCGAGTTCAGCCTCTTGAAACGGTCCTGAACGACCGTTATAGGTGACGACGGCGGAGATCGTCGTTCCGGAAAGGTGGTGGACTGGCCAGCCAGTTGCGTCGCGGTTTTGTCTACTTAGCAATACGCGTGAAAAGAGGTGGTTGTTGAGAAAAAGGGTTGCACGCAGGCTTCACGTCGCATGGTGGCAAGCCGTCTTCTGCCTTATTGTACGGAACGTCCCGATGATGGATTCGGTCATTAATTAAGTCAGCTAAGTGGGAACCTCCTGGCTCATTTTTTACTCGCGTTCGAGGTACGAACTACTTGATATACGATATTTATCCTTGTCGTTTATTTATTATTTAACCACGTAGCGATTAAATTCAGGGTTTCTAGCTGCTTATTTATTCTTTTAAATCTCGATAAATCGGATTAATTAACACGTTAATACCACATGAATTACCTGGCCGGCAATAACATAAGGGAATTATGCATGCCTAATTTTTTTTTCGTGCGATCATGCGGCAAGTCACGCAAAATTTATGCGCCATTGAACGTGTTGAATTATATAATTATTCCTACGTAATAAATCTTTCATACGTGTAATACTTTGTAACTGCTGGTTTATTCGCATTTTAATTTCGAGGGACTGTAACTGTAATTCCCTACTTTGTGCGTTAACAACTTTATTTACCTTGTAATCTGCACGAGATCTCGTAGTCGGAATTAAAATGCAGAAAATGAGAGAGAAAGGGAGACCTTACTCGCTTCCCTCTCCCCCCATCTCTCCACGACGTATTTACATCTCGGTGATGACAATAAAACTTAAGCTTCAAATTTGTAGTGCGTTGTCAAGGGATCTCCTTTGACAAAATAATAAAAAAAAAATGTATAAGTAAGAAACCGAAGGTGACACATCAACACATTTAATTGTTAGTAATGTAAGAAATTATTCAGGGACCAGAAACTCTCGGCGCGTGTTCCTATAGAGAGGATCGAGTTGTAAGTCAAACCTCACTAAGTCATCGGAGAATTATGCTACCTGCATGCTAACACATTTTTTGCGTTTGCGTGCCCGTCGCGCTAGCGCGCGTGGACGACAGGTGATACGCGTGACGCCCGCACGAGATTTCGGGAAATCGTACATACATAGGAGGGTGCCCGTGGAGTGGAACGTCGGGATTATCGTCGTTGTCTGACGCTTTAGAGGTGCCATTAGCTACGGCACGTCACGCCGATGGTAAAAGAGCGCAGCTGATGAATAGCACGATGATCGCCGTTCGCGTCGCGTCAGTTTCGAAGAGGGTAAGGTCTACTCGACCGCGCCACCGCACATTCATTATGCCACTCTTTTACGAAATGAAACCGGACGTACGCACAACGCTTCCGTAATGTCATTTGCGTAATCACCGTGACGACGAGTCTCTTTCGGAGAAATTATTTCGACCTGTGATCAGGATGATTCGCCCGAATTGTTGAGATTCGGAAATCTCGATGCGTATGTGGGAATTGTAAGAGCTTAAGTTGTTAGCATTTTAATATGATTTGCGCGCATCAAGATGATACTTGGATAAAACTCGCGAAGCTTCGAAACTTAATTAGTGGGAGTTGCGTACTCTTTATTTCTAACATTTATAACAAGCGGAAGTTACATCCATTTATTTATGCGACTCCAATCACAAATGGTCACGGGACTTCGGTGTCATTAACTTGCGGTCGGCTATCAAAATGACAGGTAAACAAAGCACTGAATCAGAAATCGATATAAAACGAGGTGCAGCGCGGTCGGCCGATGATTAATAGTAAACGTGCCGGCTTTTTTTTTGTCTAATTTATTCGCCCCCGCCAGAGCACATTTTTCCGTGCGCACGCCTTAATAACCGTTTAATGCTGTGCTAATGACAGCTCTTTACCGAGACTAATGATTTTGATCGTCCTGTGCTAACGGCAGCGTCATCGGCATTCAACAGTAACAGGGCTGCTGTGCAACCGTACACGTTGATTATGTTGAAAATAAAGATTTATGTAAAAATATTCCACTGCTGAATCGTGCTAATAGTACGGACTCACTATTTCATTATAAAAACGGTAACTGGCTGTCTCAAGCTTAGTCTCTTCTTCGTCCCGATTATACTTGATAATAATACAATTAATATAATAGTTATGATTATATGCTGTTTAAGCAGTTAGATAATATATATAATCTGTTACCGCATATATTGGCGCCGAGTCAGCTGACGATCATTAAAGCAAACGTGTAACAATATAATTGATGCGCATTTTATATCGCATACGTCTCATTGTCAGTTTGGTCAAGAAACCGTCGCTCCGTCGATTTGATTTGCGATTTGCATTCGCAATTTTGCGGAAGAAGAGAGAAATTGTCTGTTTGAGATTTATCACAAAAAATATGATTTCATATACTCTCGACAACTTTTTAATTATAATCTTTCAGTAAGTTCAGAGTTTTTCGATTATTCTGTAATCGTGTGTGAAAACAATCGTTTAAATTATCTTACCCTATATTTTTACTTTCAATACGCATGTCGAGATTTGCGCACCGACGCATGGCATGTCGAACACGTGGCAAGTTGATCACGGACAACAGGCCTGGTTTCTTCAAAACGCAGAAATTAACGTTGCCTCTGGGCAGAGAAAGAAGAATCGAGGTAAAAGAAGAAACGAAAGAGAAGACATGCCGCTCGGCGCGACTAATGCATCCACAACAATGATAATTGCAAGTTGTTCCTTTCATAGCATCGCGCACGATTACTCGAAAATAATCGTTTGTAATGACATATCTTCCTTCCTCGTCCCTGTTGCTATTCGGCGAGCCTTTCTTTTCACTGCTTCTCTTCCGTCTCTCGTCCTTCGGGCACTGGGACGAGAAGCCACTATCTCTCGCGCGAGAGTCGCTGCATATTTTGATATAGCACTCTCCAAGGTTGTTTATATTTATTTGATCGTTGTAATGGAAACGGTAGGTGGTTCGTTAACATTTTTCAACGGTCGAAGCTCTTCATCATTAATCATATCTACACGGCACATAGATTGTTATTCTCTACATAAACTAGAGAATCGATTTACTCGACATACAGTAACATACAAAATAGATTATAATAGAATTTTTTTTTTTTAGACAATTTCCGAAGATAATAATTTAATAGCGATAGGTTTTTTCGCAAAAATACTTTACCGATCGAACAGCAAGCTATGTTGAATTACAAAGGAATTTTGCATCTGCCTGTATATCCGCGGATTCCATCTCGTGGGCCCTACGGTGTAACAAGCGAACGCACATAATGATATTAATCAGGGCGGTGTGTTCGGCTTCCTTAAAATTGCCGGCAGGCTCAATTTCTCACTTAAAATCTAATTAGAGCTTGCCGGAGCTCGAGCTGCCGTAGGCCGACCGACGGGATTTAAGAGGGCGTGAGGGGAAACGAAACCGAGAGGGGTCCCGTTCCCCTCTTCGACACAAGTGGGCCGCGAATTTGACCTCAGAATAAAGACGGAGCCCAACCTAAGGCCCTACTTTACGAAATTGCAGTTTCCTGCCTTCGGATTGCCGATCGTCCCGCGGACCCATTTTCGGACCCACCGAACTCGATGATCGGCTCACCAGCTCGGCCGCCGCCGCTGCCGTTGCTGCCGCCGCTCTGCCGGACTTAGGCGGGGGCCCCCGAAGAAGCATCCAGCCGTCAAGGATCGATCGTCAGGACTTTCGGGACGAGTCGTCTGTCGATCGCGCGCAGTCAGGACACTTGGGCGGGCCTAAATATTGTCGGATTTGAGGTGAGATATTTTCCAATCGTATTACGAATCCTTATCATTAAAGCATTTTTATTTTTGGCTTGGAAAGTCAGGGGTGCCACATGATATCTCAATCGAGACGCAATACATCAGTCAAAATTTTGAAATACATTACAATAAGAGATGCAGAAAAGTTATTTTACAGCTATCCCAAAATGTTTTTTTTTTATTATCTTTATTTGTCTTTGTATTCCTGTGTTGGATTTTTAAAAAGTTATCACGTTTCACGTTCAGGATTATCGTGATATTTGATTGATGCATGGTTTGCAAATATTTAATGGTCTGTGTGAGAGTTTAGTAACGATAAAACATGTTTGCGGTCCGCGATCGACAGGCTGGTGTCACTCGTTTTCAGAATACATTGACGTTTAATGCATAATTATATGCATCAGACGCTAAATCGCGAGGGTCGTGCATATCGGGGATGCATACACGACGATAAAAAATGTGAATGCGAAGGGAGAGAGATAGAGAGAGAGAGAGAGAGAGAGAGGGAGGGGGAGGCGGAGTAGGGGTGACAGAAGCAAAAAGACGGCCAATCGTTAGCAAGGTACAAATTTTGCCATTTGCCGCAATAAACCTTCGAAGCCGCTTGTAACTTCTTATGGGAGGCATGAGTAATCGCCTTGTTAGCCCTTATGGCCTATAGCCCTCATGCTCGCTCCCTCACCCGCAGGAGGGACAACAACAGCAACAACAACAACAACGGCGGATGGATGCACGTACCGGTGGAAGAAATAAAAAGGAGGAAAGAAGGTGAGAGGAAGAGAAGGAGAAGGAGAGATAGAGAAATAGAGGAGGAGAAATAGCAGCACCAAACACATGCGATATATGTATGTACTCTATCGACAACGGATGTATAACCGGTGAAGCAAAGAATTGTAAAAAAGAAGAGCAGGATGATGGAAAGAAGAGAAAGAGAGAAAGAAAGCTGCATTGCAAGCAGAGAAAACAGGAAAAAATCAATGGGGACGACAGATAGAGAAGAGGACTATAAGGGGCGGAAAGATACAAGCAGATAAGACAACAGCGGATCCTGAATATATTCCCCTGGTGCTGCGGCGTACTATTCTTCCATTTTCCACGTTAAAATCGAACTAGACCGTATATATCGCCACTCGCATCTACGGCATCTCTCGCGTCTCGCGTTTTCTCCTTAATTAATGGCACATCAATAGAAAGGATAATTTTGATGGATAAGCCGAGAGAGAAACGCGTGATATGCAATGTAATACCTAAACACGTGTTTACGCATGCTTCCTTTCTTAATAGCAGATTTTTATTTAAATTCGAATTGCACTCTTTAATGATATTTAACGATTAGGAATAAAATTAAATGTAAATGAGAATTTTGTTGGTACGAGGCATTAATCGCGGTAATCAAGGTGTGAAAAAATTTTGAAGGAAAAAAAATGAAAAAAAGAGATGAAATTAGAAAAAAAGACTTTTATTCTTAATTATCTTGTTGTTGTTATTTTGCATTCGTCGTCGTATAAAAATTCGAATAAATGCAAAGCATTTATCACCGATCATACCTGGATTATCAAGGACGACCAATTTCTTATATCCAGAGTGGTCTATATATAACATCTAATAGTCTTTTAATTAACGTTTAATAATGTTAATGTGTGCGCATGTGAAGCATGGTACGCGTTAATTTCCATTCGATAATTATCGTAATGATTTGTCTTTTGCGATTGGCAATCGCGTTCAAGTTGCAGTATACGCACTGCAACTCGAAGATTATGATGTATTATGACACGAGATAGTAAAATGACTTGAGTAGTAAAAAATTAATTTTAATTAATAATAAACCTCTTACACAACAATTTTTCTTCGAAGTTTTTTCCTCTATATTATTCGTAATTATGTATTATATATATATAAAAAATTGTCTTGTTTAGAAAAAAAGCTCTTCGTAGCTCGAGTAAGGAATAAATGTTTTAAAAGAGGAGATCATATTCGCTCATATTTAACTATCCGATTGAACAGTAAACTTTTTTTTAAACGCAATTCGATACACGAACATTATTTTTGTCGGAGGGGAAGGTATAAGAAGATCGTGCGTGTCGTGTTTCTTGCAGCACGAGGAATTTCGCCGGAAACGGGTTGTGCGCACGGCGCCCTCGGGATTCCTTTTTCCTCGTAATTCTCACGGGACCTCCAACTTCGCGATACACACACGCACGTACACACACACGCACATGCGCGCGAGGAAGTCGCGTGGCCCCATATCTTAAGAGGAAGCCAAGGGGGGTCCGGCCGAAGGACAGCGAATGGGGACTAACACTGTTTTATCGTGTAGCCAATTAATAACGTTTCTCCAGGGTTCCTCCACCTTCTCTCTCTCTTTCTCTCCACCGCCACCAGCAGTCTTCTCCGCGAAGAAGAGATCTCGCTTTAGATATCCACCGACTCACCCGTGGACCCCCCGAAGACGACATCTCGGGTCCCGTAACTGCCCGATCTTGCACGCTTTTTACTTGCGTGCCTCCCCCGCGTCGTGCCGCGGGACAGTAATGAGTTAAAGCATCACCATTGCAGAAATATTAACGATTCCGATGCTTATGTACATAAAGCACGTGAATCTGCCGCGAAAATAATCGATCACCTCCGTAATGAGAATATTTGCCTTTATGTTTTAGCTTACAGAGTTGTCTCGCATCGTCCTCCTGCAAGCAATCGTTCCAGAATCCAGTCTCAGCCAGGCATCGTGTCAGTGTGTGGAAATACATAATTATATAGAATTACGGTATAAGTTGTGTTAAATCAATGTTAATCGCTGTAGCGAAGTGGGGTATTATAATAAATACATTATTTTATGTATATCTGTCGCTTCGTTTTTCTGAGAGAAATCCCACCACGTCCCGAACATTTTAAAATACAAAATTAAAATGAATGAAATTTAAAATTTTAAATGAATATAAGTTCCGATGATTGAACGAATCGTTGATTCGGATGAGACTTCTGATATTAATCGGGTCGTCAATTTGAACAAAAAGTCTAAAAAAAAAAGTCTAAAAGTCTAAAAAAATAACTCAGAAAAAATGCCAAAGTCGTGACAAGATTACTTCGCTACTACGATCCGAGGACAAAATCTCATTCGAACCATTGATCTCGTTTAAATTAGTCTTTCGAAGTCGTTCGGAATTTGACGGTGGACTACCGGGTTTCACGGAAAAATTTGTCGAACACATCTAATTCCTCTTTCTCTTTTCGCGCGGTAAACGGATCGTGTTACGATTACGAGGCAGTCGTAATCGCTTTTAAAGGCACTTTCGGAGCTTACGGTCCGAACTTTTCCTCGGTTACAAAGAAGCTCAGCTTTTTTCCACGGTCGTTCACTGTGCACCGGGAGGGAAGAGTGGCTCGTAAAGAGCGCCTGCAATAGCCCGGCATCTGCGATGCGCAATTAACGAAAGGGTTTTCGCCTTCACCCCGACCGCCACCGTCCCGCTTCTCCCTCCCGCGGCAGCTTAAAGGCCAGCCGCCACACCCGCTGACAAGACGTTTGATTTATAACGAGCTTTTACTTTTTAATTCCGACGCAAGTGTCACCGCGTTTTTTCTTCTCCACCGAGCTGCCGGGAACCCGTTGCGTCGCGAACGCGTTACGAGACAGCCTGTAATTTATGCACGGTCTTGTTCAGCTTCGGCTTCACGTAATAGTGTTGAACGTCAGTGTCGAGATTAATCGTAGTTGAAAATCTCAACTGTTATTCCGTCGAATCGTAAAATTAATACATCGTATTATTTGCAGACAGAGAATATAAATAAATTTCTTAAATTTCTAAAATTAAAGTTTTCATTACAATTTTTAGCTTAACACTATAACAATTAGGCATATAGTTTAACATGAAAGGTCAAACTATTATCTAAGCTCTAAGTAAATTTTCAACCAAAAAAATTAAATTTCGTAGCATAAGAATGCAAAGATCTACTTACTTATTTCGAGATAAGTTAAAGAGAACTTATCGCAGTTTGCCGCAAGTCGTAGGAATAATCGACCGCGCCGCTTTTCAAGCAACTTTTCAGTGAGCATCAGCTTTGTAGCTTTAATTGTCAAAAGATAACACCGAGAAAGGCGAAAAGCAGACGGGAAAATGAGGAAGGAAAGAGACCAGAGATCGTGTCGTGAAAGTTTGAAGCTCTCAGTGGGTTCGCGCTTAACTCGGGATTTAGGACTCGAGGGGTATTTAACCCTTGGGATGGGTTATGAAATGACTTTATGGCAGATCAGAGGCTTGCTGTAGATTGCATAAGGGGGGGTCCAGGACTATCCGCGTAGGGGTACGCGCTTCGGTCTCGCCGATAGTCCGAGCTGGAAGGACGATCTCTCTACGGTATGACAACGAGGAGCCAGGCCCGAGAGAATTTCGCAAATGGAATCCTGATTACGAGTAACATCGTCCTGCGGCCTTTCGAAATTTCTGCTCTTTGAACGTGTGATTCATGAATCGGCAGCACCAATCCGTAAGTAAAATGTCTTATTTGTGTATTACACAGCTGTGTAATTTAATATGAAGTAGTAGTTTCTTGTACAAATTACAAAAAAATATATCGCGATGAGGTGCGATTGTGTACTGCATGCAGAATATTTTTCAATATTTATAATCTAAAATAAAGCAAGATTATCCGACCTAAGCGCCTTTTTGGTAGTCTTAAGAGAGCTGACTGGAGCTGACGCAGTCGGGCTCGTAATCGCGGTACGTTCAACATTAAATGTCTGACTATGCGCGATATATATGTGATATACATTGTTCGTTCATTGCATTTTGATGCTGTGCAGCTCACATTGTCTCAAAGAAAGTAAAACAATTAATTAAGAGATATAGAAATGCCCTCATGTTAATAAAATTGTTACATGTAATAAAATTATTACATTTTATTTATTTCTTTTTGTCCATTTACATACTATGTTACGAGATAGAGTACTATTATGCCAATTCTGCATTTACGGAAAGCGATTCCGTTGCAATGAAAACGGTCTTAATATGCACAATACCCATTTTAGTTAAAATTATAATTCAAATATTAATGTTTTTTTAAATATTAATGTTTTTGTACATTGTTTTACATAATTATACTATTGGCATTGTCATCTAGCGTTGTTCGTTTTTGCCCTTTGGATTGAAATATTGTTATTTAATAATCTACGAACATTATTTAGAATACTTATTATTTTTTTAAATTTACTGAATTATAATTGTGCTTGTTTAAACAAATTGCTCAAGCAGCTATCACAGTAATAATTGTTTTTATAAAAAGATCTAATTTTCTGCGCGACGATTTTCTAATTTTTAATTTGCATTATACGTCTAGTGGCTTAAGTTATTCATTATCATATAACGTATGTATGTAATACGTACTACGTATGTAGTACATAGGTAATACGTTTCACGGTGTAATCGATTGGTTACATCGCGTTGGTTTTTCTTGTTTTTTTTTTTTTTTCAAAAATTCGCGTCGCTCTCGGAATTTTCGCAGCAATCCACCATCTCTATTTGCGTGACGCCAGATACGCGAGATAGCTTAGGTTTGAGCACCTCTTTGTAATTTTACGTTGCTGTGGGGTGGCTAAAGCTGACGCAGTGGGGTAGATGGTCGGTGGTGTGCCCAGTAGCCAATTCCCGGCTTTGGGCTCGACTCGGCGGGTCCATTCATCGCCGTGCATTACGTGACCGGTTTACCAATCCAGCCTTTCCTGCACCGCCACCGCCGCCACCGCTGCCGCTACCACCATCGCTACCATCACCACCACCAACACGCCTGGTCTATATACCTCTTTTCCGTTACGAGAGCTAGCACGGAAGGGCCGTCGGATACGTACCTGTGTGTACGTGTATCTGCCAAACAACCCCCAGAGTCATATCGACCGGCTGGAATGGCCCGAACGCCCTTCGCGATTCCGAAATTCTCTCGTAAACGATTTTCCAAGGTTTGATTCCGTTGTCCGTTCCGTTAAAAACGACGTCGGCTTCTCGTCTTGTCGCGCCGAGGTATCTTTTATTTGCGTCGCGTGTGGAAAGGTCGGGCTGTACTCGCGATTCGAATCACGCGCGACCACGTGAATTTTTACGTCGGTGCCCGGTGACCGATCGCTCCGTATTTGGTCGTCTGAGAAAAGTAAAAATTACATATTTATTTAATTTCTCGAGTTTAGACGTGCGCAAGTTGTAGCTCAGCAGTTGTAATAACCACTTGAATAGAGACGTATAATTTCGAGCGTTCGCACTTAGGAAGAATTGGACTCGCCGCAGACAAATCGACTGCAGACGATCGGCCGTTGCAAAAGAAAAGGGCAACGCCGACGGGCAGGCGCGCGCAGGGTCTTAAAGTAATTATTCCGTCTATAAAACGGCCCAGCACGAATTTCCGTGACGAATTGCCCGCGATATCCGGCGTGAGCAAACGAAACGCCCACGAAGAAGAGGCCGGCTGAATCCGCGCGAGAGGAGACTTTCGAGAGGCAAGTCTTCACAGGAGGGCGTCACGTCTCTGCGTCCGATGACGACGGCACGTTCGACTTGCGAGCCTTGGACGAACAGGGGGAGGGGGGAGAGGAGAGGAGAAGGTTCACCTCGATCAGCTCGGTTTCTACACGATGATGACATGTTAATGTATGGACGCGTAGTACATAAGCGTGTCTGGAAGGAGGTGCCGAAGGAGGGCAAGCACGCTGGTGCCAAGCACGAGCCAAAGCAGGCAGCCTCCCCCCTCTCCCCTTGTCCTCCGTCGAGCCCTCCGCCGAGCCCCGCGACACCCCTTTCGTGGCGGATGGATTTCTTTCGGTTCAAGACGAACGGGCCCCGAGTCATTGTCGCCCTGCCTTCTTCATCTGCATACAATGCTGGAGACATCCGCGCGGCACACTGAACCGTCCCCCCTCGCTCTTCCCCTCCTGTTGAACTGACTCCCGCTCTCCCCCCCCCCCCTCCGACGTATCATCGGGATGTCGTTAATGCGACCGCCGTCGAAATTATCGAAGAAGAAACTGAGATCCATGGTGAGCATGGCGAAGCAGCTCGAGGGTTGAGAGACCGGGTTTTGGATTAAAGATGACGTCTAAATTAATCCAGCGGATTTTTAAAATCGATGGGTGTCGCAAGAACAGTCGAAGAAGTCGTACTGTTAGAGGAGTGGCTCAATAAATGGGGAACGTTTAAGATTTCTCTTCGAATTTTCTTTTTATAATTTTCAAATATTTAAATATTTATATATTGTATATAATACTGTGACGAAAATATAATATAGAAAATTTTCATGTCTAACGTTATTGACAGTCGACCGCAGACCGCAATTTCAGCTTGAGGGGAAGAACTCGATTAAGAATCTGACGCGGGGATCATAACTATTAGTCGCACTCGCATTCCAACTAAATAGAGGCAACAGTTGTGGTTTATGAAATTAAATCGCCGCTGATTTCTGGAACGAGGGTCAGCCAAATACTGTGATATTCGAGCACATTTTTATATTTTAAAAGAAATTCTATTCTTTATAAAGTACATCTTTAGTATATAATATATTATTTTATAGGTAATATGTTATATTTTGTAATTTAAAAAGAAAGATTTAAAAAAATGAAATTAATTTACGAAAAAATATCTAAGATATAAAAAACCTTTTTAGAGATAACTGATGTTATCCACTTCGCGAAATTCCGATTTTAATAAAGATTCAACTCTATATATATATATATATATATATATATATATATATATATATATACATGGAATAGATCGTTCTTACATCTCCATCGCAGTGCTCCAACGTCTTATTCGGAGTGAAATAATGCGAAAGTTTTTAACGGCGATGGCAAGAAAGGGGGGAATCAAAATACTCCCCGCATTTGTCAGAAAGGCAGGATTTATTCTTGGAGGGTCCTGTAGAGCGACACACTCGACCACGATGTATAATATCCAGTCTGAGCGCAGCCACCTTTATCTCTTCTATTAACCCCCGCGAGGTAATTAAATTAAATGATCCACGGTCCCTCTCGATCATCCGGCTCGTAAGTGTCTATTTATTCCGACACCCTTCGATGAGAATGAAAGCTTCTGCGGACACGTGCTACGTATCAATTACAATTTAAAAATGCATGTTTTATATTGCACGATGTAGGAATTTGTATAATTGTTCCTTTTTTTATTTTTTATTTTTGATCTCCTTTCATATTAATGTGCATTTATAATTAATTATAACAGTAAACACAAATTGTCCACGTCACACAAAGTAACATATAACCACTTGCACGAAATAAGAACTTTGATGATTCTTTTTATTCCTTTATCAACTGTTCGCGCGAGACAGTCAATTCACAAAATAGTGACGCATCGCGATTGAAGCGAAGTCTTCAATTGAATAGGCTAATCCAGACAGTCGTTTCGTCATGCATCACGCAGCTACGTTATCTAACTTGCTACAAGAATTTCGGAGGATGAAAGAACTCTGAAACATCTGGGTCGGGAGGAGCAAGCGTTCGTTTCTTCATTCGCTCGCACGTTCGCTTGAAAAATACATAGGAAACGCGTCCGTAAGGTACGAAGGGCCCCTTCTGCCCTGAGATCGACCTCCCGACGAGCGCAAGCCACGAAAAAGAAAGCGGAGGGGAAGGGGGCTAGCACTGAGGGGGCTCCTGGCACGCCACGGTTGCGCACGTGTTAGATAGAGGGTCGACCAGGCTGAGAAGCTCCCAAGGGAGCTACGTACCATTTTGCATAAATCGCGAGACACCCCGTCGTACCAGAACCTCAGGGAGATTCTGGAATAGCTTGAATCCACCGGCGCCGCGCGATCACGAAGGGATGAAAGTGCCAGAGGTACCGAAGGCACTCGATATTTCACCTCCTTTTCTTCTTTTTTTTCTGGATTCGCGCGGTGAAAAATACGTACGAAAATGTTGAAACGGAATTCCGTCTTTTCGTGAAGATGGTGCGAAGTCTAAATGACACTATCATCGACGACTAGTTAACAGTTGATCGACAGAAGTTGATCACATACGTATGTTTGAGAAGATCAAAAGAAAAAAATCGAAGGAAGGAAGTCGTAATACGTTCGTCTTCCGTCGAAAAAATTTTTTCACATTTTGTAATATAAATTGCACAAAATTATTATCACGAGTTTTAAAGAATTTTTAATACACGAACTTCAATTTTTCTTTCGACCTATCTGGCTAATTTTATTATTAATTGTTAAACATTACGTTTCGATCTCTGGTTTGAGTTCTTATCAAGTGTATAAAGTTTACATATGACTATGCAGATGGGCCGAACAATGATATCTGTCTCGTTGACATTGTATCCAAATTACATTAATCTAGAAGCTAAAGTCGAGTGATGTCAGCAATAGAATCGAAGTGCGAACAATTAAAAGATTTACAAAACTTACATATTTATTTGTGCGTTGCAGAAAAGATTCAGTCAAATTGGAAGTAAGATAAATTTAAGATTAAATTTAAAATTAAAATTAAAATTAAAAGCAAAATTAAAAGCAACGTTTCTGTGTGTACGTCACATTATACTGACATTTAGTAAGCGACTGTTCACTACTCGAGTTAACCAGAGGTCGAAACGTAGTGTTTAACAATTAATAATAAAATTGGCCAGACGGGTCGAAAGAAAAATTGAAGTCCGTGTATTAATATTCATTGGCAAAAGAGAATATTGAATTTGTTGTGTAAATTTGTGTAATTTTTAATACATTAGAAATCTAAGGAATTTTTAAAAAATTGTATATTAATTGCTATTACGTAAGCATAACAGACCGAGTAAATTCATATTCTGTAAAATCTACCCTTCCAACTTACAACAATAACTACAATATGTTTCTCTCGTTGTAACAGAGCAGTATTGTTTTATAGCCGGCACGATAACTTTGAACGTACTTCTAGTATAGGGATGCATTATCCCCACGTATGTTCGATGGGGGTGTGAGTGCCCATGACGCCCTGCAATGAAACGGAACAATAGCTCAGGGTGTAGTTAATGTTCGCCCTTTCGTGGGGTCGTCGTACCACAAATTATGTGTCTCTTGAAACTTCTATTTCGAAGGATTGTTTGTTTTTTTTTGCACACGCGCGACTTTTATTTAAGTCTTTCCAAGTTTATTTCGCTTGTAATATACGCGATCAGATGACAGTTAACTTGTTGACATGTAACGTCGTGTTGCACTTCTTATTTCACATCTGTTTTCGGCATAATGACGTTTATTCGCCGATATCTATGCGGAAATTCGTCTCTTTTCGCCATTAACATTGGTACTACTTCCAACGCGTCCTCCTTTATAAATGTTCGTAGTAGCCATTTCTGGAGGCAAGATCATCGAACGATCAACACACTCCTTGATTGAATACCCGATAAGGTGACTCTCGTGGAACCGGTAACTCGATATCCTTAATTGTACTTTGAGTATTACGGTTGTATTTCATTGTTACATTATTTTTACGGTGGGCTTGTGTTACCTTCAACCATGATTCAGTGTCGATTTTTTCCCGATCAAGATTAAGATACAGTGATTTAATCACAAGACGGATAGATTATTGTTGCTATAATTATACATTAATTTTTTATGTGTATATAATTAAGAAACTATATGTTATGAATAAATGTAACTGTATGAACTATATATGTATTTCCTATAACTATATATGTATTAAAAATTATATATAATAATATTGAGAATACTTTATTAATCTTATTTAGAAAACAATTTTTAGCATTACAGCTGTCTTTGAGTCGAGTCTTTCACTTAAAGAATAATCAGTGAAATTTCGAATTACAGCCAGATACACGATTTATCGAATGTTTTATGAAGGAAGAGAGTAGCTTGTACACTAAAAATTAATTAGCTTATCTCGTCGATTAGTGTGTAGCGACAGGATCATTTATCGGTGCTTGCCCGGCATTTCAGAAATTCGTGCCACTTTGCTTCAGGTGCGTAAGGTTTTGAGAAAGGCGCCGGGGTGTAGTGGTGGTTCCGGCAGACGAACAGGCGAACGGGCACCGCTGCGGGCAGGTAGTCGATCGGGTACAGGCTTACGCAAGCCTCATACCTATAAGTTAAGATTAACCTTGCTTAGCGATGCCCGAGAGAACGGACCAGGGGAGATCTCAGGATCGAGTAACGAATGAGGACATTTGACGGGATTAATTTATGTCCAGTTTGGTAACCGAGCGCAACGATACGCTCAGCTATATCAGACGAAGAGAGAAAGAGAGAGAGAAGGACAGAGAAGAATCTATAGAGAAAAAGAGAGAGAAGAACCGGGAAGGAGGGAAGAGAAATACGTACAGGTATCATCGTACCGCTCGTATGTTCGACCAGAGACTTCGGTTTTAGGGAATAACAAGTTTTGTTCCCCTCCGTCTTCCTCCTCGTAGATTCCGGTGTGATCTTCGAGCTCCCGCAAACCTATCTCAGGGGTTAACGGTGAATGGACCATCGGCGTTGCCAAACCGGACACGGTGAAACTCGTTTTTACGTGGAACTCGAGGACTTCTTCGTCTTCTTCTTCTTCTTCTTCTTCAGCAGCTGCCGGAAAGAGCGGGGATTTGCTTTTTTCGCGGTGTCATTGATTCGAATCTGTGCGTATGATTTGACTTGTAGAGAATCTCGAGATCGGTTGAATGTTTTTGTATAGAACGGGTGCATCGAGATAGGGGATCGCCCATGGAAAAATCTGCTTGAATGGATCTCATGAGATAACTGCAGCATTTTCCGAACGTATTCTGCTCACATTGAAAAGAGCGATTGTATTAAGTTCATTCTGTAAGAAGATTCGAGAAACTTATACTCTTGTAAGTCATTCCTGTTAGCAAAGTATTATTTAAGTTTATCACGCAATTAACATGTTAATAAAAAACTAAAATATTAAAAAATTCTAAAAAATTTAAATTTATGTACCTTAATAATAATATTTAACTATGCTTTTTTTTATTAAGACATTTAAATAAAATTTATAATATCTCAATAAAACATATTTAAATAAATTAATGAAACATATATGTATACCGGTTCTGTTGATTTCCATTCCGTTTTATTCATTTTCATCCAATTCAATTCGTCAAGTGCCAGGTCAGACTCGTATGTGAAACAGGTCCTCAAAATTCCGTGTGTCGCAAAATTCCATTCGTTATCGGCAACGCATCCGTTCTCATCGTAAATTAAGCGGTTGGCACAGTTTTGCGGACCGCTGTCTACAGGTACAGGATACCGCGACTTTTAATATACTGACTCGTATTTTTCGCGATTATATATACCGGGTCGTCTTTTTATTCGACGAAAGAGTATAGTCGAGCGGAGTCCACGAAGGGGAAACAGCCGGGACATCAAGTGGATGCCTTGAGTCTCTTTCTCTGCGGACGTATGCGCACATCCTCGAGACGAAAATAAGGGTTGCATATTCCCTCGCCGTGCGAAAGCGAGTAGGCGAAACAGCGTTCACAAGCTGGTGCCCCCGTCGAGTCGCGATGCAATGCAGCGCGGTGGTTAAATCCGCGAGTTTATGAGCATTCCGACAACCGCGCGCCGTCGTCGAGGTATCCGCCTGTACGCTTTTTTCCGCCTCCTACGAGCGACGACGACGGTCCCCGCGCCGTCGCATTCCCTTCCCGGATATCGGGTTTTGGATATCTCGGATCCGATTCCAAATGCCCGAAGTGGGTTATCGACTACGATGCCACGTACGTCCACATCCGATGCGGCTGCTCGAGTAAAACTCGACGATGTAAAATCGCCGATGGCCCCCATCGGCAATAGGATATTTGATTCGCGGCCGGTTCGCTTCATACGATTCTACGCCCTTTATCGGCCGGCGAATCTTTATTTCTGAAAAAAAGCGCTAAAGAAAAGAATCACTTGCCAGTGATTGTCGTAAGATATTTAGAAGGAGGTACGAGTTTTATTTGTTCTTTACAGGCAGCTTTATGGGAATGTAATGTGTGTCGATTTTGTGCGACGACGACGGCGAGGCAATCTGTCGCAGGTGTTAAATGTAGTCTTCGTACGTGCGTTTAACGTTACTGTGTCGATTAGTGATGAAGAGAAATTTTTCTGGAAGGAAATTTATCTTACAAGAATCTTCGATATTATCCGACGAGATCTCTATTTCTTATGCAGACTTATTTGACGATAAATCAAGCTTTTGGATACGAATCTAATTAAAAAAATGGATTAGCATCTTCTAAGCAAATATTTCTCACACATATGGTAAACCGTGGAATTCAATCGATAAGTTGTCTTTCGCATCGCACGTTTTTTAAAATTGTTTGTTTGTTTGTTTGTGTCCATTCGCCATGCTGGAAATATCAGTCTCGATAGTGATTCAATTTTTCTTTTTTTTTTCTTCACCAGTCACCATAATGTTTGGTATGTAGTAATCAACGTCAGTCCTATGTGTTTAACGGTAAAAGTTGCGCCACATGTTCGACGGCCTGCGTGTGTGGTCTCTGTTGGATTTAGATACTGTAAATATCGAATACTATCGACACGTGAGAATGATAAAGTCATGAGGTGATACGGTTTCGTCTCGGATCATTGCGCGTGGCGTAACACAATCTCTATGTTATAAGAAGTTCACTCGCAAACTGCGGATTAATAATAATAATTGTGCGAATTATCGCTCTCTGAACCCGTCTAACATGAATCTCCGCGTTCGTGTTTGTAATAATAACTCCTTAACAAATATCGTTTATACTTTTTAACACGTAGCTATAAAGAGAATGTGTATCTCAGAAGTTGAAAACTGTTATAGAAGCTATTTTGACATTTGAAGATTATTTAACATGTAAAGCATTAAGGCGTTTTTTACCTGTTTTCTCTACATGTGTTAGCACACAATTGGTATGTATTTCAACAATAATATTGAACAATTGATAGAGACTTGTTCAAAGTCGCCATGCATGTTCAGAAGAGTGAAGATCGGGATGTTCTTATCGAATACTGTTACGATTTTGCATTAGGAAGCACGTTGAACAACGCGTTTCGTAAGGATAATTTGTGAATACGTAGCGTAATTGTTGCGTGATCAGCGTTTTACAAAATACCACATGACATGTTACGTTGCTAATAAACTGTTAATTAAGTGACGTTACGTACGCTGCGAAAAAAGGCGTGCTGCGTACGCGATATGAAACGAGTTCGAGGCGATTTGTGCCTGGTACTCTATCATCATCATCGTGAAAAATCTCTTTTAAATCGTCCGTCTAATTGCGATTTGACGAGCTCGCGTTCGCTTGGCCCGCGGCTTTTCGCTGGGAACGAGGCGAATTCTGTCGCACATTGTCCCGAACTTCGTTGGCCATTAGAGAGCATGATCGATGATCCGAGCGAGCGGTAGTTCTCGAATTTCACTGCTTGCGGCGGATTCATTCCAAAGTAAAACAATCCTTTTACAATTCCAATTTTTAATATGTCTATATACGTTAAATATATACAAATCTATCATTTTTCACGTAGAACGAGAATGAATATTTCAAGCAACACGTTTCTTCGATAGACTGCCGATTCTTGTCGTATCTAATACTCATAAACTCTTCCGTTCGTTCATGCAGCGACTCTCCTCGTTAAAGCCGAGCGATCGATTTTATTTATCGCGAGCGAGGAGCGCGAGAAGAAGAGGACTTACAGGAGATTGGCCCGAGCATCCGGTGTCCGGATCACCCGGATGATTGATAGTGATTTGGCAGATAGCGATCTAGGAACGTGAGGAGGTGTGCACCTGATCGAAAGAAGGAAGGAGAGAAGAAAGAAGATCGCGCAATAAGGATAGAGCGGCAAGGAGATAGCAGGGCGAAGGTTATTCTTGTTCGGTCAGAGAGGATAAGCTAAAGACAGTCGAAGAGGCAGATAGGTGACTTCTGCGGGACTATAAGAAACCCGTAGAACCTATTATCCGTGGTGGGCAATCGGCTATCGGCGAGCACCATCTTTCCGTGTGGGTGTCCACGTCCGAACGCCTTTAAGACCCCATAAGTCGAGCCGTGCCACCCCGTTGAGAAAACCGCCCCCGCGGAGTAGTGCCTAGACACCTTCTTAGACACCCTTTCAATTTCCTATATATCCGATAATCATCTGTTCGACCGGATCTCGCCGCGGGGAGGACATCACCGTGTGTTCGCGTTTCTTTCTCCCCCAGTATATATACCTCGACATATATCCACACACATATATAAATACGCATTGCTCGGTCCATTCGCAGCTTCCCTCCGAGGAACCCCGATTGACCCAGATAAATCCTTTGTCGATGGCTTGGGAGACAACCCTACTGATGACTCATTATTGCCTCTAGATTGCTATAAATGATACGAGATAAATTATACAGCTATTGGACAACAAATAGTTATATAAATCGGATAGAAATCCACTCCCCTATCGTTAAAGAAAGAAGAAAATACGTATTTTTCTTTGCCCTGCCATTGCATCATTATTAATAGCTATTCACTGTTACGAAACGCGTATGTAGGCATTACAAAGTTTCATTTGGTATACGCGCGGAAAAAAAAGAGTGAAGGTTATCTGGCTACCAAGTGGCACGAGCATTCTCAATAAAAAATGCCTATGTATAATTACGTATGCAAATATCGTCGTTGCTCATTCGATTCGTCGACGGAAGAAGCGACATCGCGAAGTCTTCTGTCCGTAAGAATATCGGTCGTAACGGCTGCTCGCGGTAGATCGAAAGCCACCGTTGGACAATATTGTTTCCCTCGCGGGGTGTAATCTATAGCGTTTAAATTTTCTAAAGTACTCAATCACCCAGCGTATTTTCATGCAAACGTCGTCTCACGGGATTCCCCCCTCCTCACTCCGTCCTCCTCTGGAGGACCCACGGGGGGAAACAGACGCACAATAAAGCCGTGACGTATGAATCCACTGGCGAAATAAACTTCACGCGCATATTATTAGCCGCTATTCCCGGAGACTTATACCGGATCCTTAACAGCGGCCCATAAGGCCCCCGAGGTCGATACATCCGCAAGGTCCACGCGGATCGAAGATGTATCTTTCCCATCTGCGCTTGCGGGATCCATACTTCAGCCGTCCGTGATTTTAATCGCGATATACGAATGCGATGACATACGAGGGAAGCTTTGTTGATAAAATATTGACGACTATATGAAATGTGCCTCTGTTTGATCATACTGCTGTTCGAGTACGTTACCGATTGTCAAAACACGGATTATGCGCATATCTCTCTGCGTGAATTAAGAGACTTTGAGCTTACGCATGTACAGGACGAGATGTGGAAGAGATAATTACTTAATCTGTCAATGGAATACGTTTGGAAGAGGAACGGGGGTGTTTTATAGCGGTCGGCGAATATGTCTCCGTGGGACCGCGTGGAGTATGAAAACGTGCGGCGTGTAAACTGTCCAATAAGTAAGGCCCCGAACATGGGGCCTCACTTGTAAGTCTCCGCTCCTTGTACTTTGCGCATATACACTGTTGCCTGCGTTTATAATGTATGGCGCGCGTGTACGTAGGCGCGGGAGAAAACGAAAGAAGGGGACGGGCGCGCGGTGAGGCCCCCGGGCCCGGCGCTATAAAGAATATCCGAGAGACAAGAATAAAATCCGGTTGACTTATTTGAATCGCCGTGTTGGAAGAACGGAACGAGCGACCAGGTAGCGGGAGGAGGAGACGCGGAGAGGAAGATTTGCGAGATTGAGAAAGGGAACCGAGCGGGTCCTACGAGCGCCGTACGTGCGCCCTCACGAGAGCCCGCAGGAATGGCAAGCAGGGCCCACAGAAGCGGTGACCGAATACTGCTATACCGCGCGACCTTTGTGATCCGAGCATTATGTGCCCGCACACGTTGTTACGTTGCACCAGAGGTTACTTTTTGCACGGTTCAACATTGCGACATCATGTGATAAAGACATCACGCGAAATATTTCACTTGCACAGAGAACAAACTGCATTTCTTTAGCCTTCCGAATATGTCCAATTGTATTATTAGAACGCGCTCGTTGTTTGAACTTTGTCCTTTGTAACAAGCAAGTTGCGATCTAAGACTGGTGTAAAAGGATTGTATCCTTGATACATTGACCATGCCCCGATAAACCGTACCCGTCTACATTTTCTAGAGAAAGGAGTTCCCGCGATAAATCGCACGTTCGTTACAATGAGCTATGCTATTTTCGCATCGCTTTTATCAAACGTTTAACGATCTAAAAAGATCGCGGGGGCTACATTACGGACTCTCGCCATGAACTTTAAACCTCATCACGGACATTATTCTTCTGTGTCTCTCTTAACTGTAAATATCAAAGATTTACAAGTAAGATTATTGAGATAGCGGTATAATCAAGATAGCAGTAGGATCTTCAATCGTCGAACACTTTGATTAGATAATTATTCTACCGCAACCAATTCCAACTCGCTGTCACGACATCAACCTTAATGTATGCGATAATCTTGAAAACAAGATATTTCCACCGTTTCTCGTACTATCATCACAGAAATTAAAGATAGCAAGGCAAGTTGACCCACAGATTTGACGTCATGAAGCCGAGCTTCGGCCGATGAAGCATTGAACGCGTCAGGTATATGTGGACGGGTCCTAAGAGTGGATGAAAGGTGCTGCGGCACTAAGTGACGGTAATTATCGTAAAAACAGTGATTTTTCGCAGTATTCTAGTCGGCTATTTTTAGAGACCGAGTCACGTCAACCGGTCTCCCACAAGGTTCTCGCGCAGAGACCGTCTAGGCGCGACACTCTCATGTGCACGCACACACATGTACGCGCGTTACTACGGCTGTGTACCAGACTTCCTAGTTTCGAGAAATCGGTCGTCTGCCGATCCGAGCACCGGCACGCTTTCGCAAAGGCATCGTTCTTTTCCTTTTGCCGTCGTATACAGCGAGCGTTCCGCTCGGATCGGCTTTCCCTGGAACACCGCGAGCTCGAATGCGCTCTTGACAACCGTAGTGCGAAGTATACATAGTACTTGAATAATTGTATAAGATATGTTTTGAAGAAAATCGATTGATCAATATTTTGAATCACTATGTGTGTACATACGTGTTTAATATTTATATAATAGTAATATATTACATGGATCAATGCGGTGATATGAGTTTTACAACGAGATGATCAATGGATGTACCATTGGGAAATGATAAAACAAATAATTTTCTATTAAATAAAATTTTAAAATTCGAAAGAATAAATATTGCTTAACTAAAAACCTATATTTAGTATAGTGAAAATACGTTGCCATCGACGTATCTCGAGGTCCACGTGGCTGGTTGCATGTTTTGAAAGAAGGTCGTCTTCTCCTAGCAGGCTGTCAAGAGTGTAAATCCACGAGTTGATGCGTATAGTGGACGAAGGAAAGCGTGAAGGAAGAAGACGAGACGAGGTCGAAGATGAGAAGTCTGCAGAGTGAGGAGACAAGCGGATCTTTTCAGAAGCGGGAATGTTTATCGACGCAATATTTGCTCGTCCACACCGCCGGGTCGTCTATATACGCGATGGCGGAATTTGTTTAATTTGTTAAGTGTTAATCTTATTTAATTTTTTTCACAAACCTTGCGCGTTCGCGGTACTCCCGGGGCATACTCTAAATACCTGCGCAAACATCGGAAGCAGGCAGCGTGTTATTGGTTTCTTACCGTTGCACAATTTCATCATTTATTTCTTGAATCTATGAATTGAGAAAGAAATCGAGATCTCGGATTGGATTTATGTGCTGCTTCTCGAGATACGCGAGATACGGAGATTACTTGTCTCGATATGTTATTAACGGGAAGCACATAATTATCATCTCGAACATCGACTGATGAAATGCATAACCCTAACTGGTTTATAAGGAATGTCATCTAAACATTAACCCCGTTTATTCGGCATTTACATATTCTTCTTTTTTTCTTCTTCTTTCAACTAAATGCTAAAAAAAAAATTTCTTTAAAAATCATTGCGTTTTAGATCTTTGTTCTGTTTAGATCTTCGTTAAAGGTATAAGTTAAGAATATCTTTTTCTTTTTTCTCTCTCTATAGTTTTTATGTGTTTATAAAGTGTTTATAAAGTTTTATGTGTTTATAAAGTAAAGGATATATACGTGTATTTTTTTAAGACTTGTTTAAAAGTGTATTATGAATGTCTGATATTTCTGCTTTCTCTTTCAATGCTAGACACTGAAAACGTCCAATATAAATCAGTGGACTTACGAAATATATCACGTTGTTTTTTAAGAAGTGTCACTATCGATCACACACTAATTAAAATCCTTGAAGCGAAGCGCCTTGCGTCGTTGACATTGAAACCGGTCGATGCTTAAAGCGTAAATCCGTTACTGAGTGTATTCGACGCAACATTCTACCCGGTAAGTTCAATTTTACGCATTGGCATGGCGTACTACTGGAATGTCCTTTCCACTCTCGTTATCTGTGCACGTTTCACGGTCCGTCAGGTACGAGAACGATGATGCCCAAACGTCGTTCTGTCACCGCATGAAAATTGACTCTGAGGATATCGAGAGTCTGCGAACACGAAGAGAGCGATGACTGCTTGAGGATTAAGTCTCTCGAGGAAAGTAAAGTGCTTCTTGTCCTCCAACGAGGCTGCAGATAACGAGCTAAATGCGTCAGAACAGCGATATTAGTTGCGAATAATAAATTACACTTTGGAATAAACAAATTATTTTATAACATCAAATGCTTAAGAGTGCAAAATTTGAGATTCCCTGTTTCACAATTTTTCATATTCGTAATCGAATGAAAATGGCAATCGAGTATCAGCTTAAACGGATAAAAGTATGATTTTTATCGAGAGCTTAAAAGTCGGATGTTTTGATTACGATGCAATTCTCGTGTACACTGTATTTTGCTTTCATCGAATTTCCGATATGGATATTATCAGAGATTTTCCTTTCTCGACTTCTCGCCCGCCGTACGAGATAACTGTGCACTGCCTTGGATACATTGGTGTTTATTAAAGTCGCTCGTTTTCAATTAATTTCACTGATTAACGATAACGCTCGACGCCGACTCGCGTCGTAGAGTGTAACAAAAAACCAGTTATCCTCTGATAATTTAATTAGATTCAATCAGGGGATTAAATCTCTTCGCTATTTTTGCTTTTACCTTAAACGTGTGTGCGTACGAAACAAATATAGATAATAACACAAGGACATCGCATTTTTTAAACTATTAATTCAGTCAAATTTCACTGAATCAAATATCACCAATGATTAACAATTAATTTTATATGTAATTTTTAGTAATTTACTACACTTCATCTCTATTAACAATAAGCGCTGATTCTCAAGAATCTACATACGTTAGATTTTATCATCTGATATTGCATTTAAATGCATTGGAGATGATTTGAATATGGACACGTAGTAATACCATCAGGAATGGAATGCATCAATAACAATTTTATTGATTTAATTTTTTTAATAACGGATGTCTTTACATAACCGCGCAAAACCATCCGCGGCGCGCAACACCGCTGCTTATTAAAACTGCAACGCTATTGCGTTTCAATTAAAATTTTGCCACTCATATTGAATGCCGTATTCGTGGCGAGTAAAATGTATAAGCCCGGCATACGTGGTATACGAATATTGGCGAACACACAACGTGCGACGATATATAACACGGACTCGTACTTACACACACACTAACATAAAATTGTTAACGAGTGTACAATTACTTTTTATGCGTTTCATTATTACGTTGTTGTAATTTTCATTATACGCAGCGTGAGTTACTAAAGAACTCAGCTTGTTTATTTATGAGTCCACTCATAAACCGCATCATTTTGTTCGGTTTGCAATTTGTCCCAACTCGAATATTGTCCTCGCTATCCTGCCATCTCGTTTAATCGTCGCTAGATTTTTAACGTATCCTCGAAATAAGCGAGCTCGTGGTGAACTTACGGCAAGAAAGGTATCTTCCAGATCCACCATCGTGGTAGAACTTTACCGTTTTTCGGTACCAAGTAGTCCAGCACCCTCTTGGAGGAAGGAGGGACCGTCGGCGCGTTTCAGCGTTTCGGGCCTCGGGCTACAAACGACGATTCCCATCTGATCCATACGTGAGAATTCTCCTAGCTGACCCGACTTCACCGTGACACTCATACACACACTCATGCAAACACATGTACACATAGGCATGTACATATACGTCAACTTGTAGAAGCGGCGCGCCCACGCGAGTATCCGCGAGTCGTCTGGTTTTGGCGGACATAACGGGTCGCGGATGGCGGTGAGAACCGTTGGTGAGACTAATTTCGCGTAAATTTATTGTAGATATCCCGACAATCTTTTTACGACGATATATCTGGCGTCGAGAGTTTTGGCTCCGCGGCTTCCTTTTTAAAACGCGAGACGCTTCGCAGATTATGACCAGAAAAGGAAGATTGAGGTAAAGTAACGTAACACAAAAGACTATCTTCCGAGAGATACAAGGTGTAAAGTGACAGACGTGAAAGACGTTCGTTGACATGAACTGTGTGCGTGTCCTTATACCAATGACCGACATGCATGGTCGAAAGCGTTATTCAAGATAATATGGATTTTGTAATTTTAATGATGACAGTGGTTTGCGAGTAGCGATAATGCAAATAATTAAATCTTGTGATGGCTTAATCGATCGGTGGAAACTGGTTCCCAGGTCGTTCCTACGTTCCCAAGTCCACAAATGTTAAATGTTGCATATACACGTGTATTACGAAAAACGTCCGTCGGAGTTTCCCGTGTCCATCTGTAATGCTTTATATTGATTGCCATCGAAACGGCGCACTTTTAATTAGCGACTCCGGCCGGTGCACATTTCTCACGGAAAGACAGTTTTGATAACATGCTGTGCACACGCTTTATTACAGTTATAATTCTCTTAATACGTAGGTAAACGTTTCACTTATGCGGTTTTGCAAGTTCAGTAAGATGTCATGTTGCATTCTTCTATAAAAGCGCGCGCGCGCGTCCCGTTTTGTCACGCTTAATAAAGTTAGCAACTCCTTGAATAACAGTGTGTAACAGGCTTTCATATTCAGCGGTCAGTTCACATTAGCATTACACATTCACCGATCTGGTAGCAGCCGCGCCGGCCGCTGTTAATCCTTCACCTCACCGCGCTACCATTAATCACCGCGTTATCATTTTCATATCATTGTAATAGAATATTCCTCGAGACAGGTGTAGGCCGAATCGGTTCCCAGACCTGTCCTAGAACAGCCGGTCTTCGACTATTGACCCTCACACGGGATCGGTCGCCTTTTCTTCCACCGACATACAAGCGAGCGAAGCTTCGAAAAACTGTCAAATGCGGCACATACCGAAGATGAGAGTGAAGCACACGCGGAAAAGTGGAAAAAGCCAACTTCCCTCTTGAGTATTTGCGCGGGAATGCACCGCACGTGCATATGCACATACGAATGGTGCATACGCGGCATACATTAGCATAGCTTTGCTCGACACGGGCTGTTTCATAGGTGGTTAGCTGGCACGCGACCGTGAGAGGTTCAGCATGGACGAGAGCATGAGCGAAGGCCACGAGACGAAGGAGAAGGGACATGTAGAGAGAGAGAGATATATATTTGGAGCAGGCAGTGTTTTTTTTTGCAGTCATCTAAACAAAGCCCTTTGCGTACATCACTTGGCACTGTAGCTCGCATAGTTGGTGAACAGGAAAAGTATGTCGTGGACCCCGAAGAAAACCAAGCGACACGCTGCCAGTAGTCGCACGAAGGGAAAAAGAGGAGAACGTTTCTCCTGGTCGACCTTAAAGGTTTTAATGTTATGCGGGATTCCCTTACCCCGTGAATGAAGCGGAGAATGAGAAAGCAAGAGAGGAAAAGAAAGAAAGAGAGAGAGAGAAAGAGAGAACAAAACTCAGTGAAAGAAGAGAGAAAGAGACAGTGAGACAGAAAGAGAGAAGGTCTCGGCTCGAGTCTCTGCCGCTCGTAGGAAGCCGTTAGCCCACTTGTTCGTCGTATACTAATGAGGATGAAAATGAGATGACTGCGTTTATTTTAATTTCATCAGGTGCAAAGGACGTCGGCCGTGGCGCGGACTACACCTGCTGGATGCAAGTGCCCAGACGCATGTATATCCGACTCGTTGTTGACTCGCGTACTTCCTGTCACGTTTCACTTTTCTACCACTGTTCAGTGGAATGACATCTTCGACCAGTTTCCGGCTTGAATACCGATACTCGTCCACCGGCAGAATAATCTATAACTTTAAAAGCGAAGTGTGCTCGTTTGCCTTATAATAAATATGCATCTTCAGTCTACGAAATAATGATTTTTGGAGAAACAGACTTTCTCAGAAAGTCACGTGCTGTTTAGAGTCGTTAACTAAAACAACTTAAATATCAACAAGTTTTCACACACTAATTCGTACATTTATTTCAACGGATCGAATATTTTAGGCAAATTTAATGCTTTTGCTTAAAAATGCAAATAATTATAAATTCCACAATTTTTTTACATGCGTAAAATAATTTTTTTTAATGCGTAAAATAATAATTATTATAATAATATGTAAATATAGTAATAATTATTATAATATAATAATTGTTATAATCACACACTGATCACTTTTCGAATTTTGAAACATTCCTGCAACTTCTGGAATCCACTCTGATATATCTATCACTCGAAATACGTATATCGCAAAGAAATCAAATCGAATTTCGAACGAATGTCGAGCGAAATCGCAAATTTATATTCGTTAAAACTCGAGACGCACAAGCGATGACGAGCGAATGACGAGGAAGCGAGGAAAAAACGGTTGAGGAAAAAGCTCTCTCGGCACATTGGCGCACGTTCGGCGGTTACTTCTTTTGCCTAACAAAAGAACTCTATGCTCTCCTCTTCTCGCCGTCTCGTTTTATCCCTCATTCTTCATCTTACTCCATCACTGTTGGTCCTGAATTCGCGCGGTGCTAAGGTTGGCATGAGAACATACCACGACGTAGTCGGACGAATGCTTTTTACATATGCACAATTGTCTCCTAGAGGGAAGGAAGGAAGTGAGGAGGCAGAAAGGACGATATGGAAAGCCACGAGGAAGCTGAACGGGGAGGGGAAGGGGGGAGCGAAGGTGCACCGTGTGGCAAGTGAGTGAGTGAGAGAAAGAGAGAGGGTTGAGTAAAGGGTTTCGACGTTTCCTCACGGTTCGACGATGCCGCGTTAGGACCATCTATCTCAGGGGTGTGATCTTCCTACTTTCCCCTTTCTCCTCCCCTCTTCCTCCATGGGCGAGAACGGACGGCGGGGGTCACAATGGTTTGCATACACTTTCCCATAGGGATGACACCGCGCTCTCGCGGACGTATACCTGGACTTTTAAATGCACAGCAGAGGCATAAAAAAAACAGGGAAGAGAAGAGGAGGATACATAACATATGGAGATCTATGCAAAATCGCGGCCTAAGGTACCTGAGGAAGGATATAACCTCGCGTCTCCGATCCTAACCGGGGGTCACCCTTTCTCCACGGTGCTTATTGTTCCAGATCGAAGGAAGAAGGGTTGAAGCGCGCGAGTGCGGGGCACTAGCCCCACTGCCCCCTTAGTATAGCGCCTCTCGCGCTCACCCTTTCTCGCGGTAGTCACCCTTGAATTTTAAATTATGCAACGACCGAGCCAGCGTCGCGCACAGACCAGGTATATTCAAATGGGCATATTACCTGGGCTCTTCCTATTCAAACATCCGACTACCTCTTCTATCTCTCCCCCCATTTCCCCCTTCTTCCTCCTTCCGATCATCGGAGATTTATAATGAAAGCATCACCGTATACACCACCAGCGAAGACCGCTGCTGAAGATTCTCACGGTATCCGTGACTGCTGCTTTGCCTATCAGAAGAGGTGAAAAAGGGGAGAGGGGGTCCTGATGCGACACGCATCTTAGGATCTACGTGATGTTTGCGATCTTCCGTCGATTCTGTTTAAAGGGTTCGATCCGTTCTCCCACAGAAAACCGTTGCGCGGATTCGTTATTGGCTTCTAACTAAACTTTTAACGTATTCTGTCGATCAGCTGACAAATGCGAGTCGCACATTTAAATACGACGTCACGGTTGCTGTGTTGGTTGAATTATTTATCTAAAGACAGGCAGTCGCCAATAACATTGTATTTACGGGCAATATTGTATTAAATAATTTTTCAAACAACAATAAAATAGTAACGATAAAATATTTGCATTAAGAACTAAAATTACAAGAGATTGCTGCTATGTTCTCGTATCTTTTTTCGAATAACTGAACGCGACTTTCAGACGCGTGCATGTCTGAACTTTTCATGTACAATTTAAGAAGAAGTTGTTCTCCAGTTGTTCTCCTAGAATAAAAAAATCATCTCGTGCCAATGTTTTCGTCCAACACGATAATCATACATGTCTGGTCTTACGGTAGGTTAAGGTCATCCCCCTTGTCACGGAATTGGGAATTAATGCAACGCATCGCGAGGATTGGCTACCTAAAGCTCGGCGTAATATGCAAATGTCGAGGCTCCGCTCGACGAAACGAGGAAGAGAGAAGAACTTCCCCAATCTTTTCCTCTGCCTTTCTCGCCTTACCCCTTCTCTCTCTCTTTCTTTCTTTCTCTCCTTTTCTCTTTTCCTCCTCCTCCTTTGCCAACTGGACCCATCCAGCTGGAGCAGGAGAAGGCATCTAACAACCTTTGTAATATTCTCCGATACGTGTTTCTTCTTCTTTTCCTCCTCCGACGCAAGTTCTTCCTTTCTTTTCTCTCTTTCCTCTTTTTTACTCTCCATCTTTTTCGTGCACTCCGCCGTTCCGACAAATAAATAATTCATCGAGGCTGCATGCTTTATGACGATTATGCTAATCCACGTGAACCTGTTACCACCGCTCGCGCTCGCACGCGCGCACGGTCTGAATGGACGACCGCAGGACGAAGGAATTGTAGGCGATTCTGCCGCACGCGTTCTCGACAGAAGTACACCTTGCAAACTACTTTTCAGCTCTCGACAGATTTCTTGACAGATTTAGGAAAATGGGGGATCAGGGCCAGAGAAACAGGTGCCGTTATAGACGACTTTCTTGAGAAATGTGGGAAACCGATGACCCACTCTTTCTCTTTCGGCATGCCATGGACCCTTTCGCCCTTGACACAATGACCACTCTTTCTCTTTCACAAAGTTCCTTCTCGTTCCATTAAGATTGCGCCACACCGAGGAAGTTGCTGTGCAGGATATCGAAGAAGGTGTCGCTATAAATAAACACTCAAATAAAATGCGCATTTAGGCAAGCCAGTTTTTCTTCTCGCCTCTATAATTTCTCTAGTTTTATACGATTAGCGTCACTGAAAATGAAATTGAACTGACCGTATTCTCGTTCTCCAGAGAATAAACTCTTTATATTCGAAATTAATAATCCCGTTTACAATCTTTACTCACAAAGAATAGTTCCCAAACGTACGTTATTTGTATTCAAAGTGCGATTGATTTCTATTTATAACACTTGGGAAACCGACTACTCGCAAGCACTAAAAGATATCCCACTATGAGAGACTCAAATCTTAGTGGCAACCTACCGTTCGGACGATGCTCCAAACGTAACACTTACGAATATCTTATCGGCTAGATGGATAACTTATTAACTGTCGACAGCATGCTCCGCTCAGGCACCGCTATACGGTACCACGGTAATAACGTAGAAACGCTACGCGTGGAATGCGCCATGATATCGAACGTCGCGATGAAACATAAGTATCCATGGGTGTAGTGGAAGACGATGGCGCGTTTCGCTTTACAGCCTCCGGGATCGCTCGATTCCCAGCTGGATTAGACTCGTCGTCGTAAAGCAGCTACGAAGACGACGACGACGACAATGACGACTATGGCGTCGACGGTCAGCGATCTCTTCTTTCTCGCCAAGCAGCCGGAAAGAGCCGGAATCCCTTTCCGTCGCTCCCACGAGGAGCGAACGATCCCACGCGTGGGAGGATCGTCCTAGCGAGAGAGGATATGGCTCGTGTGTACTCCTAAACGTCTCGGTCGATGTGTGGTACGCGAAAACCCGAAAACCGTTGGAGATCCCATCGTAGTCTCTCTCTCTTATCGCATTTCTCCATCCTCGAGCGACGAGCATTATTAGCATTGGCAGTTATCCGGGACTGTCTAATAAATTGCTCGCGAAAGGGTATGAGTGCAAGTGTGCACTCACGGTTAGAGTACTCTTCGTCTTGTCGGTCGCTGCGAGACGTTCGCGTGGCACTTGCGTCCTTCGTTATTTCACACTGACTATGAAATGTTTTGCAATTCCGCCTCATTGTTCGATTTTACGCTGACAAAATTTGTGAAAAATTTATCACAACTACATTTCATAATTTCGAGAGTAGCTTAATAGTCGGAAAATTAAAATAAATCTCTCGGGATGAGAGTAGCGTACATTTTTTTAATAATGCAATTTCACGCTCTTTCTGTGCGTGTGTGTGTGTGTGTGTGTGTATGTGTGTAGACGCGATTTAGCAGTGGCACCAAATACTCGCATCCACAAAAGATGCAACGATCTCGCTCGTAGCAATTTTTCACGCAGGAAAAAGATTGCGACACTATTTCAACGGCTTCCTCTTTCTTAAAGATGGAACTTTGCTCGCGGTACCTGTTCAAACGGAATATCCGTAGATCAGACAACGCTCGTCTGAATAGATGACACTCGAATCCTCAGAGACGGAGACATCCGATCATTTTTATCCCCGATAGCATGTGGGCCAGATGCCCACACCCCTTGCTCAAATTGCGTCTAAACCCCCCCTGGGGGGCGTTGCCCCGCTGATGTAGCAGGTAGAGCAGGTAGTGGAGGTTCATGCGTCCCGGCTGCACCCTGCGTCTTCTGTCAAGGGTCGCGCCGCTGACGACGACGACCAGGAAACGGCAGCAAAGATATCACGGCCACGGAGAGAAAGAGGAAGAGAGAGAAAGAGAAACCGTCAGTCAACCAATAGCCACGGCTCGAGTTAATGCGTTTCTTTTATTATGCAACTCGTCGCAACTCGAGCCTACCAGCGACAGCGTACAGCCGGAGTATCGTGGCAGTCCGGAACCGTTTAGGGAAATTTCCTGCTACTGTTATTCAAACGAGGGTCGTGCGTCGAAAAAGTACCGTCCCATACTCAGCCGCTGTCCCTTTGCCATACGAGGTAAACGTATGCATATCGATCATTCTTCGATACGATGAATGCCGCGAACCAACGACGTTAACAGAGACCCTACCTTTCTCGTTACTCGCCTCGAAGGCGCCAACGGTTTTTTTTTCGGCGTTACTTCGTCGATGGAATTTCTGGCACGCTCGGTACGGAGTAGGATACGTTGCTACAGCTGTGAAATTGTTAAACGTTTTTTTTTCTAACGTATTTCTCTGAAAGTGATATATACGAGCGGATATTGGGAATCTTGAGGCTGAAAATTAATGCGCAGGTTTCAAGATACCGGCTTTTGAAGCGCTACTATCTAAAATGTGCACGTTTCAACAGACCGCGACTTGACGTGCGTGCGTTTTTAATCAGCCGCGCTTAGGACGGAGTCTGAATGCGGGCTCTTACAAGGTTTTCTGCACAAGCTAGAAGAAATATTCCGGAGATCTCTCGGACTGCCACATCCGCAATGAAAAGACAACAGGCGCCGAATGTCGTCGCCAACGCACGCGGCAAGCGACATTGTCTTTTATCGGCCTAATCTCATTTAGCCTTGGCTCCTGGTGACGTTAAACGAGGGCTATTCATCGAGCGTTCGTTCGTTTCGTCGCGTGCAAACACGAGGAGGGGTACGTGGCCGGGATGGCTGACCGAAACGATTCCAGCAGCCGCGTTCCGGCTAGTGTTCACAAATTCTCCTGCCGCCGATATACGACGCACAGATGCGTGTGCGTTCTCCACCCCGGCGCGAACGCAGAAGGCGGAATCCAGAGACGCAGAGGTGCTGTTTGTGTTTGAGAAGTAAATTACAATAATTGAATAGACCACTAATTCCCCCTCGGCTTTCTACCGTAGCGTTCCTCTCGCACTCGCCTCACGCTCTTTCCCGCCGTTTTCTCCGTCTTCGTCTCTCGCACCAGCGAGCTGGGACCTGCGAAGGTTAACCACCAGCCGCAGCCACTGTCTCTCTACAGCAGGCACGCGGTGCGTTTCCCGAGCACCGATCCACGCGTGTTGCGCCGGTGTTGGTACACCGTTGGCAAAGGGGGCGCGTGTCGTACGATTAATTTCATTTGCCGGTTGCTCTCTCTCTCATGTGCGCGTGGGTGGAACGCTAAAGTTCCTCCTTTTTTGCTCCCCTCACACGCTCGCTGCTCGGTCGGCCGCCGCACCACGGCGTTTTTATTGTCATGCATCGTTTCGCGTTGGCGAGGCGGTGGTACAGCGTACCTGACCTTTCGACGACATAACACCAAAGAATCGAGACTGTCACCCAACGACGATCAAGATGTCACGCGACATACATATTTTCTTTTGTTTGCGGCATGAATTTAGTTCTTGACATTTCCACGCGAACATAAAATACGATACGTGTAAAAGAAGCTGTTGTCAAGTCTCTTGTTTTTATAATCTATCTTCACACACACACACACATACACACATACATCATGTAAAATGAAGATTATTGCATATAAGTGCAAATAATTTTTCTTCGACACACATGGATACTTGAATTATAATAATCCCATTTTTTTACTGTCATTTAAGCTCGATCAATTTAAATCGCACAAATCCTACGTTATACCTACATAAATTATGACGCTTTTCGCTTTACCCTTAATCCGCAACGACCGTAACACGTAAATGTTATTGGGTTAAATTATTTTTAGATATTCTCTGGAATCAGCGGAATTCGCTGAAGCAAGGCGATTGCTGCGTTACAACCGGACGTAAAGGCACGATATCAGATATACGAGGTAATGCTGTAAAAAAAAAACTAGAATCAGGAATGTCACCTGTTTGTGCAAGTGTTAACATTATCCCACTGCGGATAGAACACGACACCTCACACAGCCGCGAAAGCAAAACAGGATATTATCTCGGTGGAAAAAAATTTCATCTTGGGAAACAGCTTTTATCACTTTGATTTATGACCTCGATTCACAACTTAGCGTGCGACGGGCTACGTGTAACCCCATTTTCAAAGAAGTGAGCACGTAGGCAGAATGAAGGGAAGTGATCGGAATCGAAGTGCTCTTGCAATAAACAGATCGCACGATTAAATCGTCGATTATCTTGCTATTAATAATAATGCTAAGGAAGTATTATTCCGAAGCATCAGAACGTCAATTTTCTTTTCCGTAATCTTAAAATATTTAAGTTATAAACCTAACCTAAAAAAACCTAACTTAATTTTGTAATAAATTCTCCACACACGCACAAGTTCATAACCTCAACTAGTGCGTGTTAACTTATAACCTAATCTAACCTAATTTTATAATAAATTCTCCACACACGCACAAGGTTTGGTTATAAACTTGTGCGTGTGTGGAGAATTTATTATAACACAAAGATCTGGTGATTTTTATTATAAACATATTTCTAAAAAGTTTTTGTCGTTAAAAAATTTTATTGGAAATCTTTGATGTCGCGACTAGAATATTCGCATTTTTGTACGCAAGATATGTAATACATACATAATAAATATTATATATGTATATATATAAAAAATGCGTGCTTTTTAGCTCTCAGTCGTTACTACTCCCCCGTGACATTCCAACGAGAGAATGAATTATATTGGTGCATAGTTCTAAAACGTTTTCGCACATTGTACACATCTCGCAGTTGTCCAGGTGGAGACGAGTAGAGAAACATATTTGTGGAGTGTAAGAGAAAGTGAGGCCTAGATAGACAGATACAGAAAGAGATGGAAAACTGAGGAGATGCAGGTTGATAGAGGTAGAGACAAAAAGGGAGAGGAAGTTCGATGAGAGAGATTCTGAGATTCTCCAACGCGCGATACTCAGCACACAGAACAGCCGATGGCAGCCATTACTCCGCACGATTCGTTCCAACTTCCAAGTATTCGTTATTTGTTTGCTTCTGCTGGACTCGAGTCCGCTCGTCTATTTTAGCGGGCGCTGCCGCGTCGGACTCGGTCCACCTTAGTCTGAATACCAGGAATTTCGACGTTAGCTAGACGACCCGTGGGCGCGGGTGAGAGAATCGTCGGTAGCCTCCGATGAGCGGCTGCGTGTTTTGCAGGCCCGATCAAGGCCGACGCCCCGAGGATACCGTTTTTTCGCACGTTAAAAAGAAGTCGCAACCACTTTCCAACGTAGCGCGTTCAAACGAAGACGGTATATTATTAATTCACTCGCTGGAAAATTCATACCATTTCTTCTTCGTGTAGGAGAATAAAGAACCTACAAAAAACATTTCAACGTATGCATTCTTAATCGGTTTTTCTACACCACGTTCTCTTATTTGCCCTTTTTACTTTAATTCCATTCTAAAAATATCGACCAGAGAAACGCGTGTGGAATTCTCGTGATCTTAGACGCTCCTTTCTTTCTCAGATCGTTGCGTCCGCGACGTGACACGTCCTTCTCGTAAAATCGGCGACGCCGAGCGGAATTGCATGACACGATCGCGTTTCAACACTCTCGCATCTTGTACATCGACGTCGTTCGAGATCCGCGTTTATCCCCGTTTACGCCTTATCGCCTGAACTCCAAGGAAGACGGAATATAAAAACGCGAGGCTCGTGCCGTACGACGTCGCGCGCAGCGATCGTGCATCCTCCTCCCGCACGGTTTTGGGGAGTCAGTCGGAAACCAGTCTGCAGCCACATCGGGATCGGGTTTAGCAGGATTTTGGCGCTAACGTGCACGTTGGCGAAGCCGAAATAGCGCCCGGGAATGCTCGCGGCTAGAAGCAAGAGAGAAGGATAGAAGCGAGAGGGGAGAAAGAAGGAGAGAAAGATAGAGAGAAGAGCCGGGCTTTCGGGGCCCGGTCCCCGGAGTACTGGCGACTGGCGATTATAAAGAACAGTAAAAAAGAAATGAGAGGAAAGACACGGAGAGAACAGGAACGGGCGAGGCGGACGCGCTGCGGAGGAAACGAGACGGATAGGAGCGGTGTATAGGCATCGTCGTTGGCTGCGTTTAAAAAACCAGTTGTACGAGCTGAGCCGACAGCGACGGCACTCGTTGGGGCACCAAGAAAACCGACGAGAAGGAGCGCGTGGGCCGCACCGGGTCCTACACGGGCCGCGCGCTTTCGGGCCCTTCGCTCCACGGCGATGCTCGCTCGGTCGTCTGAACAGACACGGCTCGGCCCAGTTCGATGCTATTCTCGCGATGATTTTACGAATCTTCATAGGAGAGTGGCGCATTATACAAGTAGGAAGGTAATGGAAGGTAAATCTTTGTTCGATTCCTCAAGCAAGATTCCGAGCGATTCCTATAATACAATCTAGGGATTATGCATTTTTTTTCTTCTTTTTTTTTTTAAATACTATGATATCATGATGATACCGGTAAGATGCCTGTTCTATGCATTCCGATATTTTATATTCAGTAAAATTTATGCAAATTGTAGGAGAGCTGCGCTATATTCTGAAGAACCTCTTGCCGAGAGTGAATCAGACGGACAACTATGTACAACGAAATAAAAGTGTGCGCACTTACGAGCAAGCAGATATGACTACGCGCATTTTACGCATGGTCAGGTGATTTTGGTGACGTCATCGTTGGCCGAGAGATTACGAGGCGCAAGATGCAACCAAAATTATGCAAATACGATGCAAATCCCGGCGCGCCGTGACGCTAATCCGCGTCACAATATTGGAGGTAATTGGCCGGCAGCGTTGTCGCAGTCTCTCTCTCTCTCTCTCTCTCTCTTCCTCTCTCTCTCTCTCTCCCTCCCTCTCTCTCTATCTTTCTTTTTCCGCTGCTTGTGAAACCTGTGGCAATCCGAATGCCCGGAAATTCATCTTGAAAGAGGTCGAACGAGACCGAACTCTTCGCAATGATTTTGTCTTTCTATTCGTGCATATTTATAAAGAAATAAAACAGGTTTACGTGATTTTTCACTCACGTGATTTACTTAAATGTATAATAAAATCGAAACTTTCTTTCAGAAACAGAAAGTTACTTAGGTCTGAACATAAAATTATAGATTTAGCACACTTTAGATAAGAAAATTTAGAGATTTGGATCTATAAAAATTTATGGATATAGCTGTGCGATCAAGAGAAAGTACGATGTTTCAGTTTTTAGGGATCCACTAACATAACTTAATTGTTAGCTTCGCAATTTTCCAAGTTTATAACGCACGCATGCGATAATTTTTAAGTTCGCGTCTTTGATCTACATTGTTCAATTCTCTTCAATGTATAAGCGATGTTAACAAATTGCAAGTCACAGCTGGAACTTCTAGAGTCTTCGCAGGGATTAATCGCGAGAGATCATCCCGCATACCTGTCTAGCCCTTATCGACCCTTGTCCACCTTGTCTCAACGCGCACGAAGCTACAAAAGAGGGGTACGTCGGGACGAAAGGCGGGCGAGTTCATTCATGCCGGTACCGCAGAAGAAGAATTATCTCGGTCGCTCCGTTATCTGCGGCGGCGTACGTGCGTGTGCATCGAGCCTAAAGGTAGTCACGCACCTCGAAAGAGATACCGCAATCTCGGACAGAAACCAAGCAAGAAAGAAAGAGAACGAGAAAGGGGAAGAGGGAAAGAGAGATGCATGCTAGAGCGACAGAGATAGGATGATCTTCGCGTCGCGGCATCGTCGTGGGGGTTGATGAATGACGGGCGGTCAGCCACGACCACGCTAAAGTTATCTGGGTAATCTGAGTAGGAGAGAGGTCCCACTGTCTTACGGTGAATTTTATTATGGCGCTCCTCTACTCGCGGCAAGAGCGAGGTCAGCGAAACGGCGTATAATACATGCATTGCCGAGGCCTGAAAACGAGACTGGGTCAGGCTCGCGGTTGCATCAGAGATAGAGGAGGTGTCTCACCCTATACCAACGACTATGAAGCGATGTACAAGGGCGAACTTGGAAATTTCTGCCGTTTAACATCTCGAGTCCTTGACCCACTATTGGCACATCGCATTGCTTCACTATGAATCGCGCATATTTGTAGCGACATCTTGCCACTCGTATTTACGACGGGCCCCTTGGGGTATATTTCATGGGATCGGTAACTCTGCACAAGGGGGTAAAAAAATGTGTAGCGCGATGGGAAGGAACTTCATTCCCGCGCGGGTTCTTTTACTTCCCTTAGACTCTGTCGATAATAAAAGGGACCCATCGCCCTAAAGTGGGTCCTATGCGAACTTTGGGAGGTTCCCGTCGCGATTTTTCTCGTTACCGACAGTATTCTCTCCCTTTTATTACGGAGATCGATATTATTATTAATAATCTTCAAGTTAGTAACGTCACAAATTTAGCATATGTTGTGAGTTTACATTATAGTTTAACTTTTGTCATCGAAAGTGATAAGCTCCTAAATTGACAAATACTCGAAGCATATGTATAGTATGATCAAATGCCGAGTTCAAGGGGCGCATAAATTATCAAAAATGCAAATTTAGAATTTTATAAAATTCACATTTACTGAAAAGCAACAAGGTAATAGAGAAACAAAACAAATAAGATCGTCGCGATCTTCGTATGTCGATCCAAGTTATCGAAAAGTCATCGAACGGTGTGCTGGTCGACCTTTCGAAAGGTCAAACGGGTTACTCGTTAATCCGGCGTCATTGGAAGCAGTCCAGTGTACACCGTCTTTAGATTTTAAGGCTTAAGGATTTTAAGCGTTTGACCCGAAGCCTCGACCGGTTCATTAGAGAATGTTTCGTCTCTTTATCTTTTTTTTTACACACACATATATACACACGCAAGAGTTTGCGCGAGAAAGGAACGAAAAACAATCGACCATAGTCTTTGGAGAAGCACTCGTCCTCGTGGGCAGCGCGGCGCGTGCCGGATCACGCGACGATAGAGGACGATTAACGATGAGATCCGCTCGGACAAAAAGCGAGTCCCGTCGCGGTTAACCGGGGCATTAGTTCCCCAAAATGATGATATTTCGCCGCGGGTAATTACATGTCATTAAAATTTCGTCTCACGAAACGATTCGGGCCCAGGCCGGCGAGAGTCCAACCGGTCAACCGATTCGTCTCGTAATTGCCGTTGGAGTGGATTTTGATTGAGACTCTGGGACCTAAGAAGACAAGAAAATGAGAGCGCCGACGATGAAGACAAGCGTGGTAATCACAAACGATTATAAATAGAACGTAACATTTTTTTTTGCGTAACATTAATAGGGTCTTTTAGAGATACGATGAATGTAGTGATAGAAGTGTCAAATATTTTATTAGAGTATTTATCAATTATAGAGAGCTATATATTATTTTAATTTAGCAATACATAGAATATGGCTCCTCAATTTCGAAATCAAAATTGCAAATTCATACCTTTCTAGAGCCCAATAGTGTGACAATAAATAAAGAATATAACAACACAAAGATAAATGTATACTTATATTAGAAAATACATCTTAATAAGCAAATCCCAAACGCGTTTCGACTCACGGAGTCCTCTTCAGCGGGTGCGAAAGTAAAATTATCTTATTACACGTATAATAGCAGAAACCGAATGCTCATAGCAGTGAGCATGTGTCGCAGTCAAGTACATAAAAAAGAGTCATGAAGTCCTCCGGATTGGTAAACATGGTGGAGCGATAACCGTTGATAAGAAAATCTATCAGATAGAAAGTTAAGAATAACAATTTTTTTGTCCAAATTTAATCGTTAAATGTTGAATATAGGATTCGTGAGTTTGTTACCAAGATCTAAGAAGTTATTTTAAGAGTATCTAATGTAAAATTAGGTAATTACCTTTATCGTTCATCGTAGTTAAAAATCGATATATATAAACTGTCATAATGAGTGTATGTCTTGCTTATTGTCCTGAGGTAAACAGACTATGTGTATAGAACATAAAACGATCATCACTACACTGTTCTCGATGTTATAATATGTATATCGCAACGACTAAAATCATGTTGTTTGTTTTCCTCGATAATTGAAATGTGCGAAAGTCGATATTACTTGGCAAGCTCCGATATGACTTCTGTGTAGACATCGTTCAAACATTCAGATCATTTCGAAATTGAGGAACCATATTCTATGTATTGCTAAATTAAAATAATATATAGCTCTCAATAATTGATCTTGTTACAAGTTGATACTTTTTTTCTGAGATTTTATGTGTACCATTTCTGATATCAGTCTTTTGTTATAATTTGATTCTGTATCAAGCACTCTTATTTTAATTTATTTTACATTTATTTTACATTTACATTAATTTCAACTATTTAATTCTTATCTGAGATTTATGTGAACACGTTTGAGAGAAAATTAACGCGTTTAAGAAGACGAATAATAATCGATGGAAGACACCTTCGTTCGATCGCCGATTCACTTTTTGCACGCAGAACGGCCTTGTCGGCGATGACGTCAGCGAAGACACGGGTCTGTCGAGCATCCTGTGGCGGATTCGCTCGATGCCGTGCAAAAAAAGCGCTGCGTAACAAGCAAGCAACGTTACAGCGATACGTGCGCCTACTTACAAAGAGTTTGTACGCAACAAAAAAAAAAGTTAAGAAAGAAGAAAAATCCAACGAAACAAACCGAACAACTTACGTTCTTCTTCGGCTTTTCATTTCGATATTTTTCCCACGACAGGTGAAATGAGTTTACGTTCGCAACATGATCCTCCCCGAAATAGCTGTAATACTTAATAATAAATAAATAAATTCACAATGGGTAATCTACCGTCTAGCACGTCACAATGTGATGTTCTCTTAAATACATGACAATAAGATTATCTCTCTTCATACACGAGATAGAATAGAATTTTAATAAAGAAATTATTCTTTCAATCATCAATTTATTTTATTTATTGTCAATTTTTATTTATTTATCATCGATTAAATTAAGCTTATTTTTTTTATTAATCAGTGCAACACATTCTCTTATATGTATCTATCGAATTTTATTATGCACGGTATTATGTGTGGATTTAGTATTATAAAAAAGAAAATTATCATCCATTCACCTATTAATCTCAGTAAGCTGTCTTTACAATAATCGCTTACGTGAATTGACTGGTTATAGTGGCACTCTCAAATCACACAGCAATTTTCGCAACGACGGCGGTAAAAATATCCTTGAGGCACACAGGTGAGTTAAACTTTAAATGCACGTTTAACTTTAAATGCCTCGTACGCAATCGCGCCAAGTTTTCTATCGTTTTCTCAAACACCTTCACGTACGCGCGTCCTGAGTCACGCTCGGAGCTTGAGACACGCGGAAATAATAAGGTGTACGTATATATCCGTAGAGAGAGATTAGCTCTAGAATAGCGATCGAGATGGCGAATAGCGTTCCCATTCCCCTTCTTGGCAAGCTTCGGATAAGCAATTATCCGAATCGCTATTATCTTCAGTATCGAGAAAGGAAATACCGAAGCCGACAATCGCCTCCGATGTGGAAAATCCATATTGGTGCTTTTGCAATAATCGTTCAATCACCGTATTAATGAATGTTGTTCATTTTCGTACGTATCTAAAATCGCTCAATGGCAAACATCATTCATCTATTAAACGAATAGAGCTGGTCGAGACGAGGAAGAAATGGAGAACCGATGGCGCGACGCGTTGCCGGTACGCTTACTATACGCTTCTCGACGCCGCCATTCACCGGATCCCTATGAATGAACAGGGACGAACGCACGACGGCGACTTTATACGCGGCGCGTTGCAACGTGGAAGTAAGCAATCTGGCCGGGTGAGCGAAAGACGGAGAAAGAGACGAGAGCGCGGCAGGAAGGTGAACGCGCGAAGAGGAAAGAGGAAGAGAGGAACAGGCAGGAGGCGGGATGCAGGTAAAATGTACGCACATGCACACGCGAGCGTGGCCGAACGCATTGTATTATTATTCAATAGCGATAGAGTAATTGATCTTGCGCGGCTTTCGTGTGCGCGCGGACGTATATATGTACGAGCGTCTGCGAAACACACGCGCGGCCGCCGCCCGTGGCGGAAACGGCGCGCGAAAGTATTCGCCGGGCTGAGAGCGAGACTGGAGAGGGAAAGTATCGTTTAATGACTTTGATATGGGAGGTAGGCACGACCCTCCGTGTAATCTTCATTATTCACGCGATGTCTCGGCGTTTGCGAAGCACCGCCGCGCGGTTTCGAGTGGCCGATGCCGCGCGGGAGAGATAGCGATCTCTCCGCACCAATATCTTGATCGATAAATGCCACTCTCTCGCTTCGAGACGACGAACTCGAACTTTTTGTCGAGCGAATCAATTGTGGACTTCGAGAGTAGTCCCTCGCTCTATTTGGGCAACGCAGCGTATCTCGAATACGACAGACATGGAAGCAAGGTGGTATGAGTCGACAACGAGTAGTCAATTAGTGTAGAGTATGTCGTCGCACTTTCGTTGAATCTTGGGGAAAACTTATTAGTTGACGTCGATGAGATCTGTCAATCATGATTTTGATTTGATTTTTTTTCCCAATCAGAAAAATTATTATTTTTACTAAAAATAATATTTTTTTGAGGATTCGATGAAACTATAGGAATGTATGTTATCCTGTGTATTTGTCAGTCCGCATCTACAAGCCTCCTATACCGAGTCCTCCTCCGTCCTTCTCTGTCTCCTCCGCATTCTCGCCGTCGTACCAGACACAACGCACATTCCCATAAGTATAATTCCCGGCGCACTGTTTGTATGCGCATGTAAATGCACGGGTATTGTGTTTGCTGATGTCACGGCACATAGGAGAGATGCTGCGCGATGTTCCGATTCAAGATGTCGCGATCTGTTAAATGCACATTGTCTACGTCATTTAATCGCGCTCTCAGTTAAGATGATTTATTATTAACTACAAAACAATATTATAAACAATATTATAAAAATTGTCGATTTGACGGATGCGAGAGAAAAAAAAACAAGTTTAGCTTTTACGTTGGTTACTTAAAGCAATTGACGCATTCTTTAAATACACTTAATGTGCCGATAATGCAACACTTCAACACACTAAATGAAGCAGTACTTCTCGAGTCTCTTAAAGCTTGTAGGTTTTGTTATTCACCTAGAAACTGCCCAGAGAGATACACCGAACAGAAGAATTCGCCGCACGTCGCGTGCGCGCGCACGTGAGAGAGAGAGATAGAGGATGAGAGAGGAAAGTGCCGATCGCTCGACATCAAAAATACGGTGGAGCGAGAAATGGAGCGGCGATCGCTTACCAAATATTCTGTTACCCGTGTAAACCGATGCAAATATCGCGATGGATCGAATTCCCTGCGAGACGATATCGCCTCTTACCGCGCCGCGAGAGACCGACTTGCCGAGGCACCGGCTCTTGTGAAGCGGGCTTAACACCAGCCACGTTGCCAGCTGAACCATCCCGGAGTCCGACAACAGGAATGCCGTGTGTTAAAATGCCTCCGTGCTTGTGTGCTCAAATCGTGTGTGTGTATGTGTGTGTGTCGTGCGTGCGCGACGTAGGATGCGTAAAACGTGCGTCTCTCTCGCGTCTTCCTTCCATCGCGCTATCTCTCTCTCTCTGCGTGTGTGCCTCGGGCCCAGCATCACCTGTCTTTCCTCTCCCCAAGTTCCATCCTCCCCTCGCCTCCCTTCCTTACCCCCTGGACCTCTGGGACTTCGTTCTTTCTCTCTCTTCCCTCGCTCGTGTCTTTCATTCTCGACTTCTTTCCTCGGTCCCCCCCGACAACATAAAAAAAAAGAAAGATCGAAAATATATCCTTGTATGCCACACGGATCTCCTAGAGGACTAGCCTTTAAATCTCGTGTCTCTCAGTGAAGGCTTCTGATCCTCGCGCGACGTCTTTTCTCTTCCTCCGATAGTTTCGATCGAACAACTTTCGACCGCAGACGATACAATGACTCAGCTTAGCTCGCTTGCTTCATTTTTTTCCCGCATATGTTTCAAATAGAAATACTCTGCTCTATACTGTTTCTTTTATTGGAAAAAAAATATTTGCGAAAGTATAGAGCAGCATTGTCCCTCCTAATTGATCATTATAGAGATCATTATAGAGATTTTCATGGTCATGGTGAACAAAATGGATTATCACTTGCGAGCGGAATTTCCACGGCAGGCGCATGCTTGCGTTTACGGCCGTTGCGGTTTTGCGGTTTTGCTCTGGGGCTGATCGTTTCTCTAGTTGCTCGTTCCCGTCTTGCCTACCGTGCGCATCGCGTCACAATATCTCTTGCGCTACACGGGAAAGCGAGACGCGCGGCACACAGGCGGATAGCGCACCTGCGTGCGGAGATTGTTAGCGGTCGGCGTGACGCTGGAAAGCACGGAAACAATTTGTAATAAGGACGATATTTGCGGTCGTGCGCGCGCGTGGGTCGCCCGCCTCTTCGCAGATACGAATCCGCGACTCGAGATCGCCTCCAAGTGGTTCGCGAGTGGGCAAGACGGTTTACGTTGGTTACGCGTTCGAAGCTATCGTCGCCCGTGACTACGTGTCCCGGATTCGCCTTACGTTCCTGCCTTCCTACATCATGGATATTCTGGTTCGGGTATTATGTGAGAAAAATTTTTTTTACACCGCGCAAGAAATGCAATTCGAGATCGTCCAATCGTCGCGATATGTTGACATGAAAAATGGATGATCAGATATACGCGACGAATACGCGGTTATATGTCGGTGTGAACTTGCAATGCTCGGCAAGAAGTCGGCTCATAGTTATTATACAATTTACGTAATTGCATCATAATTACAACCGATACAATGTCGAGTGAATCACATCAAATTCTCGCCGTGCGAGTTCGCTTTTTTAGCTTCAACCCGTAACACATTTCTTGCGATGACGCCTCATCATCGCGCCTCACTTAATATAAGAAATATCTTCCGCATTGCGGAGCTCAATAAATATCATTCGAGATCGACTAGTTTAATTCTCTCTTGTTTTTCGACTGCACACGTTGCACTTATCCCTTCGACAGTCCTACCTCTTCGGGGCTCTCAAAGTGAGCTACGCGTTAAACGTGCTTCGGGATCTTCGAAGGGGAGGAGAGGGGTCGCTGGATTCCACTTTTACCGTTCACCAATCTCTTTTCTGACGCATCTTTATAGGCGGTGTCGGGACTAGCGTCCTTCGTGCCTCTTCGTTTTTATTTCGTCAGGCAAAAAACTTTACACTTTGCAAATATTGCGAAATATACATTTTAAATCCGATAAGAAATTCAAGATACGCATCATAAAGTATCTCCTTATTCTGCTTTGTATTCCGCGTATTCTCTTGTAACCCGCATATTACAACATGTAAAAAAAAAAAAGGAAGATTCACGCTCGACGTTGTGCACTCTTCCGTGAGGGACGTCGGCTCGTTCGAGCGGCTCGTGCGTTTCGACTCTAGCGCCGGCATCCCGTAACTTTCTGTTCCGAACAGATCCACGGCGGTGCGTTTCCACACTTATGCCCGTATGGTCGAGGAGAGAGAGAGGCCCTCGACCTCGGAACACTGTTACGTGTCAGGTACCATAGCTGTACGCGTGAATAAGTTATGGTCGGTCTGCCATATCCACGAGGCAGCACGCGTGCATCAACCACGGTGCCACGCTCCTCTTCTTCGCTCGGGAGAAGTCTCTAGTATCAGAGAGACGTTGAAACCGCTACGTTTCACCATGGCTTCGTCACCATAACGTATGGTTATTATGCTTTTTTACCGTTATTTTTGCGATTCGTTTCGTTACGTGTGAAACACCGATCGCCGAAGAAATGAATATTTAACGAACACGTGTGAGATGATAAACGCGAATGAATACACCGTGTCCATCCCATTCATCTTATACGTAACAAGACAACGAAAATGATAGAAACTTTATATTGAAAAATCACGTGTACTTTGTCAAATTTTATTTCTTCGGAATTTTTCATAAATACGAAAGAAAGATTTCATCAGCGGTAATCTTACACAATATGTGTGAAGCTGATTAAACAAGTATATTTTCCTCGGAACAGTGATTGTTAGTGAAGTGACAGAGGAACAGGAAAGAAGGTGGATGGCACGAGGGTGTTCCAAGGACTCCCCATCGCGAACGGTGGCGCAAGTTATCCCTTTCGGACATAATTCACGTCCGAGGGGGAGGGGCCCGCGTTTGCTCACTCGCTCGCATTGTCTCCTCCGGGGCCCGCTCCCCTCCCTTCCATAGCGAGCCTTTGAGCTCCCGCATTCTGCGTAGCGTCATTTTATAATATTTACAGCCCTCCGCCAAATTCCTTCCGTGCCGTTTTATTTCGCTGACTGGAAGAGGAGGCGGTCGGTGCCGTTTGCCTCCCTCACCCATTCTTCCCCCTTCGGCGGATGGTTCCATCGGGGCCCAACGATCGCCTTTGCTTGATTTTCTCGTCTCTGGTCTGAGTTGTGGCTCGAGGGAAAGAAGGAAATAGACGTGCTGAGCAAAAGGCCCAGAGAATGAGAAGAGAAAGGAATAAGGAGAGAGAAAGAAAGACAGAAGGGAGAATGAACAGAGAAGAAGGAGGAAACAAGGATTATGTAGTGAGAGAGACAGACGAAGGGCGCGTGTGCGTCTTCTATTTGTTGGAAAGGGTGGGCCCCTCGGCGGGGCCCCCCTAACTGCGGTCTCTCTTATAAGCGTCCGATGGGGGCCCCCAATCGGACACATGAAAGCCAAAAAGCCGAAAGTTGTCGTTGATCTAGTGCTCCACCGGTCGCTTAACTAGGGCTGATACCTTCGGATAAGGCGAGGGCCCGCGCTGAACCATCGATGTTTCAAGTGTTCGGAGAGAGACCGCCGCCGTCTCATCTATTATATCCGCCATCGAGATTCTCAGCGCGAGACTATCTCTTTCCACGATTCCGCCGGCTTTCGTCCGCGCGAGGGTGAATGCGTTCCTGGTCCAAGATCAATGGGGATCGTCCTTTGATCGGGAACGAAGATATAGAAATTTGAAATTTTTAGCTGCCTTGCGATTTTCAGGTGGGCACAGCAAAACTTTGTAACATTTTAAATGATGAAAAAAATGGTGTAATTTAGAGGATAATTTGGGAATAATGAACTATGTATTTAAAGACCAGTTGGCTCACTAAATAGAAAAAAGTAGTTGTCTAATCGAGTAACGTTCATCAAATTGATGTTTGTTAATTTTTAATATCTGGATTTTACAACTAAATTTTCCAATTGACGGGTTCTTTCTTTCGGGCGAAGAGACAATTGATATGACACTTTTAAAAATAGATGGGCAAAAGTTGCGTAAGTACAAGCAAGTTGCGTGCCTTCGGCGATGTCTATTATGTACGCGATGCAGCGTTAGGAGGACTCACGTTAGGAACGGAGTAACTCTCTCGTCACGGGCAGAGAAAGAATTTTTCTTGGCTAGAGTCTTACTTTACGGACAGGCTAGGTTAAAGCGCGCGCATACACACGTACGTGCGCGCCGTTTAAAACTTGGCAGCCAGCCGAGATTCAAAGGATCGTGTTGCAACGCTCTTCCTCAAGGTTTTTCGCGTCGCGCGAACGCGCTATAAAGGCGTCCCGTAGGCGTCGAGCGTTAAACGCATTCCACCTTAGAGGTTACACATTGCGAAACCGCAACGCGTGAGTGTTGCGTCTCGTTAGCCGCGATTCGCACGTCCTTGCCTCAAGTTCACATTGGTCACGACGCGCTGGCGGCGCTGATAAGGAGAAGAAGGAGAAGAAGAAGAAAAAATTTGTCGAGAAAAGCGCATGATTTGCGGACGATTAGCGGCTAATCATCGATACATTATTATGATGACGTGACAATCGATTCAGAACATTAATTTCTTTGCATCTGAATCTCTATTTATTTTTAAAAAAACTAAAAAGAAAGAAAAATCGAGGCACTTTATCAATTGTGTGGTGTAATTCTTTTGGCGCATATATTATAATTTTTTTGTGCTGCAATTAATTGAAGTTCATTTCTATCCATGACGCGCTTCAATATTTCTGTCAGTCATTTCTGTGAGTCATTTCTTGGTGACTTAAAGTTTAAAAATTTAAACTTCGTAGTTCTGAGGAATACTTGTGTGTGCTTTATGATATTATATATTATATAATTTTATTATATACATGTGTATATTAGTTTTTTTTAATTTGAAACGTACAAACAATATTTTATATCCCAACCAAGCAATAAATATGTCTCAGTTGGACACTCACAGAATTTCAACGCTTGTATCAAGGCTGAACTTAGAAATCACGGAACGCTCGAAATGTCATCCGTCGTGCTAAAAACAAAGGAACGCCGACGATAATCGCGCTCTAAGGTGCCTCAGGACATGTGTGCCACACTGACTTGACGCCTCTGCGCGTCGTCGTCCTGACTGGTACAACGAGAGGTACGTCGGGGCACAACGCTCGAATGAGGTCGAATCGCGACGCGAGGTCCGGGGGAAAGTCCAATTTATGACTCGGTTTAGGAAGAACCGCCTATTTCTAAATTCAAGCGAGTCCACGATAATCGTTATTAACATGGATGGAAAGGCCGAGGAGAGAATCTCGGGCCTACTTGCATCGAATCGCCAATTTTACCCAGCCGACTTTACATTCCTGTGTCACGTAATCGGAAATTCGCCGAGCCGCCGTCGAGGAATTTCGCATCCTGTCGCTCAATTTCTTTCTTTTTCACTTAATTGAGGCTACGCTATGCCTCGCAGGTATATTGATCAATCGCGATATAATTTCTGAATTATTTCTCTTTATGGCGAACGAATAAGATTATATAGGTGTAACACATGATGAAAGTTCGCAATAAAAATCATGTCATGTCACGTTTAGCGCGGGAAATTGTCTTTGCGTTAAAAGTCGCCCTCGAGAAACGTACATAGATATGCACGTATGTACATAGAAAGAAAACATTAACACGCTTTTACATGTATAATATTGCTATCTATTCGCAGGTTTGCCAAGAGCTCTGTGGAAATGTTCGACGAGCGGCCGAAGCCAACCAAACGACTTATTGCGTAATTCCTTGGCGACGAAGGCGAGCAGGATCGCAGGTCTAGACTATTTCTATATACATACAAATGATCTTTTATCAATTGCATATATTGTATATATATATATATATATATATATATTCATTATATATATATATATAATGAATTAGTACTATGTTAGAGACGTTGGAGAATACATGCGGTACATTTATTGGTGACAATGAAAATGGAATAATTGACGTAAGCGACTATCTCCATATTTATAGCATCGAAAAATGAACTCACCGAGATTATACCGGTTTTAAAGCTTGCAAAATACATATAACGCGCCGTAACATACACCTACACACATCCGCGTTGCATAGCCGCCCTTTTCCTTTTCTCACCGTGTAGCTCCTTTCATTTCGCTATTTAATCGTTTCGTATCGGAGTTATCTCGATCGGCGGGTATCTACAGGTTTTTCCGCGGGTTTCGCGGATCAGTAACATTTTGCGTGCCTGGAAATTTCCTACGAGACTCGTCGTGCAGGGTGTCCAAGGAAGGCATAGGAATATAGCTAAAAACACGGTAGCGGCTGATCGAGATTGCTTTTATGAGAAATGGCTCGGTATCGGACTTCGTAATTACAGCGGAAGTGCGATAAAAACAAAATATGAACTATCCCGACGGAGAAGCAGTTTGTATTTGAATGCGATTGAATGAGATAAGTGTTAATTCTACATATAAATGAGTCTGACCAAGTACGAAGAAATGTGATCGTTCTGTGTACATATAATGAAGAAATAATAAACCGGTATTACTCCGCAGTAAGAATCGATTTTGATCATAATCGTTTGTTAAGATTAAAAGTTGTATTTGCTAAGCAATTGCAATTTCCCAACGTTGGAATCGTTGAAACGACGATATCATTGCGACGCGATTTCAGAGGAATACGAGTAAATTATCGTCAAGATTTGCTGCACGGATGAGAGTAGGAGGCAGTAGCCGGACGATCGATGCTTGATCGAGATAACGGGGCTTAAATGTACCTACGAAAGGCGTTTCGTAGGTCATCTAACACGAAGCACTCAAAGTGGAGCTCAAGGACGGCTGTCTATATAAGGGCTCGCTCTCTACCACGTCGGATTTTCGATACCAGTGCCGATTAGATCCCTTCTTTTAGCTCGCTGGAACGCTAGCCCATCGAGAGATTAGAGTCACTTTTTAGCGGGAAAAGATGGTAATCCAGATCGATCGGACAGTGAACAGTCGTAGTCGGGAAGCGATACGCTAATTACACGATACATTTGCGTACATTTATCCACACCGGCAATTGGTATACATTATCTCGTTAAACCGCACGATCTTGTTAGCCATTGATCTGTTAGGTCGGTCGAGAAAATTATAACATGTGTTAACTTGCGTGTTCAATTTGCATTTTATAAAGCGCATTTCTTCGAAATAGGTGCAAAGAATGCTCTGCCGCCTACGCCCACGGAATCAGTCTCTCTTTCTCTCTCGGGGATAATGATAGTATCGGCGAAATGAATTTCGGGTATAAGTCATCGTAGATCGTGATCGTCCGTTCGGGATAAACGGAAGCCAGACAACGTGGCATCGTGGTCGACCTTTTGGTCGGAGACCTTAAGAATTGGGAGCGGCTCTGTGATGAAACTGGTCGTAGAGGCCACTTGTTCTGCTATCTTTTGGAACCTCTCTGGCATCATTGTGGCCTAGTATCCTGTTCTTATGCGAGATATTAAATAAAAAACAGCTGGTATAATATTTTTCTTACTTTTACTTTGTAAAAAAAGATTTATTTTAAAAAGTAAAAGTATTTATTTTAATTCAATTTTATTCAATTAGTCCGTGTTGCAAAATTTTTTTCATTCTAAAAAAGTGGAATTTAAAATTTTATATCCTGCTGAAATAATTATGTTATGCGAAAAGAACAATATATACATATTAATATAGATAAGTAATTTTTTTCCTTAATCATAATTTTATATCACATTAAATTATATGCAACTGAAAAGGCAAAAATAAGAGGAAAGAATGGATTTTAATTCTCGTCTGGAGAGGACATACAAAGAAATAATATTAATAAAAAGTAACTCGCGGCAGACATTTGGCATGAACTAATTTTCAGGTCGAAATATGAACGGTATTCGCGGTCCCGATCTCTAAATGAACTTGTCTGAACGGAAGGGTGCCAGAGGTATTTATGTGCTTGTGCCGCACGAAAGCCGCAAGGTCGGGCCGCATTAATAAAACAAACACAATGTACGACGCAATTCTGCATACAAGTAGGCTGTCCGTCCCCGAGGCGATGGTTTCCACGTACGATCGACAGGTACTATCTCGGAGCCGAATGGACACCGAGTAAGTCGCTTCGGTATCTCTATCTCTCCGGCTCCTTCTTCTCGGACACGTTGTCGTTTCACAATGGATTTTCGTGCAGTCCAATCTCTTCGAGATCGTTTCACGATAGGGTCGATAGTAGCGCGGATTTTAACGCCGCTCTAGATAGTGATGCTTCCATTTCGATGTTCCATAATGGAATTGTAAAGAAAAATTGAGAAGAATATAAGTGTCGATTGAAAAGACAAGAACATATGTTGTAATAATAATAATAATAATAATAATAATAATAATTTATAATAATAATATGTAATAATAATAATAAATAATAGCGCTTGTAATAAATGAAAAATATTTTTATTACATTAAAATATAATTGAACAGAGAGAGAGAGAGAGAGAAAGAGAGAGATTAGCAGAATAAATCAATAAAAATAAAAATTTGACATATGTCTTTATCTTATCTTCAAGATAATGTATAAATTTTATTTTTTATTTTTTGCAAAATCGTAGAGAACGCTGATAACAATATCAATTGATATTGTAACTGAACTATTTCCTTTAAAAAGATGACTTTTTCGCCTACATATTTTTTCGGTTTACATATATTATATAAAAGTCGATCTCTCTTGAATTACGTTGATCTAAGGCATGGCATTGTTGCAGCGCATCGAATATTCAGGAAGCTGCATTCAGGTAGCATCTTCATCTCCGCTCGCACGTCTCGTCAATGTGCGATTAAGCCCAATGTCTTCAGGATCCTCTTATGGCTCGTGCCATACCGCGTTATTATCCAATGCATTCGTAATGGGCACGCTCTCACTCTTTACTCTCGCCAGTCAGATCTCTAATGAATGGCTCGGCGAGAGCACGAGACATTCATGAGACGCATAGAAACGCATAAGGTCTCCCTAGTCATCCCTTCCAACCTTCTTTTTCTATCGCTCTATCTCGGTTTACTTAATTCTTTAACGTATTAGGCACATACACGAGCGAGGAGTTGTTTTTCCGTTGCGATAAATTTATCTCACTCTCAGCCATTAGAGGTGCTCGTTTAATTTTCGTTATGTCCAATTTCGTAAAAGAGACATTGAAAAACGGACACATAATTAATCACATTTAATTTTCATTTGGATTAGTAGGTTAGTCATTGCAAAATATTAATTGACAAGTTCTAATTGATCAGTAGATCAATTAGAATTTAAATATATTTATTTATTTGTTTGTATATATGTTTTATATTTTTTGAAATCGTGTTGATTTTCCGAGGCGTTAGAAGACTTGAAATTGCATAGAATTTCGAGCTACGAGGACAGGTCGTTCAAAAGGACGAAGATAACAGAGATTTTACGAAATTGCACGGCTAGAACGACGTGACATCGGTCTGCCTGGTAATTTTCTCAGATATCTACGGCGATCTGGTTTCTGTCGATGATGTAACGACAGCGACTCGAAATGTCGTCGGCCTTCCAGGCATTCGTTCCCTCCAGTCTCCTGCGGAATTCGAAGATCGAGTCTTTCCCGTCGCTCCTGCGTCCCTGGCACGTTTCCTCATCAACGTTTCGTAAGTTCGGACTGTGCTGTGTCCTCTTCTTCGCATTTCGCACATTTCAAAATCACCCCGATACGAATAGTCACTGATCAGTTGTCCAGAATGGTCTTATTTTCATCAAGAATTCCCATAATAAGTCACCGCATGTATGACTTAATATCGAATAACTATAAATCTATAAAAGCGTTGTGTGTGCGAAATTAATTTAAATTTTAAACAAGCGTCATTTGTCTCCGTTGAATCAGATTTTACTATTCGTTGACGACAAAGTAATATTTTAAAAATTACAATATTTAGTATCCTCTCTCAATTACAGATGCAGCGTTTAATGCAGTCATCGTGCAGTCGTGATAACGGTGATGGATTATTTAGTACATCATTGATATTGAAAGTGTTGTATGCTTCGTAAGATTTCGACTAACGCGACAATTATTTCGCGACGGAATCGAGCGTGACCGAGCGGATGCTCGTTAAGGTCTCTCTCGTGGACACCGATGACGTCGTTCGATGAACGTTGCGACACGTAACAGCCGTCGCTACAGCTTGCATCGCGCGGTAGACATCCTTGACTGCCCGTTTACACCGTGACAAAACTTGCGTCGTTTAAAACGCTACGCATATCCGTCCGTACGGCGACAGTCATTTTTATTGCTTATCGCCAACTTTTATGGCACCACCAGAAAACCACTGATTCGCGAAATCGTGCAGTCATTTTGCGTGCGCGAGCATGTCTGATCTCGAAGTTGTAATTCTCCGCAGGGATGGTATCGAATGAATGTCTCTCAAATAAATATTGCATCTCAGTCAACTCCACTGTACACTTTTCCATTTATACATTTCCATTCGAACTTGTGCACTTTTAAAATTTATCAATTTCGAATTAGTCGATGTCAAATCGGTTAGCAAGTGATTGATCCTTCTCAATTCTACGTGAGACGAGCAGAGAAAGAAAATTAATTAATCTCAAATTAGATCGCTAAGTTACATCGTTGCAACTGTCTCTAACGATAGCGAGAACTTCTTCAAGTCCGACGTGCGCACCGATGACGTAGTCGGATGGAAGTTGCGACACAAAGCGAGCAGGCTCGCGCGGATGGCGGCCATCCTTGAGTGCTCGTGGCTCATTCCAACTACGGTAAAACGGTCTCCATATGAGAGCACACACGCCCGATCATGCCGCGCAACTTGACTTCATTGCATCGCCGCGACCGGATCGTTCGGCCGCCAATAAGCCGTCGAATAAGTCATTTGTTCCTCAGTCGCGAAGAAGAAACATAATCACGGCTGTTTTCTCCTCACCTCACGTTTCAGGATCGCTAATAGAAGACCGCCATCCGCCTGCTTTCGCGACGTCGAAATTTCTCGCGACTCCGTCCCGAGTTCGAATCTTATTCGATCCGAGTCCTGGAGCGCCATTTGAATCTGGAGCGGAAATGGAGCTCGCGAAAGTAGAGCTCAGACGGCTCAGTCGTGCTCCAGAGAGCTATTTTAATTCCTTCCTATGATTGGGATTCTTCACGGGTCTCCGGAGGTCACCCCATTCGGATTCATGTTCTTCGGCGATCGTCAGAACGAGCTAAACTTTTCGAACAACGGGAGCGTAAAATTAGTGGAATTTTATTGGAGACTGTAAATCTCGCACGAAAGTTGATCTTGTTGACCCTGATTGGACTAATGACAGAGATGGAAAAATAGGATCTCTATCTTGTTCAATTCTCTAGAAGCCTGTAACGGTCGAAATTAGCCCATTTAATCTGTCTTTAAAAGATCCAAACCTTGAATCTCATAATGTCGAGATGATTGCTTAAGGTTATTGAACTATGATAAATATACGAGATAAATTTCCTTTTACGACAGAGAAAAATTATGTACTATAACGAACAATCGGTTAAGACGGAAAGGTTATTAGGGATAATCGTGTTCGCAGAATAATATACGTGTATAACGCCGCGATATTTCTCAACGATGTAATTAATAGCGGCAATTTTTTTAATGGGTTTTACAATAAATGTTAAATAAGCGATTATCTCACTTTATTATATTTAATTTGATAATTATTATATTTACAACCTCTTGCGGATTATTAAGTTTACACGTCATCGCTATTCCAGATATTCCGGTGTCACCTTCGTGTCACAGATCTTTCGATCGAGTCTACTTAGGAGCTATGCCTAGTTATGCACGCGAGCTTCAATTTACTATTCAAACACCGATTCCTGACGCCTCGGAAATCGCAGACACTCGTCTCGGTGTAAACAAGAGAATAACGACGAGGTGAGTCAGACTCGAGGATTCTTCGAAACAAGGGTGTCTGTCAGGTTCTGTGGTTCTGGCCACGGACATAACGCGCACGTTGGATCTTTTTTCGCGGATTCGATTCGACTATCGATGTAGAAAACAGCTTCAACATCATCGCAACATCATCGCCGTAAGCGACGACACGTTGCGTGACTAGGAGCCTTATCTCTCTCTTTCTCTCTCTCGGGAGATTTCAATAAATTGGTTTGCGCGAAATGGATCAAACTGGCACGTCTCTCAGCGAATGAAGAAAAGACAAAAGAAAAGATGAAGACATAATTTTGCTCTCTTGCATTCTTCCCTTTATCCCACTCTTCTCTCGTGCCGTTAGATTAGAACCAACGTCGGGAACACGCCGAGATCTCGCGGTGACAAAGTGAGCGTTAAGCGCGCCGCAATCCCCGTAAAATGCGCACGCACTCACCGGTTACAAGTCCACCTGTGTTCCACCACGAGTAATTCACGTATCAGCATACGCCGTCGGCGACGATCTAACCGCTCACTTTGGTACGCTTCATTTCTTCTCTCGTATCTCGATTGCCACGTAGCTTCTGCGAGCAACCTCTGTATGCTCGCGAAGCACGCAAGTGTCGCCGATAGATCACATCACAAAAGCTACGGAGTCTGTCTTTAAGCGGAATTAGTGATGAAATCGGATATTTGTAGAATCCCAATAGAAAAGAAAATTTCTATTCTTTTTTATTCAAAGTTCTCAAAATAAAAAATAAATTTTAAAAGATAAATATGAAAGATAAAAATATTTATCATTATTTTAATTTTTATCCAACTCTATTTCATTGTTGATTATTTTCATTTTTATAAATTTTTATAAAACAATAATACTGTCAGTTTATAGAAATCAATTAAATTTTCAGAGAGAGAAATTAAGAACTGAGCTTTTCCGGTTTTGCAACTATGAGGTAATCTTTTGATAAATTTTTTCCGTTACGATGTATCCGTTATGATGAATACGATAGGAACGAACGTGCTCACTTTCATATTATGTCAACGATTTGGCCTTGGCATACGCAGGAAAAGGTTGAGAAACATTACTGAGCGACGAACATGCGTGCTGCAACGTTTAACCACGGGGATATCTATAAAGGCATGTGTCTATGTTGTTACTAGTGTTATTATAGCGATACCTATCTACGGATCTCAAGGTTTGAGTATTTAAATATAACTGATATTTCTAAAGAAATAGCTTTATAATATCAATTAGCGGGCAACAGCGCGTTTCAAAGTCATAAATACCAATAATTTGATTGAATTACAAACAGAAAGCATTACGAAACTTTCATGTCAGTTGCAATTAACGTGATCTGCGTCAATAAGTAGAACACTATGATTTAGTTCCAGCGCAATTTTTTTAAATCTATCAGTGATAATTGTATTAAAATTTAAAAAAAAATTAAATAAGAGAAATTACTTATCACTATTTTTCAATAATTTTATTTTCTTGTCTTTAGCCACGATGTATTTATTTACCAGTCACGGAAAGTAGTCATCGGAGAGATATGCAGATCGTGTCGTAAGACAGGCGCACGTGTGTGTCGTGTTGCACCTTGAGAAGAAGAGGAGAAAAAATCGAATGACGGAAAGAATCGACAACGTGGATTTTTAGTTAATGCCCGTGCTCTCTGATGTAGAAGCTTCTGCATGCAGCTGAGAACGTCGCAAAAACAATTGTCCGATAAAAAAGTACGTAATCATAAATTTCGATCGGTCTTAATGTGTGTGTCTTGTGTGTGTTCGTAATTGCTGCATAGCCAAAGCATAAATCGTCGATGTCTTACGCATTACAACGCGATTATGCGCACTTCGATTGAAATGTTCGATTTAAAGGACGAAAGAATATCTACGATATGTGCGTCTTACGTCACGTATTATTTGTAGTTAAAGCGAAAGAAATCGACATAAAAAAAATCTGAACACTAAATCATTGGACCTAAGACGCTTCATATGTAGGACGTAATAAATAGGAAATAACGATTTCATTGGCATGTCTCCTTCGGTTGTTCCTTAGTAGTCTCCAGCATTGTTTCACGTAATGAGGATCTGTCTAACGTCAATCAAAAGTGGCATTAACATTTCGGCGCGAACAGTATGCAGAATTATTCCACGTCTTTCTCCGCGTGCGCACTGTAAGCTAATGATTGAGGTGCTTACTGGCGCCGATAATAAGCGGCGATAAGTTAGAGCGTAATAACTCGAGAGGACGAGCGGTACAAACCGATCGTTGCGCATGTCATCGCCTCCTTTACGAGTCTGCGGGTGTTGCTACTTAATAATATTTAGTGGGCCATTATTACGCGGTCGGAGCCCGCGTTATGCCGGTGAAACATGGTACATCTCCGGCGCAATTCCTACATAACGTCGCGATATGTTATGCGTCGTCAAACTGGTTTATTTACGTATGTCGGCATCTTCAGCGCAGCACTCGTCGAAGGAGAGAAAGGAAGAGAGAGGGCGAAAAGAGATATTTCACGAAACGGGAAGGGGGGCAGGCAGGTTGGGCTTGTATACCGGATTTTCCAGTCTATCTACACACAATTGCGTGCTATGATAGATACGCACGTGTGACATACGTGTCGCTTCTGACTTTTCGCGATCTTGAATTGAGCGGCTCTTGAACGGAGCGCGCGATTTCGCGCCGTTCAAGGTCAAGTGTCAACGGACATGAAACAGTCGCGACCTCGGTTCTACGAAGTTGTTTCTCGAGATTATACCTGGTAAGGTTGTTTGCGACACGTGGATGTAATGCCTCGCGAACGAAGCGAAGCTCTCGAAACAAAATCCCCGTTCTCTGCACGGGAGAGATATTAGATTACGAAGGAAACGATGGCGGATCGCGATTTCCAGGGACCTGAATTTCGCGGGTCAGCTACGATTTCCGCTCGGACGACGCCTCATGCTTTCTTCCTTTTCAGGTCAGGCACACATCAGGCAGACCCCTCGTTCGCAGCCTAAATCACGGGCTTACCTATTTGTTTCCTCGTGCAATTAGCGCCGTTGTACTCGCGAAAAGAATAACCGCTTCCGCGAGCAGTATCATCGGTTCTACTTACAACTTCCCGTTTACGAGCGAACCGCGAAGGAGAGGTGATACGATCGTCAAAGATCCGCGGTTGAAATCACCCACGGATCACAGAATCACCTCCCATAAGCGTGACAACACGCATACGATTCTCATTTCGAAAACACGAACGATTCTTCGCGTCTAACTGTGGCCGGTAATCGTCCACGGCCGCTGGCCAGAGCAGCTTAATCGGCGGATTAATTATTTATGAGGCGTGTTTCATTCATTCATTAGAAGTTCTCCGGGGCCTCCGCGAGAGATCATTATGACGTGATAATGTCTTAATTAACGGCGTTTAATGAATCCCTATCGCAGGATCACTTCGCTTTATAATGCAAGCGCGCGACCACGCGACCGGCCTCTAAACGGCGAATTAACCCGCGGTTAATAAACGAACCACGGGAAAGAAAGCGCGTGCTCCCGGAATACACGCTGCGAGCGTACGTAGCGGCGTGTGCTACCGATCGTGCGACCTACCTGCCTGCTGTCGACCATTTTTACCGGGCCGGCATGGTCGGGGATGGCGCCAATTAACCTGCACACGGGGGGGGATTTGACGTCCGGTAATCGCGAGAATTCTCGCGACCTTAAGTAAGCCCGATAAGATAAGGCCCGGTATGCTGGTTAGGGCAGTCGCTAGCTAACTCCTAATTAATTTGAAAAAGCTTGACCGCGATCGAGAATTCCTCGCGTGATAAATCGTTTCTTGATAGCGACAAAAGTAGAGAACTAGTTCCGGATGTGCTTTTGATAAGAATATGCTCGTTCGTATTTACAAAAATATTATACGTATGGTGTACAATATTATTACATTCTTATTTTCTTTAAATATAAACAACGTAATCTTATTTCTTCATTATTACATTTAATTATTAAATATTATATTCGGGATTCTCTTATACAATATTTCTCATATTTATTATCACATGATAGTTTATTATAATTAATTTCTTTTTATTATGCATTTAATTTTAGACGATTATGTTTACCATAGATGGCGTAGATCATAAATATACCAGTGCGTGGCAGAAATGCGTTATGTAGAGCCAGTCGTACTAGTTTTCTCTGAAATAGTATCGTCGTCGTCGTCGTCGTCGTCGAGAACCTCGTGACTACTTGATGACTACCTGAGTTTCTTCGTATGTAACTCGAATTAATTATTTTGACGCGTCGGATCCATGTTTGTAGTTACTTCGCGGACTGCTCGCGGCGATAATTAATAGCGCCAGACTCGAATGAAATCATCGTAATGCGCCGTGACTGATTGCGTTAGAGTTACCGTGTATCAAGCCTTCTCAGTTTGAAGGTACCACGACCGAAGAAATGCAAGATTAATACTGCTTACTCACGATTCTCGCGGCGCTATGAAACCCCTGCACTTATAAACCTATAATATGCCGATCGCACTAATTACATTGATGCAAAACGATGTTCAGGAAAAATTGATCATCAGAAACCTGATCTATTTTACAAGACACTTTATCCAAGTCTGTCGCAAAAATTAATTAAGATTTCGACGAGAATGTAAAATCTACTATAAGATAAATAATATATATTTTTGAATCATAAAATTGGAGAAAGCTATTAGATCACAAGAAAATTTAATTGTGCTCGGTTTCGATATGGCTGTATTTAAATTTTTATTAAATTATAATTAAATAAGTTTTATAAATATTAAATTAATAATGAGTACAATCTTGATATTTTTCTGAAGAGAATCCAAATCGCACACATCTGATTTAAATTTCTATCCAATCTCAATGTCGCGCGCTCATCAGTTAATTATAATTGTGTGGTCAATGCTCGCAGAGTGTGTAAAAAATGTCAGGATATCAATTTCAATTCTACACAGATTAAGTAGTGGGTCAGATTTTACAGAAGGGGTACGCGAGGTTATTCTTCGCACGAGCCGAAACCCGTGCGCTCTCTCCCTCTCTCTCTCTCTGATAATTCTATTATGTACGGTTTAATGTACAATTAACCGATCACTTAGAGGCTGACATTGCGCCGAGTCACGATGTCTTATTAAGTCTCTACCGAGCACCGGTCGGCCAAGAGCACGGTGGCAGGCGGTCTCCGAGAGCATCAGAAGCGGCCTTAAATCGGACCAGACCTCTGCTATTTAGCCTCGGCCTGGGTCGGCCACCGTCGACTTAATGATCGCTACTGCACAAATTTGCTATTTTGCGCATAAATGTATCCGTAATCCGTGAGAATTATCGCGAGCCATTGATTTACTGTAATGGGAAAGAGGTAATCGGTACGTCATTCCTTCCTTGTGTACATCGAGGATCTTGTATTTATGGCGAGTATGGTAATTATACGCGCATTGCAAGATGTTCGGGCGTTAAATACAAATCGCGATAAGGGCGATGAATTCTCTACGGAACCACCGCATCGTTTTGTTCCTGTATGCTAACCGCTCACAAAGTAGCCACTGATACGAATGGAAAAAAAGAAGTAAAAAAAAAATGAAGATAAATAAATCCTGCAGCTGCGCATCGCACGGAGATGACGCACGCCCGAGGCGCTCATTCCGTTGAGCAATTATCTTGTAATTATTGTAAACGATAAAGAGAGAAAAACACACGACGCGCATTCTAACGCTTTTCACTCTCTCGTTTTAGCTCTCATCTTCCGGGGCTGAAAAATTATTGCAATTACTATTTGCCCGCACATAGTCAATGGGAATTTATGTATGTCATAACTATTAAAAATAAATTATGATCTCTTAAATTATATTAAACACAACACGTATATACGCACTCACCGATACAGATTTGTCGTAGGACGACTTCATCGCTATCAATCACGTCGTTATTATAATAAAATAATTGTTACTTTTTCGAGTCTATTTCACGGCAGCAAAAAGAAAATCCGATGGTTTCAAAACTAGCCTGTTAATACAAATATATTACTTCCGCGGCGGAAATTCGATGTCATCCCGATCTCCCGCGAAGTTCGAATCGACGGCGATCGGCTTAATTTAAGAGTCCATAAAGTTGGCCAGTCCTTTAGTCCCTTGTCTGAGGATCCGATTCCCCTTTCCCTTTCGCAGCAGCGACGGCGGCAAAATCCCACCTGAGACACATCGTGTACCATCGTCCCTAACGGACCCACACCGATGATATTTCAGTGTTAATTGCACCCAGTATCTACCGCTCTCGAGTCCGGGACTGACTTCTAATCTCGGGTTCATTAAGGACTCCTACCCGGGACCAACCAAACTATTTTCAGATCGAGACACACGTATGTGGTAGCTCGGAGCTCGTGAGAGGAACGAACAGGAGGGAAGAAGGACGATGAAGAGGAGGTGGAGGAACGATCGAAGGATGGTACGCAGAGCGAGCGAAAACACGAGATGCACTTCGCACATGTATGTGTATAAGTGCAAGTGTGTATAAGTGTATATTTGTGGCTGTATATATATGAGCATAAGTTGTGTGTGGGACGAATTTAGTGCAAGAGGAAGGTACGATGAGTACGATGGGTGACTATACGAAGAGAAAGGCAGGGAGAGACACAGGGAGAGAAGGGGGGAAGGAGAGACAGAGAGCGAGAAAGAGACGTGGCGAAGCAACGGCCATCCCCGATTTCCATTTTAATTGAACTCAACGCAACATCATACTTAATGCCAGAAACGCGTCAGAAACTCCAATTAAACGGCGACGCCATTTCACTTTATCTCCCTGCACATTCGTCCTGATTGCCGGACCGATCGTCGCCGAGGTAGCCATCGATTACTCCTCCCCCGAAATTTCTCGAAGAAATGCTCGGCATGTGCGGCGACTCGCTTGCTGTACGATTTATATATCTTCCGCCGCGCGATCGCGTGTCGTGAATCGCGCACGATTCACCGAAAGCGAACTTTGTTTCTCGACGCGTTTAACGTCGAACGAATTAACATCGGCGATGTCCATCGATAGGATCATTCGCATCAAATTGGAGTCACGTGGCATATAAATATTCACATCAACGTAGCTCTCCTCAAAGACGAGATTTCTTATAATTTAATTTGATTTTTTTCGGTCTCAATAATTTATTGCGCTTATGATATACGGAGATAGAGATTTGCAAATTGGTATTAGAAAAAAAAGTTTGTTGAATATTAATCAGAGAATTTATAAATCTTTTTTAAGAGACATTTTTCTGAGTAGTTACGACGATTATAAAATATGTGATATTTAGTAAGGTAAAATTCATTTAATTTTACTGTTTCTTTCTGAGAAAATGGTCTTGTAAAAATATTCTTAACAAATATTTTTAACAAATTTCAATTTATTCAACCCATCTGGCTAATTTTATTAATAAATTTTTATTAAATTTTATTAATTTTATTAATAAATCGCAACGTTTCGATCTTTTCAAGTGTGGAATGTTACATTTAATAATGCGAATAGAAAATGCACGTTAATATCCGTCTTATTGACATTGCGCCCAAACTACATCAATCTTGAAACTATTGAAATCATAAATATCAATAAATAACTTTAGAACATGTAATTAATCAACTACTATAAAACTCATATATTTTGTGCGTCATAACGGCTAAGTCCGTCAGTAATAATACATGGAAATAGCGATGTTACTTCGTGTAGATCACGTTACATTATAAGGACATTTTGCACATGTCAGTTAGATATACATTCAAAAAGACTAAAGTCAGGTAACGGGGGTAAAATAATAAATAATAAATATACATACATGTCAATTGGTCCTAAATAAAAATATATAAACATTACGGCAATATCAGAATACTGTGACAGTTAAAACAGTAAAATAATACAAATAATAGAATTGATGCGGAAACTAAATAATCTCAATTACTATTATCATAAACAGTTGTGAGTTTCTTCATGTCACTATGCAAGTTTAAAGTATCACCATGTTTCTTTATGAAAAATACTTCAACGATCTCTCTCTTTTTTGTGTTCGATTCTTTATGCAAAATTACCGGCTTTTTTCAGTCAAAATCGTGAGACTGTAAGACACGATGCGACTAGATTTTTCCGTTAATAAATCAAGCTGGTCCGCGAACCGGCCTCGGCATTTCTGCCACCGTTGCTTGCGACTGTCGACGACTTCGTCTTCTTCGTCATCGTCGACGCAGATTTACTGACAACGGAGAGACGGTCACTGTGTCTTTTTATATCATTAAAATATAATAAAATAAAATATTTTTAACAACAAGAGATCAAAATATCCGCTTTCGTTTGGTACTCTCCACTGTCCGTGTTTCTTACGCCTCGACTTACGGACTTCTTGAGAAGCAACGAACAAACAGAACCGGCGCGGAACAAAGATACATGTGTGTGTGTATGTGTATATGGGAGGATCGCGCTTTTCCCAACTAACTACCGGATGCTGGAAACGCTCGTAGCAGCGAGACAACATCCAAGATGACGTTTTTCTGAACGCGACTGTCGACGAGACGGTATGAATAAGGAAGCAGCGCGCGGCGGCGACGACGATGAAGAAGACGAAGTCGTCGACAGTCGCGAGCGGCGGCAAGACGGTGGCAGAAATGCCGAGGCCGGCTCGCGGACCAGCTTGATTTATTGACGGGAAAATCTAGTCGCAGTCGTCGAAGTCGTCGCAGTTGTCGTCGTCGCGGTCGGTTCGGCTTACCTCACCGCCTCCTGCGCGCCTGCAGCCAGTGTCCTTCGGCCGGAGCTGCTGGAACATAAAAAAAAGAGGGACACGTAGAAAGAAAGAAACAGAGAGGGAATGAACACCGGTAGCTGTTTCGTGTTTGCCAGGAATTCTTGAGAAAGATTTCGCCGATGCGTTGTCGAGACATGAAAGAATATGTACACCTAACTCGACCGATCGATTACGATTTTATACAAAACGTGTGAGAAACTTTGCGATCTTTATTCCTCTGCAAAAAGATATGAAAATTTCTAATATGATGATTCATAATTCAAAATCTATATGTATAATGAATCTGTGTATATCGTACGACTGGAATGCATTATGTATATAATTCTAGATTAAACGTCTAATTTTGTAGGTCGATGCTCGACATCTTATATTCCTATCTCTTGCTCAATATATGCGTAAGCTTGAAAGCGTAAAGTAGCTGCACGTGTCTCTGTCGAATCAGTCAGACGATTCTTTTAATTTAATTGCTTCAAGATACAGATTTATGTTCGTCCAGCTGGTTTTTCAAGAATTTTGCATGCAATTTTGACGCGCCGTTATGTGTTGCGTTACGATGCTAATTGCCGATGAAAGAGGTTCTCGTGAATTCGACTGAAATTTAATCAGCACTTTCGTGCTGATGCGAATTGTGTCATCCACGTGTTCTTAAGAGACCCATGTGGATAACCTTTGATTAGCATTATCGAATCAGTGATTCTAGCATTCGAAAAAAGAAATGATGTCTTAAAAAAAATTTTTTGCGAATAAGTCAAAGGTAAAGACCGAAAGCTGTCGGTCTTGAATATAATGAGGTAAAAGATATGGTCGAATCTGCAAAAGAAATATTACCATAAACTTCGTGCATGCGAGTGTGTGATTTCGCATTGCCACATCTTCCATTTATGGAAATGCCGAAGTTTATTATGTGACAGGACCAAGATTGCCGGTTAACTTTATGATATTAAATTTATTTGGATCTTTTCCCAAATTTCTGCGTATCTGATGTAAAATTTTATTTAGAAATCTTTTTTTTTTCTTGAAATATCGGTCAATCGCTCAATGACATCACAATGTACTTCTGATAAGCGATATATTTAATATGTGTCTCAGATATATATATATATAAAGCAAAAAGAGGTTTGAGAGAGAGAGAGAGAGAGAGAGATATATATATATATATAACATGCTTCTCTCTCTCTCTCTCTCTCAAAACCTCTTTTGCTCGAGACCCTTTGGATTTGTTTATCCTGAGAGAAAAGGAGAAAGAGAGGGGGGGGGGAGGAGGGAGACTGAGCAAGTTTGTGTTCCAGAGATTCCAATCGGACATACCACATCGTAGATTCACTCCCAGGTCGAAGGCTGTCTCGTTGAGCCGTCTGTCATCTGAGGGGAGGAAAAAGCGAAGAGGAGTGTGCCGAACACGTAGGTGTAACGATTTCGACAAGTCTCATTAGGCAACCGCGTTACCGCAAAAGAATTTAAAAGAGGATAATCGCGTTGCAGAAGTTCACCGTACTATCTGACACAAATATATATAAATTAAATTAATTATTTATAAATCAGTTAAAGAGTAACTTCCCGGTATCTAACTTAGTTGAGAAGATCATCTCCCATTATTAAAAAAGGGATCGAGAATAAATGGGAAACTAAAAAATGGGGAACTAAAAAAAAAAATTAATTACGTAATACTCTGTCAAATGGGAAGCTAGCGACTAGATAACGAACAGAGATCTCTTGAGAATTTTAATCGCTTCATCCTCCATCGGGTTGTCATTTCTCTTGGTCGGTTTATTCGCCGTTTATTCACCGATCCACTAACAGACGCTTTTTTAACTATAGTAGACCGTGTTTAACGCGCTTATTGCGACGGCATCATGGCGAGCGCATCACGGTGAGGTCGATTAGGCGAAAACACCGCCGCGGGCTACCGGTCTTGGTGCGTCGCAGGGCCGGCCCGTTCGCCTCCACGTCTCTCGCCGGCCATCGATATCTTCGTGGCGAAGCAACGCGGCTACTCGATGTAGCTACGAAAGCGCATATGAGGCCCGAAATCGGCTCCATTCGGCCCTCTCGTCTCGCGCGGCTAAGGGCGAAGGCATTGAGATGCAGAGAGCGTTGGTGCTACCGTGCGATGGTCCCGATACCGCCTAATGGACCGTCCCCGCCCCCTTTTCCCTTCGCCCTCGTCGTCGTCGATTCTTCTTCTCCGCCCTCCAGCACCTTTCACACTCTCTCTTTCTTCCTCTCCGTCTCGCTGCCAGCATCCTACTCTGCCACTTTCAGCCTCCTCCTCCTTCTCCTCCACCTCCTCCTTCTCCTCCTCTTTCCACCTTCTTGATTTCCCTCCTCGCTCTTCTCTTCCTCTCTATTCCCTTTTCTTCTCATCCACATCCTTCGTACCATCGGGACTTCCACGAAGTGCAAAAGAAGCAGAGCATCAGCGAATCCTTCTGTCGCTTCGCGTGCTAAGCACCTCAGCGATAACAACCTACCTTTCGATCTGACCCCATGACATTTCCATCATGGACAACTGATCGAGACTTTCCTTACTTGCAAGAATATTACGGAATAAAAATAACTTTTCCCATAAAGAGGATTTAAAAACTTTTTTTTGTAACATCTCTTCTTTACTCTTCTTAACGCTTCCTAAAAGTGGACTTAAGCACGTGGTTCGGCGAGCCTATCAATTTAAAAAAAAAGAGAGAATTTGTAAAGCGAACTTATTGAAAAGAATAAGAATAGCCGAGCCACATGTCGTTTAAGTCTAGCCTAAGACGTGCAAGCGAGAAAGTTGTGGTGCGACAATTAGTATATCATAAATTTATATATCATAAAAGAAAAATTCGGAAAGGATATAGGAAGTTGTCAAGAATTTCATTGATTGTCGACGCGTCTCCAGGTGTTTGTTGAAACCGCGGTATCTGCGACTCGCGACGGTCGTAGGCAGCGCGGCTCCGTTATTACCCGGTCGGAAACAAAAACCTATCGCGGCTGAATGATCCAACCGCGAGTTGGCGGCGACGTAGCGGGAAATAAGCGAGATGAGGAACGCGCGTATGTGGCCGCGAGAAAGAAGAGACTCGTCTACGCATCGTGCGTTTTATGCTCTCGCATCCGCTCGCCACGAGAGACGAGGGGCCTGCACACACAGTAGCATGGCAATAACTACGTCGCGGCATCATTTATATTTACGAGACACCGCGAAGCCGTACCCAGGCCGCATTGTTACTGTCCAAGGGCCTTATAGCCGCCGTCTGGGCCTTATAGGGCCGCCGCGATATCTCGCTTCCTCTTTTCTTTCCTCCCGGGTTGGATCGGACGGGTCGCGGGCCCAGCCCTGAAACACCAGACGAAGGAGAAAGATGCTGGGACTTGGGGCCCTGTATCGATCCCGATTGATCGGATTTAGTGCGCGCGAACGCTTTCGTGGACGTCGACCCTCAAGAAACTCGCGTAATTGGGTCGAGATACTCGGGAGGTCGAAGAATCGTATAGCCTGAGTAGATAAACGCGATGATACGTTCGCAGCCATTTCAAAATAATCTAAATGTAGAAATGGATAAAAAAAAATACTGTGTATATATTAATATAAAACGCATTAAAGAAGTGTAAAAATCACATTAATAACCGTAACGCGAGTTACGGCTTGAAATGGATCATAAATCTGACAGTCGCGGCACACTTAATCTTACAAGCGGAAGAGCATTTTGCGGTCTCTGATGCTGCAGCAAATCCTCGTCAAGTGTACAACAATAGTCCCTTTGTGATTGCCTTTTAGAAAAACGGTCGACAGTGTCCGTCGGGCCGTCCTGAATGGAGCTCTCGGTGGGGGCGCGATCGAAGGAGGGAAGAAAGATTTACCGCGGCGCAACGGTTCGCGCCAATCAGACACGACGCGGCACATTGGCGGCGCAGATATTTCACAGTTATGGCCAGATAAACCACGACCTTAGCGCCGGATGTACCGCCGTTTGGGGAATAGAGCGCATCAATGATGCAATGTTCGGCATCGAATGCGCGTTTGTCTTCCTTACCGGGAGTTTATAGTCGCGCCTATCACGTATACAACTCCTCTTATACATTATCTTTCTCTATATACGCCCACTGTAAACTTCCTTGAAATTCGAGAAAATCCAGGGGGCGTATTATTTATCATTGTTTGAAACAGAAAGAGCTAAGACGAGGAATCTTAATCCTTTTCTATGAAACGCGAAAACGATAACAAAATGTTTAATCAAAAATATCCCGAAAAGAGATAATTTAAATAATCGAATGATTGTTGTACGTTCGATGTCGGAAACCGTCTTTTCCCGTGTTTTCCACGTGAGGGTAGCTATTGGCTGTAAAGATAGCGCTTCAAGGGTGACTCCTTCGAGAGTGCAAGTGAAGCCAAGGGCTGCGCTTTTTTGCTGATCAGCGTGCTGAATCCCAGTTTCCTGATCGAGAGAAAGAGGACTATGGGAGGGAATGGCAGCGAGTTTTAAACCGCAACTCAATATCTGCTCGTTTCCGTGTCGTATACCAACCCCTGCTCGTATAAGTCTCTCCAGGGATTTCGATGGAAGCCAGAGGGATGCCCGACAGGATGTGTGTACGAGCCGTACAAAAATGGGAAAACCAGAGCGGCGTTGACACTTTCAAAGTCGTTTCTGATCGCACGGGTTAACGATGGTGGAAAAATGCCCTCGTCACCCCCGACTTTGGTTAGGGTTGGTCGAACGCGTTGTTATTACAGTCGCGACGAGTGTGATTAAAACGTTCAATTTTAACTTCCACTAAATTGAATTACTTCAAGATAATAGCGAATTATTTAAAAATAATTTGCAAGTTGCAGATTGTCACTTAGAGAATAATGTTAAGCTATATAAATTTGAATATCTTGTACAATAATAATATCAATATTAATAATAATAATAAATTACTCGGTAATTTCTTTCATAGGAGGATATTATTTCCGTGTAAGAGGACGACCCAGCTTGACGTTCCGCTCGAGAAAGTTACTTGGAAGTTGAGAAAGAGAGAAGAAATCGGCGACGTCCCCCGATAAGTTCAAAACCGTGTCGATACTCAGCGCTATAAATCGTTCGAGGATCGCTATTCGCGGACGAAGCGAGTCGAATCGAAAACGTGAGCCCGGAAACGGGGACAAGGAGAGTCAGGCAAAAAAGGAAAATATAAAATTCCATCAATTCGCGAATTGACGGTTGCCGATACAATTTCTCTCTCATCTTGCAGCGTTGATTGGAGGGTGCAATGGCACCATCGAAGTATGTATGCTGTAGGAGAAAAAAAAGAGCGCACATTAGAATGGCCAACTTCGCCTTATGTGTGTTTGGGGTTTCAGGTCTTATTAATGATTGATCGAGGGATATCGACGTCTCCCCTCTGACGCGACTGATATATGTGAAGTGCGCGAAAGGGGAGGGAGGAGGAAGGGAGAGTTTGTCTTGGCACGTGACACAATAAAACAGCGCGGCCGTATCGATAGCTTATTGCGAGACTTTTTATCGATCCTGATAACTCTCCGGTTGTTGTTTCACCGAAGCGACGCCGATGCGGAACTTTATATAAATCGCGCTCCTGTCGGGGACTGACTTTGTTTTGCCAGCAGATTAGCTGGAAGCGTCCCCAAGTACCTATCTTGGAGAATATCGATGAGTATTTCGTATCCATCCGATGATAGCGGAGGATATCGCATTGATTTATTTATCTCGGAGTAGTGTTGATTGATGTTACGTAGGTTACGCCGTCATGGTTTAAAAATTATATTTAATTATTAACACGAAATAGAGTATTGAACTTTCATTTTTAATTCAGCTAACAATAATTTGATTTAATTTACTTAACTTAAAATATTAAATATTATGATAGAAAATGCTAAAATGCTCTCGATTTAAGAGAAGCAAATAAAGAATTTCTATTTATTGAGAGAAATATTTCGTGAGAGAGTTAAGAAGATTCATCGCATGCTGACGGATTCGCACTTTTAATATTATGAATAAGCGTAATGTCTTATTAACTGCAATTAATGTCGAGCGCATAAGCAATAATTTGGGCAAAGCTTCCGGCAAATGTCAACTAATTTTCGTAAAAGGTGAGCGAGGTCTTAAAAGTATAAGACATAAAACCGCTCGAGAGCAAATACGAGGCTAAAGCGAGACGGATACAGCGAAGGTGGAAAAGCCACGTGGATCCCCGAGGGTGGCATTAATCCACCCTCGCTCTCCCCCATGCTTACCCATCTAGACAACGGAGACGAAGCAATCATATTTTCCGCCCCAGAGGCACGATACGTGTCAATGCGAATCAGGCTTAGTGATCTAATGTGGATTCCGATAGTGTCTGATTTACTCATGACTCTCTCTCTCTCTCTCTCCGGGCGAAATACACCCTTATTCCGTCTGTGCAGATTACAGCCGTCTGCTTGAGATTTAAAAAAAGATCAATGTGTCTTGATCGGTTTGCGAGGTCTGACATTTTTCATGTATAATTCTTAAATAAATCCTTCGAGATTAATATGCAATTTATTGCATATTAATCATGTATCGATGTTTAAGAAAAAAAATAGATCATTACGTGTCACTCTACATAAAAAATAATTAACATAAGCTTATCAAGGACAAGAAATCTATATATAAAATTATGTTGGCTGCTAAAAAAACGAATACTGTTATCAGCCACTTTCCGTAGTGAATCGCGTAAACGACTGCTATCGTACTTTCGAATACGGCGTTTTAGGAAGAGGAAACGACGTAAGGATTTCGAAAGTTGGAAAATCCCTTGCGAGTAATCCAGCGTCCCGCCATCAGGCACGATCGTCGTTCGCGATGGACGGAAATTCGCGACTAGCTTTTTTTCCCTCGCCCTTTTCTCCCTACCTGGATCCTTTCTCTTCTCGTTTCTACTCTCGTCACGTATGTAGCGAGAAAAATTGCAGCCGAGCGCTTTGCCCGGTACTCGGTTCTGCACGCTCGGCTCCCTCGTCTCGTCTCGTCTCTCTTTCTTCGCTTCCTGTGCCTGGATACGCTCCTGGAGCCCGCGTGATGAATCTTATTGTTAGATAGGGACGACGTTTTTTGCTCGGCCACGTACACGTTTATTGTTAGTTACGCCGATGTCTTTGTTGAACTGCTAAACCTGTATTTTTCTCAATATAATTTATTGTTATTATCAATTTTATAAAATATTTCTTTTATGATTTTGATTTATTAATTTAATTTGATTTATTTGTTTTGCTAATTTAATTTAATTTATTGCTTTTGATTTATTAATTTAATTCTGGGAAATAAAATTTATTGTCATTGTCTCGCACTGTGTTTTTCTTTGATTTTATACAAGTGTAATGTTCAATGCTTGACAACACACATATCCATGAATGTAAGGAAAAGGAGCCGTTTCTAAAATACATACAGACACGAGGAAGGCTAAGACTACTCTAGCTAGATTTTCAATGACGTGATAATTTTCTCTCTCTATTTCTTTCCGAGATATAAAAGTAGAACATAATATGTATATTGCAAAAGAAAGAAGGTCGATAAAGAAAACCATAAATATTATATTAGAAGCAATATATATATACATATAAAAATTTATATTATTACACACATATAAATTTATATGTGTGTAATAATATTATTGGATTAATCGTAGTTCTAAATGTACCAAGAAGATTCAATAACGTTATAGCGATATTTTCGACGAAGAACCGATTTAATTCTGCTGCTCGTATTTCTAAGTGTCGGAACACGCGATCGTGTCTAACGAGTTTGCATAATGGCATCAGAAAGGCAACGAGGATCGTCAGTAGCTACGTAGAGATGGGCGATTACCTCTCGGATCTGGATGCTACTCGTATAATATGCGGCAGTTTTCCTCGAAGGTACATGACGATACTCCACTCTTGCGATGATACAATTATGCTATTACGCCATTGCAACGAGGGCAGCTTTAGATCATATCGGTCATTGCTATCCCTATCTTCTGTCACCGATCTAATTAATCTCGATTTGGCAAATCAATTTATCATTACTTGATATTATTTTTGACGCATTTCAGAACGATACAAAAAATAATATAAGAAAGAACCGTGTAATAAAATTCATAATGATAGACTTAACGCTATAAACTATACTATATAAAAAAATGTATAAAATTAAAATGATAAAAATTGATGACGCGGTGGTTTATTACGATGTGATAATTAAAAGAGAAAGACCAGGAAATTGTTTCTGTGATTTCCTTGAAATGATAAGTACACGTAAATTATCCTGCGTTTAATCGCTTGTTAAGAAAATATAATTACGCTGGAAGGTCATATCCTCTTACCGTTCACATGAGAATTAGTATCAATCCGAGTTATTTCACAGATATTATATGCGATAAGACATAATCTTAAAGTTCTTGAAGAAAGCTATAATTTTATTGAAATGTTTAATAACATTTGATATAAGTGAAATTTGATATAATATTATCGTCCGACAGAGTGTTATGAGAATAAGAGAAAAAAATTTATTGATAATTTTTTAAGAGGAAAATGTGCGCTCTTAAAAATTTCTTCAACTTTGGACATTATTCTAGTCCGAGGAAACGATCTTTTATCCGTGATTCATATCTCCGGCTGGATCCTTACAATCTCAGGCACACCCCGGCGGAAGTAGTCGCCCGCACTTTTATGTAACCGACGCTACGTGTTTTTTTCCTGAACGATTTCTATCAAGGCGAACAGACTGTTAAGGGAAGACACGCGCATCCTGGGTAAGCCGTGACGACACGCGTGTCTGTCTCAACTCCCCTCTCTGACGCAGCCCCAGGTTTCCTCTGTCTTCTTCGCTTTCGTCACTACGTGAGTTTGATCCTTTGTCGATATCCGTACAAGTAAATTGCATGTAACTTACACACGTAAATTGCACCGTTTACATTACTAGCATGTGATAAATTAGGCACTTTATCAAATACCAAGTCACAGGCTTAGTTGTATTTTGCTCAAAGGATGAATCTTGTTTGATTCGAAATTCAAAGGACCAGATGCGTTGGAGCGTATCTCGATATCTCGATTTGGTAGCCGCTGCTCATTGAATTGCACAAAGCAATTTGCGGAAAAGAAAATTCACAAATTCGACAAAAGTAATAAATAAAAAAATGCTCGTAAACCATATCGATGATGTATTAAACTTCTCACCATCGACTGGTCGTGGGTATCGTGGGGAGAAGCAATAATTGTTTCTTATATACAATGCCGTGCCATGTCGGTCCAGTACTGTGCCGCTTGTCTTCGTACCTGTCGATGGAAGTGCGCACGAGCGAGTTGTCAAGTATGCAAATGATGAAGCTGCTTGTCCGTCACCTTAAAACCAGCCAACATTGTCGACGATGGATCATAGCCATCGTAACCGTTAGTTCGTATAAAACGTGGACTTCTCATATTCGTAATGCGCATCACGTGATAGTGACTGACGTTATTTTTGTTGCATCGTGCTGCAAGTAGTATTTCTAATCGTCAAAATAACGCGTCATTGATTGAACCGGACACGGTACAGACGACTAGCTGACCTCTAAAGAATTCCCGCCCGATTCTGAATTACGGAAGGATTATTTCTAAAAAAATCGTAATTGGCCACATTGCGGAGGATGACTATAATTGTGCATGTGTTAATGGACATCGACGTCTTTCATAAAAATAACTCATTTAACGAGTTTTTGATGATAAAATAATCTGTTATTGTAAATTTTATACACTACAAATCGCATGAAATAACAAGCTGTAGGTCAAATACACTTGGAAATAATAGCTATGGTTGTTGAGACTACAATGAAAACAACAATAATTTTATTTTAAAATGATTAACAGGCTATTCAATAATAAATTACATAAAAATATAAGATCACTTCGTCAGTGTAAGTATCTCTTTTAAATTTTTATTTTTATTTTATTTTATTTTCAAGAAATATCAGTGCAGCACATCGATGATCTATCTTCGCATCTTCGAGAAGATGCCACTTTGTTTCTTTGTACTGTTCAATCTGGCATGACTTTCGTGCGGATGAGCGCGCGCAATTATGCCAGTCGAATGAATCAGAATTATTCGTCACACGCAGTCTCATTAGCGTCAAAGTCGGCGACGTGTTGCACGCCAATGACTCCTGCGAAACATTCTTGGCATAACCGCACACTTATCATATATGGTTTTTTCTCGGCTCGTTGACACGAGTTTTCAAACTACCTCGAGCACGTCTTGCTCGACTGAGCGCCGATAAAGTCGCGCGATCATCACGATCGCGGCAGTGACTTCGTTTCGCGCGCGTTCAAACGACGTATACTATCAACCAAACTGATTAGCATCTCCAGGGCTGTAGATAACCACCCCGTGAAAGCACGCACAAGGTCGGCATACCTAGCTACCTCGAACCAGCCGGCGTGGGGGTTGGTTCCTACCCACCCCAGGGATGGGTGTTGCGTGTAGAACGCGGCATAAATATGTAAGAGCTACTCTCTCTCTCCCTCCCTCCCCTTTCTACTCCTCTCTGTCCCACAAGCTGTTGGCCCCCTCGGTACTCCATCCTACGCGGCACCCTCCTACCGCGACACCCCTCTCCTTACCACCCAGACCTTGCGCAATGCACCCCCGTGCATGTACGCGAGAGAGATAGGGATATCGATGATGACGTCAGAGTACGTCCACGTCACTGGCTGGCTGCGTGCAACGTCAGTGATCGAAGTCAGCTGAACCAGTCGTAGTGGTGGAACGAAAACTTTTGAGTTTGCTTTTGAATCTTCGTTGATTTGTCCGTTACTCACATCCATAATCGATACGTATATGATATATCTTGGTCTTGAACTTCGTGAGAATTAAAAAAAATTAATCGACTGTGTCAGCTTCTAAGGATGTTACATGCTGTTGGTTAAAATTGGATAAAACGCTAAACATTGATCACAACTGCATAACTATAGTAAATAATTTTGACCACGGCCTTGTCACCGACATTGAGACTGCATAACCATAGTAAATAATTTTGATCACGGTCTTGTTACCGACATTGAGATTACTTCCAGCGGTTTGTCAATGATGTGATGGTCCTTCCGAGAACCAGCTTAGGTCTTTGGTGATGATCGAAACGGGGTTCGAGCCATCCACTTGAATGGGACGAGAGGCGGAAAGGAACAGGACGAGCAGCAAGGCAAGGTGCTCATTGTGATGAAGCATGAGTCTGACCTAGTGGGGTAGTGGGGCAGGTCGCAGCAGATGATACATACATATTTATGTCGCGCACCGCGTACCACCACCACCACCACCACCGGCAACCAGAGTACCATCGTGTCGGTGGCACTTCCACCATCAGACCAACCCCCTCCCCGGCTGTTCTCTCTCTCTCTTTCCTTCTCTCTGTCTCTTTCGCTACCCCTTATACTCCTCGCGGAAGACCAGGCAGGCAGGCAGGCAGGGTGCCATTGGCCTTCGCTCGGTCTGGGTTGCTAATCAGGCCGCGAAGGTGCGCATCCCGAGCACGCGCCGTTTTCACGTTGCCGTTGAAAAGCGCCACGAGGATGCCACGTGAGACGAAAGCGTGAGGATTCCCCCCGCGTGGAAAGTGGAACGCTTCCGGACGACTGCCGCCGCCGCTGGCTTTCGCACCGCCAACTGCCGGCACGAACATAGCATCCCCCGGTTACCAAACTTTCACCACGTGGCCGACAAAAAGCTCCTCCACTGTCCCTCCGCATTTCGCGCGTCTTCGACTCTCGTCGATTTATCGAGAGTTGTTTCCGATTTCATCCCCCGTCATTATCTCTTCTTATTTTACATCGATTTTACATCGAAATTCTCTTCTTTGATTCTGAAAAATTATTGATCCATCGAAATCAACTTTGCTCCAATATTAATTTTTCTCACTATTACTCGTTGACTCCTACTCTAGGTTTCTTTCGTGTCGATTTTTAAGATGGATGGAAATACGCCACTGAATGTTCCCATGTTATATTAAATATTATGTTTAATTTATCAACTCACACACACGCGAGCAAATGAAAGTATAGAAACGGCAACAAATATTACCCGTCGAAGTTCTTGCTGCTGCCAGCGTGAGTTATTAATCAGTGAATTCCTTGCGTCACGTGGACGGTCGCCGAGGACCTGTCGTCCTATTAATCGTGCCCGCTAATGACGCCTGGCTACTGGCGTAACACCATCATCGTCGTCAGCGTCGCGTTGTAACGGTCACGCGATCCGGATCGCGTTTCAAACCGCGCGACGTGCAATTATAACGAGAATGCGCCGCAAGCACGCACCATCACGCGGAACAAGCGTATGTCCTCGTGACTGAGGGGCGGGGGGGGGGGGAGAAGGAGACGATTTTGTTCTTCCTTTTCCTCGCGGGGAGGAATCGATTTCGCCTACGACGTCGTCCCGACACGACATCGAAGGCGACGACGATTCCGAAGCATCGTCACGTTGTTCGCATTTGGATGCATTTTTACGACGTTGCAACGCGATAATGACTGTCGGCTCGTGCGGCTACGTAACGCGCAGGATCTTACGATCCGTATCGCATCGAAGAGCACGATATGTTGATTGGAAGCGATCCTTTTTCGTTTGCGTGCTACTTTTCCGCTAATATACCGTGTTCCGGGTTATCGGCGCGTCCTGACGCGCGACTCAATTAATTACATTATACCCGCGATAAGTCCGATTACAATTTCGCGCACGCATCTCGATATCCCTATTTAAAAGATACCGCGCGATATTTACGATCGGCACGAGTATCTTACTCGCCGCCACGGCGGATGCGAATTCCATGCGGGTCTTTAATGAAAGAGCAAGGGACCGTGCGAAATTACATATCCCCCGGGACAATCCAGTTCGCCGGGCAATCGGTTCGTGGATTTAGAAATTAAAGACGCGGCTTATCGCTGCAAGGGTGTCTTCGAGGTTGTTCTTCGCGAGTAAAGAAAATACACAGTATCCCGAGAGACAAGGACGATAACTTGTTTCGCTCACGAACATCGACATTTCTCGAAGAGTATTTAAGCTTATTATCTCTCTTTTTACAATCAAGATCTTCATGTTTCAAATTTCCTCTCTCTATCCCACGTTTTTTTTTCATCTTTGAACTAAATCGTTTCGTAGCTATCTATTTTTTTTTTTATTTCGTTCTCCTTAATCGCGAGACTATCGTTCCTCTTAGGAGACGTTCGCGAAGAACGACGTGGCGTTATCAACATCCAGTTGACTCGAGAAAAAACGAGGTGCGAGTTGACGATACGGAGACGGACGTCACGTCGCGTTATCCTCGCAAACACGATGCGCAATGATCGACGATAGGTTCGTTCTGGAAGATAGAACGGGATAGAAGTGGACGGTACGCGTTGTAGGCCCCGATTTATCGATCGATAATATCCTTACGTAAAGTGTTTATGTCGCGGACGCACCATTAATAAAACCGTTTACCGTGCCTTTTCGAAGGGCCTGCCTCATCCACGATAACTGCTTCGGTGAATAGCTTGTCTCCTTCCTTCTCTTCGATACTTCTTTTTCTTCACCATACTTCTTCCTCTTCTTCCTCCTTCGCCCGCTTCCTATTCTATCCGCGAGCGCGTCGTTATTCTAACATTTTTCGACTGGTTGTGATATTCTAGTGTTTTGCTAGCTCGTTGAAAGTCGTTGTGCGTAATGAACGTTGACAAAACAAATTCGCGACAATCGTTGCATGGGATACATATTTATAGGACAATCGATAGGTTTATAATCGCGCTTTAACTCTCTTGGCGAGAGTTTTTATTTAACGAAAAACGCGTTCTATGAATTATATCGCGTGTCTCGTTTCCACATATTCTTTCGTGTAAGAGGAAAAGTGCAAGGACTCAGCTGAAACGTGATCGCCGAGGAATCCAATATTCCAGAATCACGGATGCGATAAGTAATAAAACCGGTTTGCATAAAGCTGGTAAACGCTAATCTCTCGCGCTGTTAATCACGATAATCCATGACAGAACGGTCTCATTAGTTGAATCGTCGAATCATTTTATAATCTAAGAGGAATATTATCCCCTTTTTGTAAGAAACGTAATGAAAAGCTTATAGATTCAAAATTGTTGCTAATCTTTTTAATAAGCAATAAATCGCTATTTTTTATTTTTTAAATTTGTTTTTAAGTATTTAAAGCATGAGTGAAGATCGGAAAAAGCTAGTTGCGAGCAAAATAAAAGACCGACTACCGTCTATACTAAACCTTGTGGAAAAATAGTTTTTACACCGGTACCGGACAACAACAAGTCGACTGATGTCGCGGTATCGAAGGATACGAGTCCCGGGTTAAACGGGTTTCATCGGGACACTCAAGCTAACGCCCACGCATTCGTTCAAACGCGCACAGTGCACGCGATCATCTAGCGACGCTTCGTGGGTTACCACCTTGACACCATCGGTATCGTTCTCCAGGAAGTTATTGACCATCGCAAACTTTCACCTTTGGCCGCTCATAGTTGTCATCCCATAGTTGTCGCCCACTCCGTTGAGCCCTTTGCTGGGACTAATGGGCCCGGTATCTCTCGTACCACCAATACATAATCTCTCCTACTTGTTTGTCTCATTCGTTTCACAGATTTGATTCCTTGAGATGAATTTTCGGCAGTAATTAAGAGTCCAAAATCGCACGATAAATCGAAAGAATTTGAAAAAAATGACAAATTAAGTGCTCTTTTCATGGAATGGCGAATATGCCGAGAATGAAATATGGATAATTGGCTGTGTTTTATCTTTTCATGGTCTAATGCGCATATCGACAGAAATAGCTTCTAGATCGCGCAATCACGTGCCTAAGTTAGAATAGAGTCATAATCATATTACACGATAGCTGTGTTCCGGTATTTGCATATCTGCGTGAGTTTCGCTCGTTTAGAGATGCGGTATTTAGATAAAAGGCATCCTCTCGGACCCACACAAAACCTGCTTCCCAATAAAGTTCTTACAGCCAAACCTTATTACGTAAGGCCAGGCATGTGTCACCTTGACTTTCCGGCTAATGACTACGATTCATCTCCCCGTTGTTTCCTACCCAGGTAACGAAAAATGACGTCAGCATGAAAAGTAGTAAGGAAACATTGTTAACCAACTGATAACGGATGTCTCGTCGGAAAGGCAATGATAGTTTAGCGAAATGTTGAAACGACGTGACAACAGTTGCCTTCGATGTCGTCGAGCAATTAACGCGATTATGTCACTCGATCCTTAATCATTAATAGTTGCAGTAGTAATTACAGAGTTAAAGAGTAATTACAGGCGACGATTTATTGCGGATAATTGTGCGTGATGAGTGACGACTAAAGCTTACGCACTCCACATGCGTTCCTCGTTTCTTTCCGCTTCTTTCCGCAACGCTTCTACTTGCGGCTTTTTCTCCGCCTCGTCTTGTGTATTCGTGCGCGGTACGATTATGTGGACGAGGACACATCTTGGCACTTTGCGATCGACACCGCGAAGTCGGAGCTCGGCGACTAGGTGTCCTTGCGCTTTAAATAAATGCGAAAACACCGCCTGCGCGCCGCGCAGCGCGTCACCGATACCGCGGCGCTCCTCTTACACTTACTTCGAGATAAGTGAGTTTCTTACGCCTACGCCTACACGACCGCGATCAGCGTCTCTCTCGTTTCCACCCCACTCGGAATCTGTCGCCCGTCCTCCGTCTCTTGTTGATGCAGTCTAGAATTGTATTACAAGTGTCTTTGTGCAACGGCTACCAGATTGTGACGATAATTGAAATGTTTTATCCTGAAATCATGCCTTCATAGCAATCCATGCAAAAAAAAAACCGTATTAGAACAAATAACCATTTAAAGCGTTAATTATTTTTTGAGACGAAAAAGATCTCTCGCAGCTCTCTCTCTCGGCGTGTAAATATTAAATATGGTAATGGTGAAACCGATACGTATCGTTATCACGCTAATAAATTGGTCCAATCATCGCAGCGATTGATTAACGGCGAAACGCGAGTAATCTGTGAATTTTCGATTGTCCGATGGTTTTCGTTAGTCAGCGTCCACCGTCATTCGCGTGTGTTTGCTCGGTCGTTATTATTATGCTCGGGCATTTTATACGACGCCAGGGTTCTTCGTCACAGGCTGAATTTTGATAATTGATACCTACGGACGCACCTGTATGCACTGCGACGAAGGGGGCAGTTGCGCGACGGCGAAAAAAGGAAATGCAAAGCGACAGGAAGGAACGTGCAAGGAGAAAAAAAGAAGCGGAAAGACGGTTTCCCGAAGCGACGCAAGGCCCGGGGCAAAACCGATCGCTCCTTTCCTACCGCACCCCAATTTTAATCAGGAACCCGAAGTATGCAAGTAGGATGGATGCCTGCGAGCTCTCCCGGCGGTACTACCGGGCGTTACGATGCATGTAATTTATTTTTATTGCCACCAATTTTTTTTCTACCCCTCGATCAGCTCCTACTAATTCCGAGGAGGAGAGGGTATTGCGCGAGAGAGGCATCCAGGCGACCAGCCCGGGGGTTATGTCCGCGCTTGAAATATTTTGCAACCCAAAAATTTTCATCAAACGTCCGTTTATGGTGTCGTTTTAGAACATTTTCGTCTCGAGAAATTGAACGATCATTATGGATAGAATAATTTTAAATAATTATTACGACAATCTACCGTGTTTCCCGTGAAAATGCACTTGGATAAATTCGCGCGAGCAATCGTTGTTTTACGAATCGTCGTGAGGCACGTAGAATAAGAAACCTCGACGATATTCTGAAATTGCCTTCCGGATTCTATTTGTGCAAATCTTCGCGAGAGCGGTAGCTCTTCTCTCGACGATACAGAACAGCGATCCACCCACGCGGTTTTCCACCTTCGAATCCCGTTTTCCCTCGCTGCCATCGGAAAAGCCACCGTTCGAACGCTCGAGACATTTCTTCCGGATTCCACGAAGGCCCGCGTTTGTCCGATTTAGAGGTGCGTGAGATTTATAGCAAGTCAGGAGCGTGTAAGAGGTGGAGTGGCAGCCGGTGATGGAGAATCCCGCAGGAGGGTTGGAAATGAAGAGTGGGGGCGGGAGGAGGGGGAGAAGTAAGAGAGATACATAGAGCGAACGGCGGGTTTTGAGTCTGAGCCGTGAGGGTTATTGCAGTAAGCCTTCTCTTGGGGGTTCAAGAATATTACTATCCGCGTACGCGCGCGTGCGCGCGAGCGCGAGGTCTACCCTACGCTTTCATCTAAACCATCCTCCCCTCTGCCATCCTACCCTCCGCACCGCCCTGCACGCGCGTTTCGTTTCTTTCCCTTCGGAAGCCCGGAGCGAACATGAGACGAGGAAGCCCAGAGACGAGGGAGGAAGAACGATTCCCTCGAAACCCAAACGATCATACGTGCCTAGGCGATCTTTTTAAACGCGCCCCACTTAAAAGAACATGGTTTACGTTTATGGCTATTCAACGGAAGAATGAAGGGACGAGAGAGAGATGTCGGAGGAGGGGGAGAGAGAGCAAGAGAGTGAATGACACAATTCCACGCAATTTCGGACGAAGGGCGAAAACGTTTGTACCAGCAGGGGGTGCGCGAGCTGATAAGCAATAACGGTTAAAGGAGGTGGGGAGGGAGGAGGGGACAGTGTATAGATCCATATGATTTCCACGAGAGCGTTTCGTAATCGGTGGTATATATTTCCTTACCGCGAATTTTTCTCGGTTGAACTTTTTGCGACCGGATGGCCGCGAGCGAAGGCGTGCGTAAGAAATAGAGTTAATTATACGGCAAATGTTGCTTTAATGTGATATTGAATATGTGCATGCGTTATTGCGATATAATATCGATGAATGGGTCGCGCATATTCCCACGTTCGCTATTCAGAATTTACTGGAACCGATACTGATTTTAGTCTCGCGTTGGATTTGTACCGAAACGAATCCGCAGCAATAACCTGTCGAATTAACTTCTATCTACTATGTAAGCAAATACAGTAATACGAATCAAATACAGCAATCATAATGCGAGATTAATGCTATTTTTCAATCAGGAACTTAACGATCATTACGAATTCTATAATTGACTTTGATTGCAGTGACCGCTTATTTGATAAATATCGCAAAATTACAGCGAAATTATTACTAATTTTATTTCGCTGTTGCAAAGGAACTTTTATTTCCGAACAAAGAAGAAATTAACATAAGTTCTGTCGACAAGACAGACTTTATTTTTATCTTGACGAAAATGCTTCAGGGGTAATGCGGAACAATTTCTCCGTTCGGAAGTTACGAGGCTCTTTCACCCCTCGTTTCACTTTCTTCGCGGGCGCTTTGTTCCTCGCCGTTCCTCGATCCCGTAAGACAAGACACGGTCGAGTTAGTTAAAAAAAAAATGAATTAAAAGTGTAATCCGCGCGCTGATTGCGAGGAGGACTTCCGAGATGGAGAACGGTCTCGCCTCGTGATTCTTTCCGCTCTCTTGGGGACCGACACGGCGGCGAGGAAGTTGTCTAATTAAAGACGGGAGTCGATCCATGGGCACGAATGAGGCACTTTCTGACAGAAAAAGAATTCCTCCTGTTCGCCGAAAGAAAGGAAGAAGGGAGGGACGCGAGAGTGGAAAAAAGAAACACAACCGAGTCGCCTCCCCGTGACTCGCAGCCGTCGTTCGAATGGGGGTATTAACGTCCGTTGGAAATTCCCAGCGGCGCTCTATTGACCGGTCGATATAACCCGCTTCGTAAAAATGCTCCTACCTCGCGCTAATTCGCAATTCCGGGTCAGTCCGGAAAGCGATACGCTTCGTTAAAGTAGAGCGAGAGACGACGAGAGAGTCTCTTCCGATCTCTCAGGAGCACGGAACATCGCCCAGCCCAGAGAGATTATTGCTAGGATCAACGGCGCGGCTCAATTTACCGCAATTTACCGCGGACTTTCCCCGATTCCGAATGTTTCCAGAGAACCTTACGTCTTCGGACCAAATCTCCCCCGCACGCACGAACGGCAAGAAGGGGCGAGGTGAGGGTCGCCCTCGCCCTTCGGTACGTTTCCTCGCTGCGCTTCTTTACGAACGCTTTACGTCCGTAAACCGCGCGCTGATCTCCGGGCCTCGGAGCTTAGCCCAGTTTTATTTAACGCGTGTTTAAAACTAATAAAAGCCGGCACAGAACTTCTCTCGTCCCGGGAGATCCGCAATCAGAGCTGCGAGTCTCAACGGCGGACAACCGCATTATCCACCCTCGGCGTTTATGCCTGCCTCCTTCACTCCTATTAGAGGATTGTTGCTTCAAGTCGTGGAAGAACAGACGAAGAGAAGGCTAATGAATGAATAGTCTTCGAGTTTCGGCGCGACGTTAACTGCTCAAGTGGGCTGAATAATTATCGTTTAAGCTTTTATCATTTTACGAGTCGCTTCCTTCGCCTAGATATAGATTCAGGTTACTTGGTCAAGACAAAGAGAAAATGTAATAAAAAATTATTATTGTACATAATAAATACTACCATTATCCAATGTTTATTGTTATCGCGCTTCGATCTTCCATTCTTTCGATCTTTGAAATAAAATACACTGGGATCCACCCTGTATCTACATGCAATTTTTTGCCTGCAAAAACAGAAGCGACAGAAAAATAACGTAGGAAAACAGCAGGATCGCTTAATCCGACGCGACGCGATCCATCCAGATTGATAAAACAGCCATGACTGAATTTTGTTTCCGATGCTGGTAGCCAGAATTTTGCCAGCCGGTCGCGAACGCAAATATAGAATACTCCCCCGTGCGAGTTACGACAAAAACAGCCGACAATTCCGGCGACTTTCGACTCGCAGTTTGTTTACCGTTTATAACCGTTTGCTGCTGTTGGCGTTCCGGTATTGGGAAAATTCGTCGCTGCTTCCTGCGAATTATCCGACGTTGCAGGTACATGGAAAAGTTTACTCGTCCGCGCGGATTGTAAACGAAACGGCGCGTACATCACCATTGTCTACGAGCCGGTCCCTCGGCTGGATGACCTGCGTATTGGTTATTTTGACTAGCGGCCGTATTTACACGGGACCAGCGGGTAGTCCCGGGACCAATCGTTTACATTGCTCGTCCGTTACAACGAACCACCGCACGCGCACGTTCGTCGAGATCCGCTTCCGTCGTCGATCGTCGTTGCTAATGAGACTGCTGACAACATGCTGCTACGAAACTATTACAGCTATTAACGTAGTTGCTTTTATCCACGTAAATTAGTTACTTTCTTTATTAGTAGTACATTGTTAATTTCTAAAGAATTTTTAATTTTATAAGCTGTTTTTTAGAACTGTAAATATCAAAAATATATTTTCGACGTTTAATCTATGTACATATTCTCTCAGATGTATTTCTTAAAAGTATAATCCTAATAATTCCAATTGGTTTATATTCTAATTTAATCAATGTTAACAACCTAAAAAAGTATATTGATTTAAAAAATTGTGAGCTATCCAAGCAATTAAAAAAGTGTCACGAGGAACAAGAAAAAGATTGTTGCTGATGTGACGTGTACAAGTCTTATTTTCAATCTGTAAATCAAAACAAAACAGTTTTAGTATAAATCCGCTCCTCTTCTTAAATTTATGTTTCTTCCCATATTTTCTCCGAAGTGTTTAATGATGATTGTACTATAACCACAGATGTCTATACTAGGTATCTGTGACTATAACCCACATTTTGAAAACATCTGACATTTGCGAACTACTACAATACAAGAGAAATGTCCAGAAAGGCATCAAAATAGAACCGTTTTCAGGCCGAAAAAAAAACACCTGAGAAAAGCTAATATATCAATCAGATGACAACATTAAAAGCGTTGGTAAGACGATGTACCTGGAATTCCGGAATTTATTACTAGTTTTCTTTATTGTTCCTTTCATGTTTTTAATAAATAATAACCTGTTCTCATAAGCTCTGTCACTCATTAAGTATATGATCGATATTGCATGAACGATTATTTTTAATCAGTATGCTTCAAATAATTATCTTCACATGGGTCTAATTTGGAAAATTTTTGTGAAAAATAATATTAACCTGTATTAATTCATATCCATGTCACATTAAAATTTATAACGTTTTAAAATTTATAAGTATCAAAGATAAGCTTATTAATTATTAGGTTGATTAATTTTAAATAAATTCATGATACTGTTTTAATTACATTTTTGCGCATATATAATTATTGATGTAGTCGCGTAATTTTTTTCACGAGCTACCAGACGTGATTTCGTATGACATAATTTTTCGTTTTATAACAGATTCAAAAAGTTTTTGATGTCATTTTGAGACTAATTTTCTCGTGCACCATTCAAAATTCTAGATCAGACCTACATATCCCTCGAAATCATTAAAATTAAGTTTAACGAAGGAGTGTGAGTTTACGTCACAAGTTTAAATTATTACGTTACGATACGAACGAAGATTTTAAATTTTGCATTTAACTGTGAACGCGAAATTTATTTAAAATTTACTTTTCACGAAAACGATCGGCAAAATGTATTTCATTCGCGATTTATTTTAAGATTTATTTAAAAAATTTACATTTGTTACATCATTATTTTTATAAGAAAATTAGACTGTTTTTATTACAACATTATGATAAGGATTACATTCTGGAATAAGTTGTTGTTAAGTCGTCGCTAGTACGAATTAAACAGCACACTCCATTGTAGCTATAATTAACATTTTCTCTAATTACAACGAATAACTCGCCGTGTTGGCTAATCTCTTTCGTTGCTTCCTCGACGAAGAGCAGACGCGGAGAGAGATAGATAGAGAAAGAGAGAGAGAGAGAGAGAGAAACGAGAGAGAGAGAGAGAGAGAAACGCAAGAAGGAATAAGAATCTCTCTTCGAGAAAAAGAAGGAAATAAATCCTGTTCTCGCGGTGAAGGGGGAAGAAACGGAGGAAGGAATCGACCGAGACTAGTACCAAGAGGTGTTCTTCCTTAAAAGCAATTGGCTGTACCACTATTTTGAACATTTCGTCGCGGTTAGGTCCTGAGATATAACCGCCTCGCGATGAAATTATAGCTGCTCCGCGCTAACCGTGCCTTTAACTTATGCCTTGCATCGGCCGTTAAATTATGTAACGCCCCGCGTAAATATCGCACTGCTTCGCTCGTACAGTATGTTCCACTGTACCAATGCTAAATCGCGCTTCAACATTCCCTCTTGGTTTCCCGTTGAACTTGCGTGCTCTCGCTCCTCTGGAGCAATTTGCTCGCGAATCTTCCCAAACAACGTGGATTATAAGAAAAGAAAATGTAACGTTTATAACGACGATTTAACTTCAGAGCGTTCGTACAAAAGCAATACATCGCAATTCATCGTCTAATCTTTACATCTTGTAACGGATTAATAGTCTAATTCTCTTCTCCACTGTGAAAAAGACTAAAATAAAAAATAAAGAAACCAGTTATGCTCTATTTTATTTATTCTGCAGCTAAAATCTTTGCATATTTTCATATACAGCTATAGAGCTTAGAAAGTAGTTAAGTTTTGTAAAAATTCTGGCTTTGAAAAAATAAAAAGCTTCAAAGCTTTAGAGAGATATATCCCTGCCGACACTTGGTATGTATGCAAGAGGGCACGACTCAACCTTCCACCTTCGAACCGGGCGATCCGTTTTCCAGATAGCGGGGAACCATTTTTTCGAGTACAATTGCTTTTTAAAAAGATAACCGTGGAGAGCCGCAAACGGAGACACGCCACGGCGGCACCTCTGTAGCCTCGTCGCCCCCTCCGGCCCGGTTCTTGTTACGCGGCGGTGTAAGAGCGAGAGAAGAAAAATGAAAAGAGTCTCGGAGAGTGAATGAAAGAAAGGATTGAGTAGTCCCGGGCTCGCGCAGCCTGGATGTAACCAACAAAGGGTGTGTCGAGAAGGGCAACGATGGCCCCCACAATGCCGTTCTGATAAACGAGGCGACATTGTCCGTCCGCGTCCGTACATCTCTTTTCTCTCTCTCTCTCTCTCTCTCTTCTTCTCCTCCTTCTAGTCTTCCTCTTACCATTCTTCACGCGCGAGAAGACGAGAGGTCTTGTCAGTCACACTACGACAATTCCTTCGCTTTTTCACAAAGCGAAAATTGGATCCGTAAGTAGGCCGAAGAATCGGAGAATCGCTGCTCGGTGAATGGAGGGTATTATCTTGCGCAACGAAGGTACTGTCTTGCTTTCTATGTAACAACAATCGGCATAAGAAAAAATTAGGGAACTACTTGGAAACTGATATTTCTACTTATTTGACGCTTGATAAACGCCATCTAATTTTCTTAACAATTGATTATTCGATTGAACATTCGACAGGACAATCTGACTGCAGAAATGATTTTCGACGGTAATTTATCGGATATATGTTCAGTCGACTCGTCTGATCAAAGCAACCGCGTTTCTACTTCTGCAAACGAACAGACGTTATCCTCCTTAACAGATCCGATCAATTTTCGATCGAGAGGCATGCGCGTTAATAATTAAGCCGCTTCATTTCGATGGCGGCGTCACACATGAAAGAGTGTGAGAGTGTGAGAGTGAGAAAGAGAGAGAGAGGATCGTTTCGTGGCGTCGAAATTGTGAGGTGGCCAGTCAGATGGTTGCGGATTTAAGGCGAGAAAGCGGGGCTGTACGACAGCAAATGTCCGGGACATGCCTTGAGAGAGACGACTCAAAGTTGCAATTTATGTTTAAGTGCCCTGGCAGTTCGTTAACGAAGCCCTGCTACGGTCTTTATAAACGCGACGTGTATCTATCGGCCGACTTGAGTGGACACGTTCCCGCAACTTTCCTCTCATTTTTTTGCCTTCATATTTTCACTCGTTTAATATGCCCGCCGACACATAAATAAATCCCTAATTGGACCGAGGACCTATTTGTTTCTCTTCTACATCGCGCGGCCACGCCAGTTCCTTCCTCCTTCACCGTTCACGGCTCGTCGAAGATAAGAACCTAATTTTGGGAATTAGCGCGAGTTCCCTAATTCGCCTGCTTCGTTACGGATTCCTTGATTCTCGACAGTGTTGGAATTCTCGGTCAAAACCGTGAAATATTCAATTAACGGAAGTTAGACTTGTAACAAATGTTATAAAGGATAAACAAGGATAAAAAAATAACAAATAGAAAATTATCAAAAGCTAAATGCGAAAAATTCGTGAAATACATAAATAATTATAAGAAATTAGGCATTATCAAAAAATGCAATTAGTTTAAATGACTTACGTAGAAAAGGAGAAATCTGTTGTCAAACTTTTGACAGATAATTTTCGTTAAATTTTAGCAGCATAACATAAATATAGCGTTGGACTTGATTAATTAGTAATATTAAATATAAACCTTCAGGATCTAAAGATTTTGGAATCTTTCATCATCGGCGACGTGAGATATAATGAAACGCAGTTGATTAAAAATAACTAATACGCAACAATTCTTTCTTTCTCCGATAAATCTAGCTATCACTAAAAATAAATTAACAGCCGTAAAACTTGAGCGTTCATAAATTAAAACAAAATTTCGATTTTTTATGCGGTTTTCGTTGACGCGAAAACTTGCGTTTCGTTGGAGAGAACCTATTGCAGAACGTGATTAATGATGCGTATTTTAGCCGCTTAAGACGAAAGTTGAAAATTATTAATTTCCTGAGATACGATGACCTAGCGCGGCTCGACCGTGCCCAATGATGTTTATTTCTCGATGTCGTGCAGGTCAATGTATTATTCATGTGAGAATTTACCCGTCATTCTTTCGCGTGACACGAATACAGGAGTTTCGTCGTAAAATCGTCGGCGACTTTCGGCGAAGTATGCCTCTACGATTAGCGGTATAACGATTGCTTTCCATTTAATCCGCTCCATCAGTCAGATCATTATTTGTACCAAAAACATAACGTAAAGTAATAAAGTATAGTGACATTCACGATAACCACGTAATTATCAACGCGTCAATATTTTAACGGTCGTTACACGCACTTTCAATGTTGTAAAAATAATTTTATCAAAATATTATACATTCGCCCCTTCCTCTTGACATACGTGTTACTTGGCATCGTTTATAGCCGACGATTTTGAAGAGGACATCGCCGGAGTTGGCTCTGAATCATCCGAATCCATTTACTCGTAATCTCTATGGTTTGCAAGCCAAGCGGTAGATAGGGTGTTACCGCTTGTTTTTGCCACCGAGCATTGTCGTTGGAATTCTCGTAAAATAATTAAGAGAGCCTCGGTAGAGCTACCGTGACGATGGCATTTTAAAGGGTCATAAAAAGGACGTTAAAACCCGTGCGGTCTCGCTCCTTTCCACGGAGAGACGTCCGCCATCTGGAAGATCGCGGAATTTGCAGTGACAAGTATCCTTCCGGATTTTCTCGAGTTTCTAGAACACGAATTGACGCAATCATGAAAAGTTGTTAACCGGGGAGGTCGAAAAACGAGCAATTAATAGCAGTATGTGGATTAGCAGATAAAATATTTATCGCTGCCTGGTTTAAAGAAATCTCATTCCCTTCGCAATCTCACAAGATGTCTCGCTATACGCGAGAATTTATAATTATGGCAACGAGATAAAGTGAGAGGGATAAAAAGCGAGGGTAAATTGAAGTAATAGGGGTAGTAATTTCTTCTTCTGCATTGCTAACAGGAAAAAGAAGATCGCAAAAATCAGCCGAGGCGTCGCGCTAACTCGATGAAGAACAGCGGGAAGGGGAGTGAGAAAACAGAAAGAAAGAGACATAGACCGAGAGCAATTAATTATGTATACGCGATTAAAAGGACGGCTCACGCGCTTTCGTGTCCATAAAGAAGTCGAACGAAGACGAGAGAAGGAAGAGGCGCAAAGGTAGGTGTTGCATCGCGTATTCCTCGACGCACTAATTATCTCGAGAATCGTATTGCACTACCACGCATTAAATATAAGCGGGATCAAAGAAGTGAGATCGCAAAGACATTTCGTAAACGTCATTAACATACAGAATCTCCATCAAGCCTGTTTATCCACCGGCTAGGCATTACGTAAGAGTATATGCTCTACTATGTCCATTAATTGACAGTTGAGCGGAATAATTGCACCCTGCTGGGAATAAATCATGACATTAAGACGTGATACAAGAAATATACCTTCGCGCATTCGTATGATCGCACGTGCGGCCGGTGCAAAGAGAAATTGACATGTCTGGCTTAAAAGTACAGAGCAGTAAATATTTTATAGCATAATATTATCATCCATGTCCAGATTCGCATAAATGGTGCAAGTTCGAGCCGTTCATAGCGGTTTATATAATACGATGTATACAGATATTACTGGCTATGCTTATCGAGCTGGTTTACATAATTTGATCGGGTACTACCGAGAAGAGGGGCGAGGGGGGGAGGAGGGGAGTAGTAAACGCGTCGCGTAATTTAATGAGACCCGCGGAAGGTCGGGCGTGCGTGGCTTAATGATTGCATAACGACGAATAAAATTCTATCGGTCGGCGTATTATATAAGAAGTTTTAGAATGTCTCAGAAATCAGAGATCGTTGCCTTAGGATACTCCCGCGATACAACGACGAAGGCAAGTCGTAAAATGGGCTGGGCCCGTCTAGACAACGGAACGAGTTTGGTGACATCGACGGGGTCTTGTCAGGCCCACCTCGCCACTTTCTGAGTTCGGCGGTCCCGCTCCCCTCTCCTTCCCCTCACCCTCACACCCCTTCCCCCTTCCCGAGTATCGGCTTTTCGTGAGAGCATAGCCTAGAGAAAGTGCGTGCGTTACACACGTACGCGACTCGATGTCTCTAAGCGCCTGCTTCTTCTCTTTCTCATCGTCCGAAAAATATGAGGCCTTTGCCTCGAATGGCGTTGTTCGCGATGTATGCCTCTTGCTTTCGGATGAGCGTCTCTTGCCTACCTCGGGATGTGGCGCGATATAGATGACAACTTTCGAAAGGAGAACGCCTCGTAACTTTGATGTTAACGAAGTAAAAGACGACCAGTACGGAGCCTTGCCAGATATCCATCGTATTTTATTGTCGATCGATGGCTAGTTACTGATTTAAGCAGAACAACAGGTCATGTACAATATATATGTACTAGTAATATATACTATTAATATTACTGGCTATTAATTTCTGAATGTTTACAAATTTTTGGATGAAAAGATGACATTAATAGGCAGATACCAGGTGAGGAGTGTTGAATGACGTCAAACTGGCATAAGTGATGTAAAAAATGATGTTTAATTACTACGTTTTGACCTCAGATTTGGATCCTTTTCAAGTAGATCTACAAATAAGTGATACAGGAATGTAACGATCGTTTAAGACTCGGAAAAGTACATAATTACATTCAAGACTTATATTATTTAGTCCCGTATTCAGAAATAATAAAAGTGTTGGAAAACGTTGAATTACATATAATTTGATTTAAAAAATGAATATAAAATTAAGTCGATCGGATAAAGACATCAGTTGTTTGTGACAGCTACATTCGGACTGAGCAAGATGAAATTTGATTTTGTGACGTAGAGGACAATTTAGTAATAAACAAATAAAATGAAAAGAAAGAAAAAGACGGTAAATATACGTTGAAAACCAGGTCAATGTACTAAAATATAAGCAAAAAAGATTAATGATTAATGACGTCATTCAACACTCCTCACCTGGTATTTC